>JASVEL010007137.1:0-114252 GCA_032618575.1 Nicotiana noctiflora
TGACCGCCTGTTATACCGGTTCAGAGCAACCCCCGGTGGTTGATGCTCCAACAGCACCTGAGTTCAGGGCCGGACTATATCTATTGCTATCCATGGTCTTCAGGAGACGCTTGCTCAAATATTATCGGTGTGTTCCGATTTGGCTCGGGTAGTTTCAGCTATCGCTACTGTAGTGACATCTCAGTCAGGGGGTGGTCAGCAGACCCCTGCGGCTCGCGCGCACCGGCCGGTTGTTCGGGGACTTCGGACACCGAGGCGGTCCCCGCTCGGGTGGTTGCGCCGGTTATTCCTCCCGCTGCACCAGCTCCAGCGCTCCAGAGCATATGGTTGAGGTTATGCCCGATGACGAGCGGCGTCGTCTTGAGAGATTTGGTAGACTTCGGCCACCCCATTTCGGTGGCGTTGAGGGCGAGGATGCCCGGGGTTTCTTGGATAAGTGTCAGAAGATGCTTGCGTACGGCTGGTATTCTTGAGTCCGGCGGAGTTTCATTTACTACATTTCAGTTCACCGGTCCCGCATTTGATTGGTGGGAGGAGTTTGAGAGGCGTTGGCCTGCAAGAGCAACACCTCTCACATGGCGGCAGTTCTCTACTCTCTTTCTAGAGAAATATGTACCTCAGTCTCGTCGCGAGGAGCTACGTCGCCAGTTCGAGTGGTTGATTCGGGGCGACATGTCTGTGACCCAGTGTGAGCTTAGATTCACTCAGTTGGCTAGGCATGCCACATGGATGATCCCCACTGATAGGGAGAGGATCAGGAGGTTCATTGATGGCCTCAACTACTCTATCCGTATTCTTATGACCGGCGAGCGAGTTCTGTCATCATCGTTTGAGCAGGTTGTTGATATGGCACACTCCATTGAGGCGGATCGTCGACGAGAGAGAAAGGAGTGGGAGGCCAAGAGGCCTCGTGGTTCTGGCAGTTTCAGTGGTGCTCCATCTAGAGGGCATTCCCAGCAGAGCAGAGGTCGCTCATCTAGACCTTCTCCTTCCAGCCCAGGGTGCAGTACCTACTTCATCAGCCCAGGGTTCTTCTGCGGCGAGGGGTTCCCTTCAGTCCCCTTCTCCAGCACCAGGTGCATGTTATGAGTGTGGCGAGTTTGGCCACATGAGGAGACAGTGCCCTCGACTCCGTAGGGACAGGACTCAGCAGAGGGATCAGCCCTCATCTTCCGCACCATCTCAGTCTAGTAGAGGTGGAGGTCAGTCTTCTCGTGGATGCCCCAGGGGCGAGGAGAGATCTGGTGGAGGCCAGACACGGTTCTATGCACTTCCTGATAGGCGTGATGCAGTTGCCTCCGATGCAGTGATTACAGGTGTCATTTCTGTCTGTCACAGAGATTCCTCTGTTCTATTTGATCCAGGGTCCACATATTCTTACGTGTCCTCTTATTTTGCACATCACTTGGGTGCGACTCGTAGTAGTCTTGATTTACATGTTCATGTATCCACCCCCGTGGGTGATACGATTGTTGTGGATCATGTCTATAGATCCTGTGTTATATCTATTGGGGGTCTGGAGACCCAGGCAGATTTGTTATTATTAGGGATGGTGGATTTTGATGTTATATTGGGTATGGACTGGTTGTCTCCGTACCATGCTATATTGGACTGTCATGCTAAGACAGTTACGTTGGCCATTCCTGGTATTTCTCAGATTGAGTGGCGGGGTTCGACTGATTTCGTCCCTAGCCGTGTTATTTCGTTCTTAAAAGCTCAGAAGATGGTTGAAAAAGGGTGCTTATCGTACTTAGCTTTTGTGAGAGATGTGGGAGCTGAATCTCCTAGCATTGATTATGTACCTGTTGTGAGGGACTTCCCAGATGTATTCCCCTCAGACCTGCCGGGCATGCCGCCGGACAGGGATATTGATTTTGGCATTGACTTGGTGCCGGGCACTCAGCCCATATCCATTCCTCCTTATCGAATGGCACCAGTCGAGTTGAAAGAACTAAAAGAGCAGCTTCAAGAACTTCTGGATAAGGGTTTCATCCGTCCTAGTGTGTCTCTGTGGGGTGCGCCGGTATTATTTGTTAAAAAGAAAGATGGTTCCATGCGAATGTGTATTGATTATAGGCAATTGAACAAAGTGACAGTGAAGAAAAAGTACCCTCTACCGCGCATAGATGATTTGTTTGATCAGTTACAGGGTGCGAGGGTGTTTTCTAAGATCGATCTTCGTTCGAGCTATCATCAGTTGAAGATCAGAGACTCAGATATTATGAAGACTGCATTCAGGACCCGATATGGTCATTATGAGTTTCTTGTGATGTCGTTTGGGCTGACCAACGCCCCAGCAGCATTTATGCATCTGATGAACAGTGTGTTGAGGCCTTATTTGGATTCATTTGTGATTGTGTTCATTGATGACATTCTAGTCTACTCCCGTAGTCAGGAGGAGCATGCTCAGCATTTGAGTATTGTGTTGCAGAGATTGAGGGAGGAGAAGCTATATGCTAAATTCTCCAAGTGCGAGTTTTGGCTCGAGTCAGTGGCATTTCTGGGACATGTGGTGTCTCGTGATGGTATTCAGGTTGATCAGAAAAAGATAGAGGCGGTGCAGAGTTGGCCTAGACCAACCTCAGCTACAGAGATCAGGGAGTTTTCTTGGTTTGGCGGGATATTATCGCCGGTTTGTTCAGGGATTTTCATCCATTGCTTCTTCATTGACTAAATTGACCCAGAAGGGTGCACCGTTCGTGTGGTCGGATGAGTGCGAGGAGAGCTTTCAGAAGCTCAAGACAGCTTTGACCACAGCTCCAGTGTTAGTATTGCCATCAGCTTCAGGTTCATATATCGTTTATTGTGATGCCTCGAGAGTGGGGATAGGTTGTGTGTTGATGCAGGAAGGAAAGGTAATTGCTTATGCTTCTCGGCAGTTGAAGCCGCATGAGAAGAACTATCCTGTTTATGACTTGGAGTTAGCCGCCATTGTTCATGCATTGAAGATTTGGAGGCACTATTTGTACGGCGTGTCTTGTGAGGTGTATACCGACCATCGTAGTCTCCAGCACTTGTTCAAACAGAAAGACCTTAATTTGAGATAGCGGAGATGGCTAGAGTTGTTGAAGGATTATGACATTACTATATTATATCATCCGGGTAAGGCCAATGTGGTGGCCGATGCTTTGAGCCGGAAGGCGGTCAGTATGGGGAGCTTGGCATATATTCCAGCTGAGGAGAGGCCATTTGCTTATGATGTTCAGGTGCTAGCCAATCGGCTAGTGAGGTTAGATATTTCGGAGCCCGGCCGGGTATTGGCTTGTGTTGTATCTCGGTCATCTCTATATGATCGTATTCGTGAGCGCCAGTATGATGATCCACATTTGGCTGTCCTGAGGGACAGAGTTCAGCATGATGATGCTAGAGATGTCACCATTGATAGTGACGGCGTATTGAGGATGCGGGGCCGGATATGTGTGCCCAATGTTGATGGCCTTCGTGAGTTGATTCTGGAAGAGGCCCATAGCTCGCGGTATTCTATCCATCCAGGAGCCGCTAAGATGTATCAAGATTTGAAACAGTATTACTTGTGTAGAAGGATGAAAAAGGATATTGTGAGTCATGTAGCACGGTGCCTCAACTGTCAGCAGGTCAAATATGAGCATCAGAGGCCCGGTGGCATGTTTCAGCAAATTGATATTCACGAGTGGAAATGGGAGAGGATCACTATGGACTTTATTAGTGGACTCCCTCGGACAACGAGGAAGTTTGATTCAGTTTGGGTGATTGTGGATAGGCTGACCAAGTCAGCACACTTCATTCCAGTTAGTACTACCTACTCATCGGAGCGGTTGGCAGCGATCTTTATTCGAGAGATTGTTCGGTTGCATGGAGTTCCGGTGTCTATCATATCCGACAGGGGTACTCAGTTCACTTCTCAGTTTTGGAGAGCATTTCAGCGAGAGATGGGTACGCGGGTTGAGTTGAGTACAACATTTCACCCCCAGACAGACGGACAGTCTGAGCGCACTATTCAGATCTTGGAGGATATGTTGCAAGCTTGTGTGATTGATTTTGGTGGTTCGTGGGATGAGTTCCTACCACTTGCTGAGTTTGCCTACAACAACGGTTATCAGTCGAGTATTCAGATGGCCCCGTATGAGGCATTGTATGGCAGGCGGTGTAGATCCCCCGTGGGATGGTTTGAGCCTGGTGAGGTTAGATTGATAGGGACTGAGTTAGTCCAGGATGCTCCGGATAGAGCAAAGTTGATCCAGGAGAGGCTTCGTACAGCACAGTCTCGTCCAGAAGAGTTATGCGGACCGTAGAGTTCGAGAGTTGTCTTTCATGGTTGGTGACAGAGTATTGTTGAAGATTTCACCTATGAAGGGTGTCATGAGGTTTGGGAAGAAAGGAAAGTTGAGTCCCGGGTACATTGGTCCTTTTGAGATACTTAGGAGAGTTGGAGAGGTGGCATATGAGTTGGCATTGCCGCCCAGCTTATCCAGCGTTCATCCAGTATTCCATGTGTCTATGCTCCGGAAGTACATTGGAGATCCGTCTCATGTATTAGATTTCAGCACCATTCAACTTGATGGTGATCTATCCTATGATGTGGAGCCTATTGCCATTTTGGGACGGCGGGTGAGAAAATTGAGGTCTAAGGAGATTGCATCAGTTAAGGTTCAGTGGAGAGGTCGACCCGTGGAGGAGGCCACTTGGGAGATCGAGCGGGAGATGCGGAGCAGATATCCTCACTTGTTTGAGACTTCAGGTATGATTCTTGACCCGCTCGAGGACGAGCGTTTGCTTAAGAGGGGAGAATGTGACGACCCGGCCCGTCGTCACGGGAATTACCACCCCGTTATGTTGTAAATACATGTTTTATGATTTTATATCAGTGTTAGAGTCTATCGGGTGAGTTAGGAGTGAATTTGATTGAAAATGAGGCATATAGCCTTTTTGAAGGAGACTTGAATAAGGAAAGTCAACCCGGAGTTGACTATTTGGTTAGAGGGCTCGGAATCGGATTCTGATGATTCGGTTAGTTCCGGGAGGTGATTTGTGACTTAGGGGAGCGATCGGAATTGAATTTGGAGGCCGGTGTAGAAATAGGCTTGAATTGGCTAAGGTTGAATTTTGGCGAAATCCGAACGGTAGGTGAGATTTTGATCCGGGAGTCGGAATGGAATTCCGACGGTTGCAGTAGCTCCGTTAGGTGATTTTGGATGTGCCTGCAAAATTTCAGGTCATTCGGACGTCGTTTGGTCGGGTTTTTCATCGAATGTGTAATTCGGAAAGTTTTAAGAAATTTAGGCTTGAATCCGTGTGTAATTGGTGATTTTGATGTTTAGGATGGTGTTTTTATGATTGGAACAAGTTAGTATCATGTTTTGGGGTATGTTGGTGGTTTTCGTTGGGGTCCCGGGGGCCTCGGGGTGAATCCAGACCATCATCCGGCATTTGGAAGCAAGAAATGGTCTGCTGTAAATTGCAGATCACTGGGCATAAAATAAGCCTTCGCGTTCGCGAAGGAAGGTTCCGCGTTCGCGAAGGCCAGGTTCAGTAAGGCATCGCGTTCGCGAGGGCAATGCCGCGTTCGCGAAGGTTGGGGCCAGTTGGCCATCGCGTTCGCGATGGGTGGGTCGCGTTCGCGTAAGAGGAAAAGGTAAGGCATCGCGGACGCGTGACTTCACGTCGCGTTCGCGTAGAGTAAAAGTCAGGAGGCTGAGGAGTTGATCTTCGCGGACGCGTGAGAGAGTGCCGCGTTCGCGATGAAGAAAGGGAAAAAGGCATCATGTTCGCGTGAGAGGCGTCGCGAACGCGATGAAGAAAATAGGCTGGCAGTGCAGTTAAGTTCAGAACAGAACCAGTCGCGGGTTTAATACCCAAAAATGCCATTTTTGAGTTCTAGAGAGAGAAACTCACGGGAATTGCTGGTAATTTATCGGGGATTCATTGGAGGTAAGTTTTGTGGCTTAATTACATCATTTTAGCATGAAATCATTAGTTAAATTTCTGTAAATGGAAGATTAAATGTGGGTTTGAGCCCTAGGCCTAAATTGAAGAAAAACACTGATTTGAGTGGGCAAATGGAGTCCGATTTTGGTAAATTTTATATGACTAGACTCGTATCGAGATGAGGATTCCGAATATGTAACATTTGTAATTTTTCGACAAGCGTACCGAAAGTCAGGTTTTGACAACTTTGGGAATTTTGATGTAAATCGAGTTGTATTGATTGGGTGTCGTCCCATTGGCCTAATTTGTTGTGTTTCTACTGTATTTGATCGGATTCTACGCGTGCGGAGCTTGATTCTCGTGGCAAGGGCATTGCGGAGTAGTCGTCGCGCCGTATTGAGGTGAGTAATAGATGTGGGTGATGACCGGCGGGTTCGAAACCCCGGTATACCACTTTGTGACGCTGTATAGCGGCGAGACACGCACACTCTGGAGAGTGCGGGGTCGATCATGAACTGGAGACTATATATTAGTCCGACCTGTTGATACTGTATTATTGGCTATTCTCGAGCCGTTGAACCCCCTTCTTGGGCGGTTGAGTATACTTGTGGGCCGTGAGCCAGGTTATTGGATCCCGCGAGGATCGTTATCATTGTCTTATCATATAGACATGCTAGTTTACTACTAGTCCGCAGCTATTTCTGTTATTATGCTAATTCCAATCTGTGGAACTTGATATTACTGTTTTCCAACTGAAAAATGATAAAAGATGTTTTCAAAAACTACTTTTGAGCCTGCGAGGCTGTATCTGCATATTAGCTGACTAGTAGTGGATCGGGCTGCGCGCCGCGGCGAGATATATGTTGGATCGGACTGCACGCCGCAGGAATATCTCTATGAGATGTGCTTGGGCTGTAGGAGCCCCTCCGGAGTCTGAACCCCCACGGTGAGCACGGGTACCCAAAATTGGAGTCGGGCTACGCGCCGTAGCGGTCATATCATGCATTGCATTGCATTTAGCTACATCTGCTTGCTAGCTGTTATGCTATTTATTGGTATTTGTTGGTACAGGTACAGTGAAGATTGATTCTATGACAGGGTAGCCGATTATAGCTTTGCATAGTGCTTTATTGCGGATTTCTTATCTGCGCTGTCTTACCCTTGTTTATTACCACTGAGTCTGGCAGTACTCATTTTACTCCCTGCGCCTTGTGTGCAGATCCAGGTACCTCTCAGCAGTGATCCAGTAGCTGTGCGAGGCGACATTTGTGGATATTCGAGGTAGCTGCAGAGTCCGCAGGACCCGATATTCCTTCTTACTGTCTCTTGATTTTGTATTGACTTTTCTTTCCGCATTTGGTATCTTGTAAACCTTTATACACTCATGTTCAGTAGAGGCTCATGACTCTTGACCCTTGGTCTATGGGAGTTGATGTATTATGGGGCTTGTTTTCCCGTTTTCGTTATATGCATCACTGTTATTTCATAAATTAATATGCTTAAATGGGCTGAAGAGAGCTTCTAGCTCCGTGGTCGATTGTGATTGGTCAGGCTGGCTTAGCAATGTGCTGGGCGCCATCACGACCAGATTTGGGGTCGTGACAACAACATTACCAATAAGCAAAAACGTGCTTCGAAGGTAAGTAGGGAAGGCAAAGGTTTATGAAAAATTTGAATAGTTTTACAATAGAGAAAACAAACAAAGAGAAAGGGGTCCTAGGTTTATAACTATTATGGATCACCCCACACAATACCCAGTAACCGTTTATACATGTGTTGTTATCACGTGGGCATCGTATCCATATTCTACCCTTCCCACCCCATACAGGTTTATAAACACGTGAGTAGGTCACAAACACTTATTGCGTGCTATTACCCGTCTCGTCCTATAAGTCTTGGAGGGTATTTAGGACCATTATTCCTACGTGGTAGGTAGTAGGCTATTCCCTTAAGTTTAAAGGCAAAAATGATAAGCGACATACATAACAAATAGGACTGCGCATAAGGGGAACATACAAAGACACATAAAGGCACATAGATCCCTCTACAAGTAAACACATAATTAGCACGTCTCAAATACATTCAAAGTCTCAAAGATAAGAGTTTAAAAAGCCAGAATATTGAAATAAAACAGTAAGTTTCTGTGAAAATAGAAAGCTTAATTAAGACTTAGTGACTTGAAAAATGCTCGGTTTTCAGAAATACGACTAGGGATAGTAGTAAGATTTAGAATTATACAGCAGTTTAGGAGTTAGTGAAAAATATAGATAAAATCGTTAAACCCCACTTTGAAAAATATTGTAAAGGCATTAAAGGTACACTAACTTAACGAGACATAAAATAGCACGATTCTACGTAGAAAGGGTAACCTAGTAGAAAAAAATAGTAGAACGAATACACAATTTCGAGATCATTTCAAAGTAAGGTGGGAGCTTAAGTAAAAGAAATAGAGGGAAGTTCAGAGAGTCAAAATAAGAATGGGTAGCGGCAGAGTTCAAAATTAAAAGAGGCTAGTTAGTCTAAAAATAGTAACAACATGATTAATCGATTCTTATTAGGCCTAAAGTTTTCTTAGGCGTCGTATATGTTGTCTAATTATCTTAAAGAGTGGACATGCATATTTGATTCTGATTTTAAAAAAGGGATACGCACACAGTACTTGTATTATTAGAGTAAGCATACTAATAGGCATTTTGAAAATTGCAATCCAAATAAGTATAAAACTCTAAGAAACAAGATGTCTAATGCACATAGGAGTTCCAAAAACATGATTTCTACTATGACAATGTAGTAATGACAGTTTATTTGACTTATTGTTAATAATTAAGATTACGAAGTGAGTACTATAATATACACGAGAGTGAAAGACCTAAAGCAGGGTTTCTAATGCATGACATGCATGTCCTAAGAAGGTTATCTATTGCGCAAATAGGTACAATAAAACCTATGAACAAGTTTTCTACCCATAAGAATGAACATGCATATTCCCTCCCCCCATATTCACTATTCAGCCCCCAGTCATTCATTTTCAAATTAATGCAAACCGGTAGTATCTGAATTACAGTAATAAAGAACAAAAATAAGAAGTTATTCTATAGGGAGCCTTCAATAGGCCCAAATCCTCCAAACCTTACTGCCAAAAGAACCTTTCATAGCTTGGGATATGCCAAAGTTTCCTAAGGACCTCAAGGGGGCTCTTGGGTCATGCTCACTCCCAGACTTAGTAACCAAGAGTTAAACATGTGTAGTATGGAAATACTAGCCTCATTGTGTCATAGTTCAGAGGGTACTCAGGAGGTTCCCAAAGCAGTGCTCACACTGAGGGGGTGGAACTTAAGTATCTAGGAATAAAGTAAAGTGCAAGGGAGTTCGAAAATGTTTTGACGAAAATAGTGTTGAAAGGAATTTCACTTAAAACATTTCATAAAACAAAGAAAGTCTGTTTAGTAAAACAGTTTTTTTCGAAAAGTGAATAGAGTAATAAGTAACAACCTAGACACAGCACTTCCAATAATAGATTCATACACAGCCAAAGACCGCAGAACCAAGGCAGGTCCAGCAAATACAAACAGTGATAGTGAGGTTAGGGACACATAGGACAAAACATATAACCCAGCAAAGGTCTAGGACTAGCTCAAGCATGTTAAGAAATAGCCATCAATGGCATAGTCAGAGAAAAATAGACTGGAAGAACAATCACACAGTAGGGTGATAGGGATTAGAGATAAGTATGCAAGTCATGCTTAGAAATGCACATAAAGGGGGTATACTAATATAAAGGGAAGGGAAGACATAATAATATGCTAGTGATGCATTGTAATTACAGATTTCATAAGAGAACCACAAATAGAAGCAAACTAGAAATAATAAGAACAGAAAGAAATAGAGAATCATATTGTTGTTGGAGCTTTGAATTGAAACTAGCACATACCAGTAAAAGAGCAAGAGCAGAATGCAAAGACAAAGTGATAACATAGTATTAGCATTGGCTTACAGCCGGCTAATAATAGCTAAGAGCAGAGAACATCAATAGAGCAAAAGGAGAAAGAGAGAAGAGCCCACGAGAATGTAGAATTCAGAGTATTCACTGATGTCCTTTTGCTAATGAAGGAGTAGATAATTTATAATTCTGAAAATGAGTAGAAAAATACGGTAAGAAGTAAAGTGTAGTATAATTATAGAAGTAAAATACAATTAGAATCAATCGATGTAAGTACTCCCATTTAATTGGGGAGTCCTACTTCAAACGGTAATAAGTAGTGTCAAGCAGGGAATTAAATTATGTAAGAACTCATTTGATCATATAAGGGATACATATGTATAGAGCACGTGACTAGGACCAAGTTCATAATACCCTAACTAAGGAAAGTATATTATGAAAGCAAAAGTATTCATTGAGATAAGGCAGTGAATAACTTAATTTTGGAAACCAATAAGGAAGACACCGAGTGAGGTTCAAATCATAGGAAATCAGCACCTACTAGGTAGAATATCAAAAAAGTAAGAAGACACTTGAAATCAGTAGCGAATGTTGTGTACAAAATCAGGAAAAAGTGATAAGGCAAGTATCATGGTTGAAGGAAAGTACATAAAATCAGTAAAGTACTAGTCACAATCATTCAAGGATTCAAAGTGACAAACTAATACTAATTTTAAGGGAATAAATACACATAAGACAAAAATCATAAACCCTAGTATATGACATTAGGAGTCATGTGAGTCATGGAGGCAAGAAGAACCCAAAGACAAACAGCATAGGGTAAAGATCAATGAAACATGAATGCATATGTAAGCACACATGCAAAATAGCAACTTTCGGTGTTTTAGGTCTAAAAATTAGTGTTTCACATAGATACTAGTATGAATCAACAGAGTAGATATGATACATGCAAAGGAGAAGAAGAGCCATAAACCCTAATGGGAAAATAGAGTACAATCACTAGAATTTCAAGCCATTTGTGATAACCAAACAAATATACTGACCCAATCGCAAGGAAAAGACTTCAACGAAGGTAAATATGAGGGCAATCATGAGATAGTGTTTAAAACGATAAAGAATACCATTTTGAGTAAGGGTTTCGGAACCGTGGTTAAAATTGAAGATTTGTTTAGAAAAAAAAGAAAGTCTTAAAAGGAAATATCATAATAACTAGTAATATGCATAGATCTACTATAAATACATAAGAATCGGAGGTTTCAAACATTAGGGTTTCACATAAAACCTCAGAGAAGATAAGAAGACTTCAAACATTACTGGCTCGAGCCTTAAAGGTCACTCGGCTAACTCGAAATCAAACTTTAGAGGCTTGAAGAAAATAGGAACACCATGGGTGTGAGTAGATGGGTCCTTGCCCTCCAAGGGCCTTAGGGATGACATTACTGGCGTAAGGGAACCATACGAGGCAGAGGGTGACGAATCCATGGTCTCTGGTGGAGAAGATCGTCGGAGAATATGAAGGGACTCGTCGGAGAAGTGAAGAGACAGAAGTCTCTAGAGGAGATCAGAGATAGAGAGAGAAAGTAGAAAGATGAGACGGTCTCGAAGAATGAGGGGTCGGGGGTCGTTAGATTTAATTAAAGAAAATAGATATGGGTTGTTGAGCTTATTTGATCAACAACTCAGATTAAATCGAGGTTGGGCCGGGTTATATTAGGGATTGGGCTGGGGTGAGTTTAATTGGGTATTGGGTCAATTAAATCTAGTAGGGGTGTGGCCAAATTGGCTAAAATTTAAATAACAAAGGGATGTGTGTTAAATAGCCAATATTCCCTCTTTTATTATTATATAAAATAGTTAAAAAGATTTTAAAATAAATTAAAGGTACTGAACTTAATTAATAATGTATAAATATTAATTTAAAAATACTAAAAATGATTTTATAATTATAAAATATTGTTAAGCGTACAATAGGCTATAATTATAATTATATGCAATTTAGCTTAATAAATATCAAACAAACGTGTAAAATTATGTAAATTTATCTTAATTATATCTTGGTATAAATATAAGAATGAAAATAAATTATTCACCAAAATGCTAGTCTTGGAATACTGATTGAATTTTGTACTATTAAAATAGATAATAAATTAATATTAAAATGTTTAAAAATAAGGAAAAAATACCAAAACTCTTGGGCATGCTTATATATCCATGTACATGCTATTTTGAGAATATTTTGAGTATATAAAAAATACATGGGAAAAATTGGGTATCAACAAGACTTAGTTCTACTATTTCGGCCGATAATAGATCTTTGGTGCCATAAACTAGCGAGAACAAAATGGCCCCGGTACTGGACTTTGAGGTCGTACGGTACGCCCAACGGGCTTCGGGAAAGATTTCTTTCCACTTTCCTTTAGCGTAGGTCAATCTCTTCATGAGGTTTTGGAGTATGATTTTGTTCATGGACTCCTCTTTCCCAATCCTACAAGGGTGATAAGGCGTTGAGAAGATCCTTTTTGATAGTATGGTCTTTAAAAAACTTGCTGCCTTTGCTGCCGATGAACTACTTTCCATTGTCGCACACGATCTCGGTCGGCATCCCGAACTGACATATTATGTGGCCCTAGATGAACTCAATGACTTCTTTCTCCCTTACCTTCTTGAACGCCTAGGCTTCTACCCATTTAGAAAAACAGTCAGTCATAAACAATATAAATTGAGCCTTATTGGATGTCATAGAAGGGGGTCGACGATATCCATCCCCCATTTCATGAACGGCTAGGGGGATAAGATCGTATGGAGTAGCTCCCCCTGCTGGTGAATCATCAGAGCATGCCTCTGACATCCGTCGCATTTTTCTACGATAACAATTGAATTTGTAAATGGTTAACCAAATTAATTTGACATAACACTGTAAATTGAATTAGATTGAACAAGTAAAGATAAAATGAATTCAAACTGTGCGAATAAGTCAGTTTCAGCCTTAGTGAAGTTGTTCACCCTCGATCCGGGATTTCGATAATCAACACTAATAAACAAGTGAAAAAGCTAAATGACAGAGAAGATTATATTATATTGCCTTGAAATAAGTGTTACAATTAATTTTATGAGTAATCAAACCCCATTTATGTAGTTGAGGGGTTTTACATCAAGTACAACTCTATAAAAGATATAAAACTTTTTTGATTAACTGATTGCCAGTTTTCTATCGATATATGCCGAGATCCCTACCATGATATCCAGTCGATCACATATATTTCAACCTTTCGTTGGCTATGCTTGATTGTTGACAATGTCCTTCGAAGTTGTTTGAGGCATGAACCGTTTTTGGAACTATGGCGTTGTGTCCCGGGGCTCTGGCTCAATGGGACTTTCGGCTTGATCTTGGTCCCTTGCCATTACATCTCGAGCTTGGTTTATCTTATCGGAAGTCAAGGTGCATCATGAGCTCAATTTTACTCGTATACACCCACCAATGCACGAAATCAAATATCTCTATTGTCTTAATATTTTATTTTTGTGGAAAGTACTAAGTTTAGATTTCTACAAGTTATTTGTATCTCTTTTACAGGTGTACCTATTACTCTTTACAAATAGTGCCCGTTTGGATTAGTTGATTTGAATAGTGAATAAGCATTATGTGCTGAAAAGCATTTTTAAGTGCTGAAACTTAGTTAATAAATAAGTAATTACGTGTTTGGATACAAGTACTGAAATTAAAAAAAAAATTGATGCAGTATTTGATTAAATAAAAGTGTCGATAAGCTCTTTTTTTGTTAAAATGACTTAAATAACATTAGACTGTTTACATTTATAGGAGCATAATTTCTTCAAAATTTTAGATTCCAGATCAATTCAAATACAAATTATTCTATTTGTCATTTTATTTTAAATACACATGTGCTTAGAAAAGTTAATTTTATGATAAATATAAATTATTTTATGACAAACATGTAATAATAAGTTATCATAATTAATAAATTAACAAAAGTTTAATAGTAAAAAAAAAGCCTAAATAGGAAAAACTATTTAAAGGTAAACAAGCACTATCTTCACTATCATAACACTTACAAAGCAATACATCAAAATTTGATATGTCATCATTTATTACATTAAGTTCAAAGATTAATACACAATCACATAGATATAAATATGCAAATGAATAAATACGTAAGGCAGTGAGTATCACTATAAGAGTTCTGTTGTAAAAAGGAATATTGTAAGGATTAAATAATAATAACTTTGGTCAAACTTAAAGTGCTTATAAACTAAAACTTCATAAATTGGAAGTGACAAGCTTATAGCTTTTAGCTTCTTTTTTTTTACTTATAAGCACTTTAATTTTATCAAACGAGCAGGTAAGCCGAAAAGTGCTTATAAGCTAGTTTGATCAGCTTATATGCTTAGCCAAACACCATCATAATATTTTATGTGTGAAAAGTGAATACTCACTAAATTTGGAACAAATTATGAATCTTTAAGTTTAAAAATATAAGGAGTTTAATGATAAAAATATTTAAATAAACAATCCCTAGAATTTAATTACCGAGTTAAATATCAATTTGGAATTTAAAAAGAGATTTTTTTATACATATATACTATTCAAAATCTTATTACAAAAAATATTCAGGTTTTAGTATTAGCCGACCTAAACACATTTTAGTTACAAAATGTATATAATCCATCTTAAAAGGCTCCCAATTTATAATTTGTGCCTTTAATCAAAAATTTAGTTACACTTTTTTTCCCTACTGTATCCCCTTTCTAGGTGTCCTAAGCTAGCTTAGGGCTTTCTAATGACTAAAACGTGAAATTAAAACCCAAATCACTGTAGGAAACCATCAGAAATGGCATCGATTATTTAGAAATTCTCGTTGGAAATAAACAACATTGGGAAAAGGGCTACAAAGAATTTGTTAATTTGGCAACTCAACTTTATATGTACTGGCAACATTATATATTTCTTCTCTTCCGTACTGCATTTATAGTATGAAAAATAAGTTGACTTTAAATGTCCTAACTAATTGAATTAAGAAAGCAAATTAAAGTAGAATATTCGACCTAACAATAAGAAGAATGTTATATATACATTGATCACTTTTTGGTCTTCGGTTTGAACATACAAACGAATTTCCGGGATTCCAAGTCTGAATTGCATAAAGACTATGTAGAGAGTACTTATTTTTATTTTCGCTCAGTTACGTACAACTCACGATTATTCGTAGTGCTATGTTGTTATTTCACTATGTATCTGATTTATACATAGTAAAAATAAAGTTCACACAACTAATTATATATTATACAATTTATTTATAACTTATTCACAACTTTCATACGTTATTTCTACCAGTTAAATATAACTAGCATATCGTACAATTTAAATATAAATTTTATACAATATGTCTTGTAGATTTTTTATCTGATTTATACATAGTAAAAATAAATTTTATACAACTAATTATATATTATACACCGTATCTACAACTTTTATACATTATTTCTACCGAGTCAATGTCATCAGCGCTTACGCGCCTCAAGTAGGATTAGAGGAGGAGGTTCAGAGGCGCTTTTGGGAAGGCTTGGACGAGCTGGCTAGTAGTATCCCTCTATCTGAGAAGTTAGTTATTGGAGGAGATTTTAATGGCCACATTGGCGCCGATGCTGGGGGTTATGGTGAGGTGCATGGGGGCTAAGGGCTCGGGGTCAGAAACGGAGGAGGCTCTTCTCTGCTTGATTTCGCCAGGGCTTACGATCTTTGGATTGCGAACTCGGCTTTTCAGAAAAGGGAGGAACACTTGGTTACTTTCAAAAGTTCGGTAACAAGGACTCAGATAGATTACCTCCTCATTAGAAGGAACGATAGAGGGTTGTACAAGGACTGTAAGGTCATCCCGGGAGAGTGCCTCTCGACTCTCCAAAGACTCCTAGTGATGGATGTCGGTATATGGGTGGAGAGGAAGAGGAGGGGCGCCCGGGGCCGGCCGAGCATTAGGTGGGGAGCCTTGACTAAGGAGAATGCCCTGGAGTTGGAAAGGAGGTTAGTTGATGGAGGTGCCTGGAGAAGTTCTGGGGAAGCGGATGCTATGTGGACTGTGACGGATGAGCTGGTCAGGGAGGCAGCGCGAGATGTGCTCGGAGTAACCAAGGGATATTCAGGCAGGCATCAAGGTGACTGGTGGTGGAACGAGGCTGTCCAAGGAAAAGTGAACGCGAAGAAGACGGCATTTGCTCGAATTACGGAGAGCTCGAGCGAGGAGGAAAGGAGAGTGAACATGGACCGCTATAAAGAGGCGAGGAGGGAGGCGAAGTTGGCGGTCATAGAAGCGAAAAATGCAGCGTTTAGGCGCATGTATGAGGAATTAGAAGAGAAAGAAGGGGATATGAAGTTGCTTAGGTTGGCTAAAGTGAGGGAAAAGAATGCACGGGACCTGGACCGAGTTAGGTGCATCAAAGACGAGGATGGTAGAGTTCTGATGGGGGAGGCTCAGGTGAGGCAGAGGTGGCAAACATACTTTCGTGACCTGCTCAACGAGGAAGTGGACCAAAACATAGAGTTAGGGGAGATGAGGGACTCAGAGCGCCATAGGGATCTGGGGCTCTGTAGGAGTATTAGAGTAGAGGAGGTTGTGGAGGCTTTGCGTAAGATGAGTAGGGGTCAAGTGACCGGACGAGACGAAATTTCGGTGGAGTTTTGAAAAGACATGGGTATGGCAGGAGTGGAGTGGCTGTCCAAGTTGTTCATTGCGATCTTCATGTCCAAGAAGATGCCAGAAGAGTGGAGGTGGAGCACAGTTGTGCCTGTGTATAAGAATAAAGGTGTCATCCAGTGTTGCAATAACTATAGAGGCATCAAATTACTAAGCCACACCATGAAAGTATGGGAGTGCGTGGTTGAGGCGAGGGTGAGGCGAGGGTGAGGGCGATGATGTCAATCTCGGCAAACCAGTTTGGTTTCATGCCGGGCTGCTCCACCACAGAAGCTATCCACCTTGTCAGGAGATTGGTGGAAACGTTTAGGGACAAGAAGAAGGACTTGCACATGGTGTTTATCGACTTGGAGAAGGCGTATGACAAGGTTCCAAGAGAGGTGTTATGGAGGTTCCTGGAGGCGAAGAGCGTGCCAGAGGACTACATTAGGATGATCAAGGATATGTATGATGGCGCTAAGACAAAGGTTAGGACGGTGGGTAGCGACACAGACCACTTCCCGGTGGAAATGGGGCTTCACCAAGGATCGGCGCTCAGCCCCCTCCTGTTTGCTTTGGTGATGGATGCTCTAACTCGGCATATCCAAGGATACATGCCATGGTGTATGCTATTCGCCGATGATATTGTTTTAATAGATGTGTCGAGGGTCGGTGTTAACGAAGGGTTGGAAGTTTGAGATAGACCCTCGAGTCAAAGGGTTTCAGACTAAGCAGGTCTAAGACTGAATAATTGGAGTGCAAGTTTAGCTCTGAGCCGAGCGAAGAAGGAGCTGGTAGGGACGTGAAGCTTGGTTCTCAGGTCATCGCCAAGAAGGACAGTTTCAGATATCTTGGGTCGGTGATCCAGGGTGACGGAGAGATCGACGGGGATGTCACTCACCGAATAGGGGCTGGGTGGTCGAAATGGAGGCTTGCGTCGGGAGTCCTGTGTGACAAGAAAGTGACACAGTATCTCAAGGGAAAGATTTATAGAGTTGTGGTTGGACCAGCAATGTTGTACGGGGCAGAGTGCTGGCCAATGAAGAACTCCCATATCCAGAACGAAGGTAGCGGAGATGAGGATGCTCAGGTGGATGTGTGGGCACACCAGGTTGGATAGGGTCAGGAATGAAGTTATTCGGAAAATGGTGGGGTAGCCCCAATGGATGAGAAGCTGCGAGAAGCGAGACTCACGTGGTTTGGGCATGTGCGGAGGAGAAGCCCGATGCACTTGCGAGGAGTTGCGAGCGGTTGTCGATAGTTGGCGCGAATCGTGGCAGAAGGAGGCCCAAGAGGTATTGGGAGGAGGTGATTAGGCAGGATATGGCTATTATGCGGATGTCCGAGGACATGGCCCTTGATAAGGAAAGTCTGGAGGTCTAGTATCAAGGTTGTAGGTTAGGGGCTTCTATTTTCGCGCGGGATAGGGATGGGTCCGGGGGGGTTCCCAATAGGTTAAATTCTCTGTGAGTACTCCTAGAATTACTAATGCCTTTTGTTCATGTTGTTGCTTTGTTTACTTTGCCCTTCTATATGTCAGTTTTTGTGGTTTACTCTGGAGTCACTAATGCTTTTCCTTTTGTTTTCTTTTTGTTTTATTTTTGTTTTTGTTTTTTCTTCCTTTTCTCGATCTTTCACCGAGGGTCGATTGGAAACAGCCTCTCTGCCGTATCAGGTAGGGTTAAGGGTTGCGTACATATTACCCTCCCCAGACCCCACCCTGTGGGACTATACTGGGTAGTTGTTGTTGTTGTTGTATATACAACTACAATATCATAAAGCTTAAATACAACTTAAATACAATTTTTATACAATATTGTTTAATATATATATATATATATATATATATATATATATATATATATATATATATATATATATATATATACAACATAATACAATTGTTCTACAATTTTACGACAACTTCACTACAATTTTTGTAGTATAATGTATGTCATATCTTCTTTTTCGAGTTTCACTATGAAATTCAGCCAAAATCAAGTGTAATCTTCATCAAAACACACTCAAAATTGAGATATAAACTCCAAATCATATTTCCAATTGTTTGCAACAATACCCAATCCAAGCAAATAATGATTTTTAAAAACTCAAATTCAAATTCACGACTTCAAAGTTTTTTAATGGATGTCAATAATGGAATTGTTGCTCTCTTTTCCTTTGTTTTACATTATTGAAATTAGGGATTGGGGGTAGAGAGAGACATAGAGAGAATCACAATTCTTTGCAACAACACTCAATTCAAACAAATAATATTTTTTAAAAATTCAAATTCGAATTTAAAGCCTCAAAGCTTTTTAATAATTGTCAATAGTGAAATTGGTGCTCTCTTGCAATATACGGGGGGGGGGGGGGGAGAGAAACAAGAAGGGAGTGAGATTTTTACGTTAAAGTGATTGTAGGAATTGATTAAATATCCTTAAAACCTAAGAATGTACATAATTGATAATTTTGTATATAGGAGGTAATTAGAGTGAATCTTGAATTTGGAGGGTAGAAAAATTTCCAATAATATATAGATATGTAAAAGTCCCTTAGAAAAATGATTTTAAATTCACCTTCCTAAACTCAAATTGACTTACAAGGCTATTCGTGACAATAGGACGACAATATTTGTCAAAAGAATTGCGTACAACAGCTTGTATTCAAGTGATATTGACATATTTGTCATGAAAAAGACGAATCGTAAAAATGAAGGACACTATTTGTAAAAAACATGTGCATACGTCTACTTTTATTAAAATGATATTGACATTTGTATACGAGGATATGTAGGAATCATATTTATCAAATATGCATATGTATATTTAGAGGCAAACATAAATAACATGATAAGCATCATTCCAGCTATATTCTTCCCCACCCTTCACATGCCTTCATTTTCATATTCTCCTATTACCTAAACAATATGTATTGCCTTCACATCCTACAGCTATACATTTTTAGATTTTCCTTACTATTTCTGCACCCACTTTTTTCTATATACGACCAGAGGTAGAAGTATGATTTGAAGCTTATGAGGTCGAAAATCTAATCTTATATTTTAATTAATAAGATTCTAAATTAATATTTTGTGTGTATACAATAAATTTCTTTAAAAGAAATATAAAAGTTAGACTAAAATAATTATATTTTCTCAAGGTTTAGGATTTAGAATTCAAGCTTAACACGTAACCTAAAATACGATGATGCTACTTCTTTTTTTCTAATCGGGGTCCATTTCTTACCATCATGTGTACTCCATTTATAACTGTTAGCAGGATTAACAATTCGGCAAAGCGCCAAATATATCATTTTACTGTGAGAAAAGATTTAAATATATTTTTCGTTATATTTTTGGTCCAAATATATTTTTGCTGTAATATTATTCATTCAAATATGTCTCTTTTTTTATTATGTTTGTCCAAAGTGGATATCCAATCTTGTGTGACACTGACATTTAATGGGGTGGCATGCCATGCACCCTTAATCCATATATAAAAGATTAAAATTAGGAATACAATAATTTTTATAGTAACGATAATGGTGGCAATAGGTGGAGGGGGAGAGAATTTTAGTGGTGGAAAAAATAGAAGGGAAGGGTAAAATAGGTCAAGGGCGCTGAGGCTGGCAAGCCATGTGGCATTCACCTCATCAAATGTTAGTGTCACGTATGATTGGATGTCTACTTGGATAAAGTTAACGAAAAAGGGATATATTTGAACTGATAATATAACGACATGGATATATTTAGACTCAAAATATAATAAAAAATACATTTAAATCTTTTCTTATAATACAAGGATATATTTGATCCTTTTTCCTCAATAATTTGGGAGGTTCTATCATCCGTTTATATTACTGTGCGTATAATAGGTTGTAAGTTAGTTTTCTGTTTATTAAAAAATATAAATGAAAGACTTTTTAAATGTTTTTCTTGAAAAGCAATCATCCAATTTTCTTAAAAAATTATTTTTAAAAGAACAATTAAGGTGCCCAAAAAAGTAGCATGTGTTATGAAATAATAAAAGAAGAAGAACCATATTGCAGAGAAAGAGAGAGAGAATTCTTATTGAATTTTGGGATGAATTACAATGGAATAGAACCATCTATTTATAGGGAAATGGTAACTTAGCCACCAAGTAATAAACCCTAGAATCTCTCTAAATATAGATATGCACCATAAATAGAATTCTATTTATAACACTCTCCTTGAATGTCTATTCAACAGACAATGTGCCTCGTTAAAACCTTAACTAAAATAAAATCCAATGGGAAAAAATTCTAGAAAAGAAAAAAGAGTACACATATCTAATAATAAGTCTTTTGGTTGCCTCGTTAAAAACCTTGCAAGGAAAACCCAGTGGGACAAAACCTTGTAAGGGAAAAAGAGTGCAATGTGCATTAACTCCCCCTGATGAGAGCATCAATTCACATCCTTGAGCCTTCACATCTCAATCTTGTTCACTAGCTTCTTGAAGGTTGACGTCGACAAAGATTTTATATCAGTTTCAATGTATTTTCATAATAACATAACATAGAAATCTCTTCATTCATATATTCAGATACCTGGATCTCTCATGAGATATTATGAAGTGTTATGTCATGTGATCTTCTAGATCACTTGCTTCCTTTATTATGATCATTTTGATCATTTACTCACCTTCTTTATCAAGAAGTTTATTTGAAACTGATTTGTCTATACGTTTTAAGTTTACAATAGACTTTGTCCTTCTAGGACTTATTATAATATGAGCATTTGTAGTGAGAATATAGTTACTTTCTTTGGATCAGCAAATGTGTCTGGCATGCTTTGCAATAAATTTGTAACGACCCGACCAGTCGTTTTGAGCCCCGACGCGTCATACAACAGATTGAGGCCATGAACAGCTTCATCTCAGGTATATTGACTTGTGTGTATGGTCAGAATTAAAATTCACGAAGTTTGGAGTCAAATCTAAATGGAAATTCTCATTTTGAAAGCTTAAAGTTGAAGAAATGAACTAAGATTGGAATTTTGAGTAAATGACCTCAGAATTGGGATCTAAATGTTCTAGCATGCTCGTATGATGATTTTGAACTTGGGCGTATGTCCGGATTTGGTTTTTGATAACCCGTGAGCATTTCGGCATATATGGTGGAAGTTAGTATTTTAGAAAAATTTCATAAATTTGGGTTGGAAGGCATTTCAGAGTTATAGATGTCCATTTGGGATTTCGAGTCTGGGAATAGATCTGTATGGTGATTTTGGAGTTGGAAAAGCGATCGGAAGTGAATTCGGATGTCCGGAGGTCATTTTGAAGTCATTTGGCTAAATATAGGAATTTGAAGGTTTTTGAGAAAATTCTACCGGAAGTGAAAATTTTGATATCGGGGTCAGAATGCGATTCCGAAAATTGGTACAAGTCCGTAATGTCGAATGTGACTTGTGTGCAAACTTTGAGTCAACTCGGATTGATTTTGGTAGGAAAAGGGACAATTAATCTCTTTAAGGAAAGCTTAAGTTGGAAAAGTCAACCCAATGTTGACTTATGAGTTAGAGGGCTCAAACTGAATTCCGATGATTCGGTTAGTTTCGGGAGATGATTTAAGACTTAGGAGCGCAATCGGAAGTAATTTTGGAGGTCCGGTGAAGAAGTTAGCCTATTTTGGCGAAGTTGGAATTTTGGCGGAATCCGATCGATAGGTGATATTTTGATCCGTGAGTCGGAATGGAATTCCGACAGTTGCAGTAGCTTCGTTAGGTGATTTTGGATATGTACGCAAATTTTCAGGTTATTCGGACATCGTTTGGTCTGGTTTTTGATCGAAAGTGTATTTTCGGAAGTTTTTGGAAACTTAGGCCTTGATTTGATGAAAATTGATGGTTTTGATGTTATTTCGGCGATTTGATCACTCGAGCGAGTTCGTATGATGTTTTAGAGTCAATGTGCATATTTGGTTTGGATCCCCGAGGACTCGGGAGTGTTTCGGAGGTGTCTCGGAATAAATCCGGACTTAGAAAATTGGCAGAAATTGCAGAAAAATCTGATGTGAACAGTGCACATGAACAGTGCACATGAACAGTGCACAGGAACAGTAGCCCCATTTACAGTACCGTGTACAGTACCCCATTTACAGTACCGTGTACAGTACCTATAAACAGTACGTGTACAGTCCCCCGTGAATAGTACCGTGTACAGTATCCAATGTACAGTACTATGAACAGTTCCGTGTACAGTCCGTGAACAGTAAAAAAAATGCGTGAACAGTAAAAACGCGTGAACAGTACCCGCGAATTTCTGGACAGAATACTTATTTCTGGAAAATGGGATTTGTCCCATTTTCCATTTTTTGTCAAATTGGAGCTCGGGAAGAGGCGATTTTCGAGAAATTTTCAGAGGAAACAACGGGGTAAGTGTTCTTAACCTAATTGTGGTTATATGACTCGATTCTATTGCAAGTTTTGTCATTACATCCATGAATTTTGCGGGAAAAGCTTAGAAACCCTCTCGAATAGATTTGAGGATTTGAGGGTCGAAATGTTATCGAAATTTATTAATTTTGGTATGGTTGAACTCATATCGGAATGGGTGTTTGGATTTCGCAAGTTTTTTCGGGATTCGAAATGTGGGTCCCACTATTGAATTTTAAAATATATTTTGGATTTTATCCGGAAAATTATTAAATTTATTATCCAATTCATTCCTACGATTCGTGTTGAGTATTTCAAATTGTTTGTGAATAGATTTGAAGCATTTGGAGATAAATTTAAAAGGAAAAGCTGTGCGTAAGCATTGAGTTGGCCTTAAACATTCGAGGTAAGTGTTTGTTCTATCCTAGCTTGAGGGAATAGGATTATGTGTTATGTGTTATGTGATCGAGTGCGGTGTATGGGCTGTGGTGACGAGCATCCATACACTGGCGTCTAGTATGACCGTGAGTCATTGGAAAATGATATTTTTGTAGAATTGTTATGGTTCTCCCTTTTTGAGACTTGTTGTGAAGATAATTATTGATTGCCCTTGTTGGGACGGTTTATGAATTACTGTTTCTTTCTTTGCCCTTAATTGTGATTGTTATTTGGGTGAGGAAGAGTGATAATGCACGAAGGGTGATGCCGTGCCATGTTTTATTATTTATGCACGAAGGTTAATGCCGTGCCATGTTTTATTGATTATGCACGAAGGATCATGCCGTGCCTTGTTATTGAACCATGTACGAAGGATCATGCCGTACTATGGATGTGAGGATGAGAGTAAAAGCACGAAGGGTGATGCCGTGCACTTTATTTGCTTATTTGGTGAGGATGAGAGTAAAAGCACGAAGGGTGATGCCGTGCACTTTATTTACTTATTTGGCGAGGATGAGAGTAAAAGCACGAAGGGTGATGCCGTGCAACTATTTGCCATTCCTTGACTTGATATTACTTGTTTTTCCATTATATTTTATTTGGGTGATGCCGTGCAACTATTTGCCATTACTTGACTTGATATTACTTGTTTTTCCATTATATTTTATTTGGGTGATGCCGTGCAACTATTTGCCATTCCTTGACTTGATATTACTTGTGTTTCCATTATACTTTGTTTTCCTTGTGAACTTATTAACCGTTGTTAATTGTTGAGTTCTTTTGAGATATTCCTTATTGTGTTATTACTTGGTTAATTCTTGTTAATTGTGGTAATATATATATTAAAGAATTGTGATCGCCACTTTTATGATAAGAAATGGGATCGTGTGGCACGCCGACCACAAAGTGATTTGAATCTTGGCATTGGCCATAGTTGCCGGTAGCCTATTGATATATTTGGGAGCGGGTGGTACGCCTACCACGAGATAAGAAAAGTAAAGTAAAGAATTGAGACACGAAAGTAAGACTTAATTATGTTGATTAGATTAATCTGGATATTATGAGTTATTGGCTGTTATTGCAGAGCAGAGTATTTCCTTATAAATGTTTATGTACATATATATATATATATATATTGAATTGCACAGGTTTATGTGGGTGTTTGGTCATAGGCTTGTCACTACTTCACCGGGATAGGCCAGGCACTTACCAGCATATAGGGTCGGTTGTGCTGATACTACACTTCTGTGCGTTTTTGCACAGGTCCAGGTTACGATCAGGAGCAGCAGCAGTAAATCGATTGCGTGGAAGTTTGATCACATTTGAGACCGAGGTAGCTTGCAGACGTCCGCAAGCCCGGCGTCTCTCTCTTTATTTATGTTACTAGCTGTAGTCTCTTTGTTCCGAGACAAACAGAATTATGTTATATTTCTTTCAAACTCTTATGTGTAGTATTCAGTAGTAGTTCGTGAGTTGGTGACTCCACGTCTTGGGTAGAGGATTTCAGTATGATTTTCATCTTGTAATTAGTTATTTCTATTTGGATAAAGTATTCCGCATTTATTTAATTAAAATTGTGTTAAAAACAGGATAGTATGAATACAGTGGCTTGCCTAGCTACCATGAGTAGGCGCCATCACGATCCCGATGTCGGGGGAAAATCCGGGTCGTGACAAGTTGGTATCAAAGCACTAGGTTGCACAGGTCTCACAACTCACGAACAACCTTAGTAGAGTCTGAGGGATCGGTACGGAGACGTCTGTATTTATCCCCAGAGGCTACGGAGTTAGGAAAATATTCCCTTCATTCTTTCCTATCGTGCGAGTTTGTTCTTCAAATGTTACGTTGAATTTCTACTCTTGTCTTCCCACGAATGGCGAAGGCATGTACTGCTTCTTCAGCTGACAATGGCACAGGCTAGTGATAGATCAACGATGTCTTCAGAAGTTTTATGGAGTTTCGGATAAGTTTCACCAAACTCTTCGCTATCTCTTTCAGTGGTGCATCATTTGAGAACCCAAGGCAATTTATTGACTGTTGCTATGAGATATTGCAGAATGCGGTAATAGTTGAAGGTGAGAGGGTTGATTCTACTGTGTTTCAGGTAGCGAGTGAAGTAGTGGAAACATAATGTATTTACTAACCGGTTGTGGTTTTAATGGACATTGACGTCTGGTTGATTAATTTGAAGTTGTGAAGGATAATTATTGTGGACTATCAGATGTTGTGACTTTGACTTATAGCCAAAAGGGGAAATCCACTATTAGTGAATGGATCGGATGGCCATGTGTTATGTCAGTTTTGGCTTGGAATGTATATATATGGTATGGAAAGGTCCCCCAAATAAATTATGCATATTTGAGGCTTAGTACTCTGCAGGGGGTAAGAATCAACCCAAAGAATAATAAAGAGTATATGAGCAAATAGGGTAGTTCCACAGTGTCAAGCTAGCATAGCAAGAGAGGTAATTGGTCGTCAATGTTTGTGACAAGCCTATGAATAGGGCAGATCGGCCAATGCGACATTACCTACTCAACCCTATTTGTAGAAATGTTTTGGAAGAGTTTACCTCCCTGACTCTTTGAAAGGTATGGCATCTATGGTCTGAACGATCATGCAGGTTATTATGACAGTGTCCGAATATGTCGTCATGTCCAATAAGTTAGCTGATCCTCAAAGTAGTTGTTATGAATGTGGCAGGTTGGAGAAATATAATTAACGAAGACACTCAAGCCACGTGCCCATTGCAGTCAATACTTAGCTCACATGACCAGCCAGAGTTAGAGGTCAGGATGTTTGAGGCGGAGGTGAGACTCCTAGAGGCGGAGATCTAGTTGTTGACATAATTTCTATGGTGTGAGTGAGGTCACTACACCAGATGATGTTATCACATGTACAATTCTGATTGTTATAAAAGGAATATTTTTCCTCAATTTGATTTGATCTTTGAAGAATTGAGGCAAGTCCTCTTAATATGCTCTGCTCATGAGTGATCTTCGTAATCATCAAATCTACTTATGTGAATACTCACACTACGCTATTAAATGGAGATAATTATCTCTATTATTATGTATTGGTCACTAGGAATATTGATGAGGTCAAAAGTGACTTTATATTAATTATTACAATGAGAATTGATGTAATTCCTGAAATAATTATTTTCAATGGTTAAATTGTATACCCTGTCGGTATGAGGGTTCTTTTATGTTGTGATACTCTTTGACGGACAATAATTGAAAAGAAGAAAGAAAGGAAATGAAAAACATCAGTGGCACAATGTGCAAATACTTGTGATTTAGAGTGGAGGATGAGATCCTCAAAATTTGTATAACGTGAAAATATTTGTTTTAAAAACCGAGCTGCAAGTTGCGGTGAATATTATATGAGGACAAGGTCCTGGTGGTGAAAAGTTTGTGTTTAAAATTTTCCCTTTTTGGAAATAAAAATCTAGCATAATATCCTAAATTTGAGCCATGCCTGTTAGGATTATTTGACAATCCTTGCATAGTTTCTATTCATATTTAGCCATTTTTATTTTGTGACCGTTGAGTTCTAGACTTTGAGACGAGCACCAGGTAAGGATAAATATGACGCATTAATTCGGGAAAGTAATCATGAGGTTTCCATACCTCATTGTGAGTAAAGTGGGAGTTTTGGAATAAGATATTTGATAACAGGGTTAATTGACAATGTTATAATCTAAGAACAACTCTTATGGACACACTTCAGAGTCATGGATATGTGCATACGTATGAGGTGTTCGTGCCTTATTTAGATTTGTTTGTTGTAGTCTTCATTGTTCCATATTGACTTACTCCTGCGGTTAGGAGGAGCATGCGCAGCATCTCAGAGTGACTCTGCATACTCTGAAAGATAGCCAACTATATGCAAAATTTTTGAAGTGTGAATTTTGGCTAAGTTCAGTTGCATTCCTGGGTCATATTGTGACGGCAGCAGGTATTCAGGTTGATCCGAAGAAGATTGAGGCAGTCAAGGACTGACCTAGACTGACATCAGCCACGGAGATTTGGAGTTTCTTGGGATTAGCGGGTTATTATCGGCGATTCGTGGAGGGGTTTTCATCTATTGCAACCCCACTAACCAGATTGACACAGAAAGGTGTTCAATTTGAATGGTCAGATGAATGTGAGACGAGCTTTAAAAAGCTCAAAACAGCCTTGACCACAGCACCGGTATTGGTTTAACCCACGGGTATGGTATCTGGATCGGGTGGCACGCTGCCACGGGTATGTCATTGGAGCGGGTTGCACGTCGCAACAGTGTAATGTGAAAATAGACTTAGTTATATGTTACCTGGTATACAATACTTCCTGGCTTCTGAGGAAAAGTCCGTATTGAGTATCGCTCGGTGAATGGCACATCGGTTGTGTCCTTTCAGGATTTGATAACATACATTAATTGTTTAACCGTGGGTGAGGTTGATTGCTTGGGTTCAGACCTAGATCTGTGCGTGGCTGACCGTTTGAGCTTGGTAACTTGAGGTGCTTCATGAGTAATAGTGTTTGGATAGAATCACGAATTGTGGCAAGGCTAGGTGATGTTATGACCTCTCGAGGAGGATTCAGGTACTCTATGATATGAGACGGGATATCGGTTCTATGTTATGATGGTGCAAAGGAATTGAATTACAGCTCTTTTGTTGGGGACAGTTGTCATGATTTGAGTATGTTCAGACGTTTCTATTGGAGCGTGTGTTTTGCTCGTCGCGGCTTAGGCCGGTGCTTGAGGTGTCATGTCACCAGTGCAGTGTCTTATGATCGAAATGATCGTTGGAGTCATTATTGAGAGCGAGCATATGTGATTTCAGTTGGTTAGAAAGGTAATATCGAGGTTTGGCTCCAAAATCCATTGTAATATCAGTCAAAAGAGAAATGGCTTCATAAATGGTTGATCTGAGGAATTTTTACGGTTTAGCCCGTGTTTTATTGATCGTTGGCGGTATATGAAAGTGTTGGAATAAGATTTAACCTAATAAGACGTTTCCATCGGTATTTGGGTATTGTAGGCAACTGCAATAAATAAAGAATGTTATTGTAGTCATATGAGTAAAGTGATGCGAAGTGTAAATTCAACAAAGTTATGCATTAATGTTTGGGTACAACGTGTGGAGATTGATATGGTGGTCGAATGATGGAAACAAACTTGGCAGGAAATTCAGGGTGTTGGAATTTGGCCTAATGGCTTATTCGCTTGAATAAAGAATTATATCTACAGAATTATATAGCTAATGTGCTCAACTAAGTAGTGGTAGCACGGGAAGGTGCGCGATGTGTTAAACAAGTTATTTGAGACTACATCATTGTAGTTCTCAGCACGTTCGAGGACGAACGTATGTTTAAGTGGCGGAGATTGTAACGACCCGACCAGTCGTTTTGAGCCCCGACGCGTCATACAGTAGATTGAGGCCATGAACAGCTTCATCTCAGGTATATTGACTTGTGTGTGTGAGCACGTGATTTTTGCCTAACATGAATTACTCCCACAAAATCAAAACAAAAATTGTCTATTTTATGGTGTGTATTTTTTTTGTGAATTTTTGTGTTACTTTGGTATTTGTTTGCATTTGTATATACGTGATTATATGTGTTTAAATTAATAAAAAAAATTAAAAAATACAAAATATGTCATGTTTACATTTTTCATCTAACTTTGAAATTAGGAGTAATTAATTTTATCTTACAAAATGAAAATCACAAAAATAATTCATCTTTTTACATTTTAGCATTTAAATGCTTAATTATGTGATTTATGTTTAATTGATATTTAATTGTATGTAACGATTGTTAGTATAATTAGTATTAGTTAATTTGATTTGATTTTTTTTTTAGTGTAGTTAGGATTTTTATTTTTTATAAATTAGGAGTTAAATTAATTGAGAGGGAGGAAATAATTAAAACTTTGTTTGAAATTCGGATTGGGCCAAAATTTAAAATCAAGAATCAGGCCCAAAACAATTTTGTTTTTACCCAGTCCATACCCAAACCCGGAAAAACCAGTCCGCCCCAGCCCCTCATTAAACGAAACGACGTCGTATCTTTGCCCATCATTTGATCTAAGCCGTCCGATGCATTTGATCAAACGGTCAGGATCAAATCCTAAGCCTACTATATATTCTTTTTACTATACCCAGCCCCCCCTTTCAGAACACCCCCTTACCGTCTCTCTCTAACCTAGAGACCCCTTTGTAACGCCACCGTCCCCCGCCGCACTCCGCCGGTCGGAAATTGTCTCCGCCGGCGGCAGTGATCCAAACCTCCCCAAATTTACACCAAATATTCCCCTCACCTCCCCCAGCATGAATCCATGAACCATTAACCTCGAATCATCCCCGAGCTCTTTGAATATTAGATCGAAGAATCGACCCAAAATCAAAACCATCCCAATCAACTCCAAACTCACACCATAGCGTCCCTAGACCTTCCTAACCACCACACCACCATTAGTCCGGCTCGAATCTGTTCGGAATTGGTCAAGCCCCAAATTGAGCATTCAAGAACCCTAGAATTAAAGTCTAATTTTGTCCGAATTAAAGTTAATTGAAGTCAATAGACTTTAACCCTAGAACAATGTCTAATTTTGTCCGAATTAAAGTTAATTGAAGTCAATAGACTTTAATTGGTTTGTTTTTCGTTTGAAAAACACTTCAATTAAAGTCCGTTTACTTCAAAAATTTCAAGCTCAAGTCCATTGGGACCCGGTCTATTCAATTCCGATTTCTTTCGAGGTAATCTTCTTTTTCCGTTTATTTGAATTTGTATTTATATTTGTTTAGTTTTAGTTCGATTGAATTCTTCTCGATTGTTGTTGGCCGTCCCTGTTCATTCTTTCTTTCTCGAAGACTCATTGTTTGGTCGAGTCTAATTCTGGGTTGTTTGTTTGATCACGAACGTTGTCGAATACATGCTCGCGTCGATTAGCGTCATCGAACAATTAGCTTTGTATTCCTCCGGCACTAGCCGAGATTTGTTTGAATCACTGTTTTGAATTGTGTTTCATTTGGCAATTTTTCTGATTTGCATTGTTGATTGATATTGATTCTGTTAGTTACTGAATTGGATATAGCTGTGTTAGTTCTTAACTTAAAATTTGAAAGCCAAGAGCTAGTTTGTCTAAAAGGTGTAGTGCACATGGGAATTATTTCACATGTTTTGAACAGAAAGAACAGGCTGCCAATACACCTTTTGATTTAAAAATGGATTTAGACAATAAGTAATGGACTGGACAGAGAATGATGGCATAAATTAATCTATTAAACTCTTTTGAATGCTCTTAAAAGCTGGAAAATCATAACAAACATGGGGGAATGATGAAAGATAAATGGGTGCACATGTTGAAAGAAGATAGAAGCTGTAAAGAAGAGTGTTTTAATAAAAAAAATTGTAAGCTTAGTCTTTAAATAGAGGATCTGGAGAACACTGGCAGGAGACATTTTGGAGAACACACAGACAGAGAGATTCAAAAATACATTCTCTGGAAAAGATTCACACATAGAGAGATATATACTGGCAGTATACATTACACACTCACTGGAAAAATAGATTCTGGAACAGAGCTTCTAAAATACTTTTCTAAAACAGATTGTTTTTTAGAGAAAAGAGAGAGATATTGAGTTCTCGGAGGAAAAGAAGAGTTTGAGGGTTCAAACAGATTCTGAAAGTTACTTTCTTTTAGAACTTGAGTTTGAAACACCAAAGTGGCATTTTTAAAATTCTGTTTGTTGTGATTCTGCGGATTTCTGGGGTTCATTTCTGAGGTCATTTGAGTTATCTGAATTGGACTATTCTGGTTTCGCCTGGTTTCAAATCTTCCTGGGTTTGCTGCATTTGTTACTAGGCTGTTGTTGATTGTTGTTTGTGGTTGCTGCTCGATATTTGCTTTCAGCTGATCTTTCCTTCTCCAATTTTTGCTGTTGAAATTCCAGGTACTTCTTCTGTTAGCTTTGAAATTGGAAAGCTGAATGTAGCAATATGACATGAAAGTCGAAATTCAAAGCATGATGTGGATTCTGGCGTTTCCTTTATACTTTAGTTCTATTGTTTCATTTTGATCGTAATTGATTCTGTTAGTTTCGATTGTTTATGAGTTGAATCCTAGAATATTTGGAATATTTCTGTTATACCTGATTATTCTCTCATCAGTTTTAAAAGTTATAAGTTCATTTATTTTGTTTTACGAATAGGATTTAGGTGTTTTAGAATATTTGTAAATTAAGGATCATTAAGAAGCTAATTGATAAATGTTTAGTATATTCATGATAGCGATTTAAGTCCCGTGCAATTCAAAATCACATGATGATCACATTTGAAAGTGAAATCGAGTTGCTTGTAGTGTCCATTTGAGCTCGTTTGAAGTAATTAGTTGTTTGTGCTATTATGTTCCGTTTTGCTTTAATAACATCAGTGAATCCATCAGTGAACGTTAATCTCCTTGAATAACAATTGTTGAACATTTTTGAGTTTTGTAATTAAAAACAGTTAGGTTAATATAATTCTAAATAAACTCATTTTATTTAAAAATGATAGGCTTCCACTTTAAAGTATTTTGATAGTCTAGTTGAATATTTGAATTGATTCATTTTTGAAAGTTTGAACTCATTTTTCGTGATGAAAACCTGGCATTATCATTAGTATTTTAAATAAACTGAACAAGTTTTCTCCAAGAAAGGACGACATTTGTGTTTTAACCTAATTATTAAGAGATATATGCCAGAATCGGGTTAATAGAAAGTAAAATTTAGAGATTAAAGTGTTCATTTTATATAAGGTACTAAATGGAATAAAGGGGACGAAATTTTAATTTTACTTGGAGCAAATAATTTTTTTATTTATTTATTATTTATAGTTTAAATATGTTTAAATCAAGATACTCTTCTTCAAAATTAATAGAGCAATATAAAATTTAATTAAAGCATATTAATTTATAAACACATATAAAATCAGATAATTTTAGCCATTTAGAATAATTGAAGCGACCGTGCTAGAACCACGGGATCCGGGGTGCCTAACACCTTCCCTCGGGTCAACAGAATTCCTTACTTAGAATTTCTGGTCCGCAGACTTCATTTGGAAAGTCGAAATTTCCTCGATTCGGGATTTAAATAAATCGGTGACTTGGGACACCATAATTTATTCCAAGTGGCGACTCTGAAATTAATAAAATAATCCCGTTTCGAACATTGTCATCTTAAATTGGAAAAACTCCCCTTGCGCTTCTACCCCCGGGTAGCGGGCGCGCCAAAAGGAGGTGTGACAGCTCTGGCGACTCTGCTGGGGAATACAAACCCAGAACCACTGGTTCAGGGTTTAAGAATTCGAGCTTTGAATAATTGTTGTATTTGGCTTATTATCTGACTTTTATTATATGTTTGTATTTGATGTGCTAAATGTTGCTTTTACCGCTTTGATATTTTGTGAATTGTATATAAATTGTGCCGATACCCATTTTTCTCTTCTAAGTCTTTTCAAATATAATATCGGGCATTTGCTGGACATAGCCCGTTTTTCTCAAGATAGCTGTGGTGCTTGGCACCCGGTGAAAGATTTGTAGTCACACATGTTTAGGCGGAGAGTTTTGTCAATTAAGTCGGAAAGCCATGCTACCGGTGCACTGACACTCCCCGGCTCGAGTTGTCCGCTCGAGTTAAAGCCAGTCTAGACACTTTTTCCAACAAGACGATGACTTAGAATAACAAAACCTTATGCCGGATCCCCGATAGGAACGTTTATTTGCATCATTCCAAATAAACGCAAATAAATTCTGAAGAAAAAAAAAAGAAAAAAAAATGCAAAAATTCCAAATAAATTTTCTTAATTTTACGAAAATAGTTAGTTCTTTAAAAAATAAATTCTGAAAAATGCAAAAAAAATTCCAAATAAATTTTTCTTAATTTTACAAAAATAGTTTAGTTTCTTTGAAAATAAATTTCCAAATAAATTTTCTTAGTTCCTTTGAAAATAATTTGTTTTAGAAATGCTGTTTAAAAATAGTTTGTTTTCTTTTCTTAAAATGATTTAGTTCTTTTATTTCGAACTACGCAAGTTTGATTCTCACCAAACATGAGATACGTAGGCAACCCATATCGGGCTCAACTAATACTGATTTTTTTAAGGAAAACAATAATAAAAATATTAGAATTAGGATTTTTGTTCTTAGTCGAGAGTTAGGAAATTTTGCAAAAATAGCCAAACGCCTCAAAAGGGGCGCCGGAGGACTAATTTCGCAAAACGAAATATAGACATCACACTGGTATCCTGTTATACAGCCTTCAAATCTTCTTCAAGTGTTGAAAGGCCGTATTAACAAGATTTATTTTTTTTATAATAAAAAAAAATTGAAAAGAAAATCTTAAGATAAAATCTTAAATCCATTTTTTATCTTTTCTAGGATCAGCATGACTTCCTCGCAACGAATCGGCCAGAAAAGGGTGAGAGACGAAATGCCACCTATGTTCATGGTCCAGGACAAAACCCCAGATCGGCTCCGTAAATGGTGGGCTAGTTTTTCAGCTTGGGAAAGAAATCAAGTTCACAAGCACCTCAAGTTTCTTCCGGACATCATGATGATAAAACCGGATAAAAATGTGATCAAGGCTTTAGTGAGTTTTTGGGACTCAACAAGCAATGTGTTCAGATTCCGGGATTGCGAAATGACACCCACTTTGGAAGAATTGGGCGGACTCACGGGGCTCGGAAGAGATTTGCACAAGATGAGACCTGCAGCTCCTAGGCAGATGGGTGTGAATAACTTCTTGAAAAAGCTATGTCTCCGGCGGGTTCCCCTCGGTTGTTTGGAGAACGGTTGGGTGCCACTAGATTATCTCTACGACAGATTTGGTGATAAGGAAGGGTTTGAGAAATTCTCAAACGTTGAATTTGTTAACCAGCTGAATTATGACGCCTGGGGAGATTTAAGAATCTATGATTTTATGATCGCTTTTTTGGGAACCATGGTTTTTCCGAACGTGGCGGACGCATCAGAATCCGTTTAGCTGCGGTGGTCTCATATCTACAGAGTAACGAGGAACACACTGTTCTTTCCGATGATACTAGGAGACATCTTCCGGGCTTTAACTCGGTGCCAAGAAGGACAAGATTATTTTGAAGGCTGCAATATCTTATTACAAATGTGGTTTATAGAACATCTCTATCATCACCCGATCGTGATAAACTTCAAAGCAGATTGGCTGAATTATATTCGCTGTCATACAAACAGAGCCGCCCGGTGCAACCTTCCGGAAGACCTGAGGACTTGGCAAGAACTTCTCAACTCTTTAAGAGCAGATCAACTTACCTGGAATTATTATTGGTTCCCTTCGCCAAAATCATGCATATGTCGACATACCGCCCATTCTACATACTAATGGGTTTCAGGGGTTTCCAACCATATGCCCCGCTACGTGTCATGCGGCAGTTGGGAAGAGAAGAGAAAAGGGCCCCAATTGAGGATATGCGATCATTTGTATGGGAATTTGTGACAGAAGAGACCCCGAGGGAGACTTATGCACATAAGGTATGGTTCGGTAGTCGACTCTCCGACATCAACGAGATGGTTGCCGATCGGGAACGGGGAGAAGTGAGTCTCGCTTATCTTGAATGGTTCCATAACCAACCAATACCAGAGCAAAGGTCAGAAAGGTCAGTGAAGTATGCCGTCGATTGGGAGAGAGAAATATAAGCCAGAGTTAGGGAGGTTGAGCATGAGACGGCACAAAATTTCCAATCTTGCATCAACACTTTAAAAGAAGACAAAGGAATCCTGGAAGCGACCATGGACATACAACAGGCTGACTTCGATCGGGAAAGGGCCGGTTGGGAGCAGGAAAGAGAAGCACTCCAAACTCAAATTCAAAAGATGCAGTTGGTCGCAGAAAGGTCAAGGAGGAGTCGGAGTGATCAGATGTTGATAAACGATTTGGAAAGGAAAGCCTTTGAACACCAAGAAGACTTGGAGAAGGCAAAAGCGGCTTTGGTTGCAGTCCGGACAAAATGGAAGAGAGCGGCCCACCAAGAAGCACTCCGTCTACAACAAGTAGAGAAAGACTATGATGCGATCATCGTTGATTTGAGAAAAGCAAATGCCACTCTTAGAGAGCGAACTCTCAGGCAAGTCCAGGATGCTAAAGCAGATAGAGACCGTTGTCACAACTTGATGGCACGGATGGAAAGACAAATAGATAGGCTCTTGGACCATGTCTCCGGCAACTCTCAAGTATTAGCGGCAAAGAACAAGCACATAGGGCAGCTGCTCAGAGAAAAAGACATAATCAGAACCAGGATCAATGAGATCGGGCACTACATTACTTTGAGGTGTTTGAACTGCGAACGAGTACCTCGGCCGGCCCTCTTTTCTTCAATCATGGAATGTGTCCACCAAGTCATGGAAGAATTGGGAAGCATACAGAAAGATCTTACCCCAAGAACTGCAGCAAGACCAAACAACGCTCCCCGGGCGCAAAGATTCGAGGCGTTGGAACATGCTTAGAATAGTCTTTTGTTTTAGAGTCTGTTTGTCCTTTTACAAGTTTTTCTCCATTATTGTATTTTGCAAGTATTTCAAGTTTTAAGTTTGTTGAAATAAAATTCATGAACATTTCATCTTATGTCTATTGTTTCCGAACTACGCCCGGTCTGATTCATGCGGGGACATGATACGTAGGCAATCCACATAAGATTCGACCATCACTAAAAAATAAATAAATAAAAATAAAAAAAAAAAAAAAAAATAAAAAAAAAAGGGGGGGAAAGAAGTTAAGAGAAAAAGAAGATCGATGAAAGATGAAAGCGAAAGAAAATACAAACCGGAATGACGCATCGCAAACGAATACATGTAGCAACATTATCACCTGTATAAGTGCATCACACCCAACGTGAGATTACTTATTTGTTATGTTGTTTCAGACTAACCGTTTGTTTGCTGAAATCCAGGTTTTAGTAAAAGTGGTTGACTTTGCGGTAATCCGGCACCACATTCGTACTTCACAAGGTCCAAAGGAAAAGTTCGGCAGCCTGAAAGTACTCATTCCTATTTTACTAGATCAAAAAAGGGTGCCGACATGTCTTCAGAAATGCCTTTAGCAACCATCCCCGTTTCAGAGGAAAGCTCATTGGCAACCATCCCGGCTACTGAGTCGGCAGCTTTGGAAGAGAATAGAATGCTGCGTTGCCGCATGCTCGAGATGTTGGACGATTGGAACAACGGGAAAGAGCCCACGAGTCTGGTCCCTGGGTTCCCTGAAATTCTTCTCAGGTCAAGCGGTATTTCAAATACCCCCATCAATTACCCGCCTACTCTGTTCGGGTATTCCAATGCTACAAACCTCTCTGAATCACCCTCCACATCCCATCCTCGGGTGACACCACATGATACATCTGCAAGAACGTCCGTTGAATTGCCAGTTCCAATCACAACGCACCCCACCGCACATGCTCCTTTCTTCGACTCCTCATCCTTTACATTCCCGGCACCACCGCTTACACGGGACCATACCCAGGTTGCAGCCAATACATATTCTCAGCCGCCTCGATATGAGTTTCTACCGAGCCAAAAACCAAAAACCCCCGAGCAGGATGAGATGGCAAAGAGAATGAGGAGTTTGGAACAAAGCTTGAAGAACATGCAAGGTATGAGTGGACAGAAGAGTGTATCTTACGCCGATCTGTGCATGTTCCCGCACGTCCACTTGCCATCAGGCTTTAAGACACCAAAGTTCGAAAAGTATGACGGGCATGGCGACCCCATTACTCATTTGAAGAAATACTGCAATCCATTGCGGGGTGCCGGCGGCAGGGAAGAATTGTTGATGGCATACTTCGGAGAGAGTTTGGTCGGAATAGCATCGGAATGGTATATGGATCAAGACATATCTCGATGGCACATCTGGGATGATCTGGCCAGAGATTTTGTGAAACAGTTCCAATACAACATCGATATTGCGCCAGACAGGAATTCTCTATCGAACTTAAAGAAGAAGCCCTCGGAAAGCTTCAGAGAGTACGCCATCAAATGGCGAGAGCAAGCATCTAGGGTAAAACCCCCTATGGACGACATTGAAATGGTCACGACTTTTCTCCAAGCTCAAGAGCCAGACTACTTTCAAAATATGATGTCGGCGATGGGAAAACCTTTCGCCGAAGCAATCAAAATCGGAGAAATGGTAGAAAATGGCTTGAAAACGGGGCGAATTTTGAGTCAAGCGGCCATTCGGGAAACTTCCCAAGCCATTCAAGGCGGGTCTGGAGGGATGCCTAGAAGCAAGAAAAAAGAGGAAACTGCCATGGCGGCAATAAAAGATAGGAGATATCGGACTTCAAGACAGGTATTCTCCGACGGGGCCCCCCAGCATTACTATCCACCTCACAGCATGGCTTATGCTCCTCCGCCTCCACCTTATGCAGTCATGAACATTCAACCTCTGGCACGGCCACAACCACCAGCCAACAGGAATCCACCTCCTTTCCAGAGAAACCAACCCCCTTACCCAAACCAGTATAATCCACGGCCAAACAACACCCGACACCGTGAGCAACCCAAAATGAGCTTTACACCGATTGGGGAGCCATATTCCACTCTTTTCCCGAAACTCAGGCAAGAAAACCTACTGCAGCCCGTTCCGCAGAACAGGCAGAATCCGGACTCTCCTGCCTACCAGAGGGGGATATACTGTGCATATCATTCAGGTGTTGAAGGACACAGTACTGACAATTGTTGGACGTTGAAGAAGGCAGTGCAAGAATTGATCAATCAGGGGAGGATCGTCTTCGCAGATGAAGACATCCCAAATGTGACAAACAACCCATTACCAGCCCACAACAACGGGCCGTTGATTGGAATGATTTGTGACGACAAGGAATTTGACCCAGCTTTGAAAGCGATAATCGCCATCGCCAACATAGAGAAGCGGCCTGAGGCTTCCCCGAAACAAGAGAAAATGGGGAAAAAGGTTGAAGTTCTTGAAACCAAATCTGAAAAGACGATTGAATTGAAAGCATCGTCTCAAAAGAGTGGAGTCCTTTACCTCCCACGAGGTAGAGTGGAAAAGCCATTGTCCATAGGTGCCCCCAAGAAGTTCCACTTAAAGAGAGAAGCATCAATGTATGTACCAAAGGGAACTTATGTGGTCCGAAAACCAGATGAACCTGTGGTTATTGCACGCGTACAACAAAAACCAATGACAGATCCGTCCGCAGTACCCTGGAGCTACCAACGAACACTTGTTACGCGCAAAGGGAAAGAGATTGCGGGAAATTCATCTGAGAGCGTCCTAGGACAGAAGTACTTAAACACACAGGAGGTAAATAACGCCACACAAAGGCGTTTCCCGTCGAAGAAACCTGTAAGTGCTGAAGAGGCAGAGGTCTTTTTCAAAAGATGCAAATGCCTGATTATGAGGTGATAGACCAACTGCGTAAATGCCCAGAGCAGGTGTCGATGTTGTCCCTTCTAATGAAGTCTACTGAACATCAAAAGGTTTTGCTAAAAGCCTTGAATGAGGCATACGTGCCTATTGAGACTTCATCCGAACAACTTGAAAGAATGACAGAAAGATTCTTCGCGATCAATCAGATTTCCTTCAGTAAAGCTGATTTGCCTTTGGAGGGTGCCGCCCACAACAAAGCTTTACATTTGACTGTCAAAAGCGAAGGCTACTATATGAAGAGGGTCATGGTTGATGGGGGTTCGGGGGTAGACATATGCCCGCTTTCCACTTTAGGCCGCATAGGAATCGGAGCTGAAAGGATTCGGCCTAACAATATATGTGTGCGAGCTTTTGACGGTGTGAAAAGAGATACTGTCGGAGAGATTGATGTGATTATGACCATCGGCCCGGTGGACTTCGAAGTGACATTCCAAGTCTTGGATATGGACACTTCTTACAATTTTCTGCTAGGGAGACCATGGATTCATGCGGCCGGAGCTGTGCCCTCTACCCTCCATCAGATGTTAAAATTTGAGCACAAGGGACAAGAGATTGTGGTCCACGGTGAAGACGAACAATCAATTTATCGAGATCCATCCATCCCTTGCTTGGAAGCGGAAGTGGGAAGCGAAAACATTGTCTATCAAACTTTCGAGATTGTATTGGCAGATCAACACGAAGAAGGGAACCCTCTCCCCCAACCTTTTTTGTCTAATGCCTCCATCATGGTGGCGAAAGAAATGATTAAACATGGCTTCCAGCCAGGAAAAGGTTTGGGAAAGTCCCTACAAGGAGTGCCGAAGCTGATAACTTTACCTGTAGCTGAAAAGTTTTTCGGAGTGGGCTTTCGCCCAACCACTGAAGATGAAAGATGGGCCAAAAAGAGAAAGGAGAAAGGATGGGTTCTGCCGCAACCATTGCCACATCTGTACCAAACTTTTGTCCGACCAAGGTACAGTGAAGAAGAAGAAGACGAGGTCTTTACAGCGGAGGAAATTGAAGACATATGTGGGGCCATAAGGCAAATGCTCTATGATGTTAATATGGTCCAATCGGGAGAAGGAACAAGCACCGCTGAGGTGCTGTATGTGGGCCCTGAAGCTAAATTGCAAAATTGGAAAGCCACGCCCTTCCCAATCAGGCGGGAGTTCTGGTAGATTTGTCCTGTCGTTTTTCCTTCATCACAAGTTACTTCGGGACGTAGCTTGGATGTTTTTCTTTGTTTTCTTGTATTTTGGTTTCCCCAATGTAATTTTGTTTGTTTTCAAAAAATTCCAAGAAAATAAAATAAATATTTCCTCATTTCTGCACTCTTTCTAATTTTGTTATTTATTCTTCCTTTTCAGTCCTAATAATGCGGCTTTAAATAACATGACATGCTTGCGGAACTCATGCTCAAATCCGAACACGCCACCTAATCTGGAAATAATGAACCAAGAACCGGAATACGATGAAGACGAGGCTTTTAGAGAAATAAATCGAGAATTGGAACATTTCGAGAATAAACCTAAGCCAAACTTGAATGACACCGAACCGGTTAATTTGGGAACTGATGAAGAGGTCCGAGAGACCAAGATAAGCATCCACACAGATGAGAAAACACGAGATGCAATAATCCAACTCTTGTTTGAATTTAAAGACGTGTTTGCTTGGTCTTACGATGACATGCCAGGATTAGGAGCTGATCTAGTGGTGCACAAATTACCAATCTACCCTGACTGTCGCCCAGTGCAACAGAAGCAAAGAAAGTTCAAGACTGACATCAGTGATAAAATCAAAGAAGAAATCACTAAGCAGTTGAAAACGGGGGTAATTCGAGTGGTACAATACACCACGTGGTTGGCTAATGTTGTGCCCGTGCCAAAGAAGGACGGAAAAACTCGAGTATGTGTTGACTACCGAGATTTGAATAAAGCGAGTCCTAAAGATAACTTTCCTTTACCGAACATCCACATCCTGGTTGATAACTGTGCCAAACATGAGATACAATCGTTTGTGGATTGTTATGCGGGATATCATCAAGTGTTGATGGATGAAGAGGACGCCGAGAAGACTGCTTTTACCACACCTTGGGGGACTTACTGTTACCAAGTCATGCCATTCGGCTTGAAAAACGCGGAGCAACATACATGAGAGCTATGACTGCCATTTTTCACGACATGATGCATCGGGAAATAGAGGTGTACGTAGACGATGTGATCATCAAATCCAGAACTCAAGGCGATCATGTGCGAGACTTGAGGAAATTCTTCGAGAGGTTGCGGAAGTACGATTTGAAGTTGAATCCAGCTAAATGCGCTTTTGGAGTCCCGTCAGGTAAACTTTTGGGTTTCATAGTCAGTAGAAGAGGTATCGAATTAGACCCCACAAAAATCAAATCCATCCGGGATTTACCTCCTCCCAGAACAAAGAAAGATGTAATGAGTCTTCTAGGCCGACTGAACTACATCAGTAGGTTCATCGCTCGGTTGACTTCCACATGTGAACCCATATTCAAGTTGTTGAAGAAAGACGCTGCAATCAAATGGACAACTGAATGCCAAGAAGCTTTTGACAAGATCAAAGAATATTTGTCAAACCCTCCAGTCTTAGTCCCGCCAGAGCCAGGGAGACCTCTTTTCTTATATTTAACAGTCTTGGAAAACTCTTTTGGTTGTGTTCTCGGACAACGTGATGCGACGGAGAAGAAAGAGCGGGCGATTTACTACCTGAGCAAGAAATTCACTAGTTATGAGGTCAAGTACACTTTGCTGGAAAGAACGTGTTGTGCTTTAACTTGGGTCGCTCGGAAATTGAGACACTACCTCCAAGCCCATACGACTCACCTCATTACTCGGTTGGATCCTTTAAAGTACATATTCCAGAAACCGATGCCCAGCGGAAGATTGGCGAAGTGGCAAATCCTACTCACTGAGTTTGACATAGTCTATGTCACTCGCACGGCAATGAAGGCCCAAGCATTGGCGGACCATTTGGCCGAGAACCCGATCGACGAAGAGTATCAACCATTGAATACCTACTTTCCTGATGAAGAGGTAAATACGACAGAAGTTGTTTCGGAAGACAGTCATGCCTGGAAAATGTTTTTCGATGGGGCGGTAAATGCTAAAGGTGTAGGGATTGGGACAATCTTGATCTCTCCTGCTGGCCAGCATTACCCAGCCACGGCTAGGCTCCGTTTCTTTTGCACGAACAATACGGCTGAGTATGAAGCTTGTATCATGGGTATGAACATGGCAATTGATCAAGGTGTCGAAGATTTGTTGATCATGGGAGATTCGGATCTAATTATCAAACAATCTCAAGGTGAATGGGAAACTCGAGACGTTAAACTCCTCCCTTATCGACAGCACGTGAACATTCTTGGCAAGCGATTTGCATCGATAGAGTTCAGGTATATCCCACGATGTCACAATGAACTAGCTGACGCACTTGCCACTTTAGCTTCAATGCTACCTTATCCGGGCAACGCCCATGTCAATCCCTTGGAAATTCAAATCGGGGAAAGCCACGGTTATTGCAATGCAATCGAAGAAGGACCAAGCGTCAAGCCATGGTATTACGATATCAGGAGATTTTTGAAAACGCAAGAATACCCCGAACATGCTACTGGAGATCAAAAGAGGACCATTAGGCGACATGCAGGTGGTTTCTTTTTGAGCGGCGAGGTCATGTATAAAAGAACCCCAGATCTTAACCTTTTAAGGTGTGTTGATGCCGAAGAAGCAGGAAGAATCATGCACGAAGTACATGCAGGAGTATGCGGGCCTCATATGAATGGGTATGTCTTAGCCAAGAAAATCCTTCGAGCAGGTTATTATTGGATGACCATGGAGAAAGATTGTTTCGGTTTTGTCCGAAAATGCCATCAATGTCAAGTACATGGAGATCTGATTCATGCACCTCCAACTGAGCTACATCCTATGTCAGCGCCGTGGCCATTTGTCGCTTGGGGAATGGATGTCATCGGCCCGATTGAGCCGAAAGCTTCGAATGGACACCGATTCATACTAGTGGCTATCGATTACTTCACGAAATGGGTTGAAGCCGTCACTCTCAAATCAGTCACTAAGAAAGCCGTGGTGGATTTTGTACACTCAAATCTTATCTGTCGTTTTGGTATACCTGCAACTATCATCACAGACAATGCTGCGAATCTGAATAGTCGTTTGATGGAAGAAATATGCGAGCAATTCAAAATAACGCATAGGAACTCCACCCCTTATCGGCCCAAAGCCAATGGTGCCGTGGAAGCAGCGAACAAAAACATTAAGAAGATTTTGAGAAAGACAATCCAAAGTTCTAGACAATGGCATGAACAATTACCGTTCGCTTTATTGGGATACCGTACTACAGTACGCACATCGGTGGGAGCAACTCCATACCTGCTAGTCTATGGAACCGAGGCTGTGATACCGGCAGAGGTAGAAATTCCTTCACTTCGTACAATTGTTGAAGCAGAGATTGAAGATAGCGAGTGGGTTAAGACTCGTTTGGAACAATTAACTTTGATCGATGAAAAGCGAATGGCTACGGTCTGTCATGGACAACTGTACCAACAGAGAATGGCTCGTGCTTACAACAAGAAAGTACGACCGAGAAATTTCGAAGTAGGTCAGTTGGTTTTAAGACGCATTCTTCCACATCATGAGGAAGCGAAAGGAAAATTCGCTCCTAATTGGAAAGGACCATACATCATCAGGAAGATACTGCCAAGAGGAGCATTATACTTGGGAGACATGGAAGGAAAAGATCCTGAAACGACTGTGAATGCAGATGCTGTGAAAAGGTATTATGTCTGAATTTGCTTCAATGAGGTCCTCACAAGTCGAAATGATTGAAGGCTTTTATTCCCGCTACCCAAACACTACCAACCCTTTTTGTAAACCCTTTGAGCCGGTTACCTTTCTTTGGCTACCTTCTTTGGAATCCAAACCAAACCAAAAAAAAAAAAACAACAACAAATTACCTGAACTACGTTCTGACTAGATTCCGAAAGGATACGTAGGCAACCTCTCCCTGAGGTTCAGTCACACCAAACCAAAAATCCCAATTTCCCCAAAAAATGAAACTAGGGCGGATGATATTGTTGATTCGGTTTAAGATCCGTCAAGATGATTCCAAAGTTGTAATTTTGTCTACAATTCTTGTTACCCAAACCGAGTACAAGTCCTTCAAGATCGATTGGAAGTCGTGAAAACATCATTGTTGCGATCCGAGGTTCCTGGAATGAAAAAAGAAATAAAATGAGAGAGTCTTATTGGTGAAAACCTTCGGGCACCATAAGACGATGGAAGTAGAGAAATACAAAATGAGAGAGCATGTTGGTAAAAACTCGCAAAGAGTGCTATCTGGCGATGGTAAGAAGAGAAATGAGAGAGGTCGATTGGCGAAAACCCGCAAAGGGCGCTATCAACCGAAAAGTTTGTTTCACCACGAGTGGTTCTGGCACGGCTCCTTAGCTCGGAAATATAGACCCGTTTTGGTTCATAAGAAAATGGGAGTTTTGTGACAATCAATCATCTAGTCCGAGGAGCATGTCATGTTGGTTAAAGTCAGCATATACCTCAGATAAGTCCTTCTTTTCTCCCCCGAAAGGGACTCCTCTATCTTTGATACGTTTTTCCATTCTTGATTTATTCTTATTCTTTGAATCCCTTTCGGTTTAATTTTAATTCTGAAACTATTACAAAGGAAGGTAACAGGACCGGTTTTACAGGACTCCGCCTGGTAAAGAAGAAAAGAAAAATAGCCTCAGTGGTGTATTGTTACAATCCACGATTGGATCGTGATGATCGATTGTTTCCAAAGAAAAAGGAGTTTAGAAAAGAAACGGAAATCAAAGGCTAAGGTCTTAGAAGAGACAGAATAAGGCAGAAGGATAGAACCCACACGGAAAATCCTCATGGAATTCCGGAAATGAACCCGGTCAGTTTGAAAGGAAGTCACCCCAAAGACAATTGGTAGCAAACTTCTCAACGGAAATGGGGAAACGATCAAGCAGTGAAGATAATCAAGACCGTAAAGTCAACCACTTTTTTCAACTGATAAAATGTTCTTTGTTGAAGGCAGGTCTGTTTAATTGTGCAAGAAGAAGGTACAACTCGAAGAAGTGAAATACGCAAGCTTTGAAATGGCTTTGGAACAAGAAAAACACATAAAAAGGGTAAGTTTCTTTTTAGAGATTTATCTTATGCATTTGTTGATGGTTAAAAAGAAAGCCTAAAAGAAGGCCCCAAAAAGAAGAATAAAAGAAAATAAAAATTCCGAAAAAAGAAAATCAAATCATATCGATCCAATATCTGTTTGGACCCGGTCGAAAAAACCGAGGGTCTTTCGGCCGAGAAAGCGGTGAGAATATGCGTCGAGAAAACCGAGGATCTCCCGGTCGGAAAAGCTGCGGAGCCATTTACTTTTACCCGGCCAAAAAACCGAGGATCCTGACGGCCAAAAAACCGTTAGATATTGTTTGAATTCGGCCGGAAAGACGTGAAACTTTTATCCCGGTCGAAAACGAGGATCTCCCAGTCGAAAGCTGCGGAGCCATTTACTTTACCCGGCCAAAAACCGAGGATCGACGGCCAAAAAACCGTTAGATATTGTTTGAATTCCGGCCGGAAAGCCGTGAAACTTTTATCCCGGTCAGAAAACCGAGGATCTCAGTCAGAAAACTGCGGAACCATTTACTTTTACCCGGCCAAAAAACCGAGGATCCTGACGGCCAAAAAACCGTTAGATATTGTTTGAATTCGGCCAGAAAGCCGTGAAACTTTTATCCCTGGTCGGAAAACCGAGGATCTCCCAGTCGAAAACTGCAGAGCCATTTACTTTTACCCGGCCAAAAAACCGAGGATCGACGACCAAAAACCGTTAGATATTGTTTGAATTCGGCCGAGAGCCGTGAAACTTTTATCCCGGTCGAGAAACCGAGGATCTCCCAGTCAGAAAACTGCAGAGCCATTTACTTTTACCCGGCCAAAAAACCGAGGATCGACGGCCAAAAAACCGTTAGATATTGTTTGAATTCGGCAGAAAGCGTGAAACTTTTATCCCGGTCGAAAACCGAGGATCTCCCGGTCGAAAGCTGACGAGCCATTTACTTTTACCCGACCAAAAACCGAGGATCGACGGCCAAAAACCGTTAGATATTGTTTGAATTCGGCCGGAAAGCCGTGAAACGTTTATCCCGGTCAGGAAAAACGAGGATCTCCCGGTCAGAAAAGCTGGAGCCATTTACTTTTACCCGACCAAAAAACCGAGGATCGACGGCCAAAAAACCGTTAGATATTGTTTGAATTCGGCCAGAAAGCGTGAAACTTTTATCCCGGTCGGAAAACCGAGGATCTCCCGGTCAGAGAACTGCGGACCATTTACTTTTACCCCGGCCAAAAAACCGAGGATCCGACGGCCAAAAAACCATTAGATATTGTTTGAATTCCGGCCAGAAAGCCGTGAAACTTTTTATCCCCGGTCAGAAAACCGAGGATCTCCCAGTCAGAAAACTCTGGAGCCATTTACTTTAACCCCGGCCAAAAAACCGAGGATCTGACGGCCAAAAAACCGTTAGATAATGTTTGAATTCCGGCCAGAAAGCCGCGAAACTCTTATCCCCGGTCAGAAAACCGAGGATCTCCCCAGTCAGAAAACTGCGGAGCCATTTACTTTTACCCCGGCCAAAAAACCGAGGATCTGACGGCCAAAATCGTTAGATATTGTTTGAATTCCGGCCAGAAAGCCGTGAAACCTTTCTACAAAATCCCGGCTAGAAAGCCGTTGAACGTTTGTGAAACCATGATTTCTTACCCAATACCGAAGAGTCTTTTTAATCACTTTCCGTGTCACAACTAACTCACGAAATTTTCCTAGCAAAACTGGGGCAGAAAAATTTCGTTCGTTTGTTTGTTTTGCTTGTCTAAATAGGTTTGACCTCGGGACGCAAGGATCGAGATAACCTACAAATGGAACATCAATCCAGAGTGAAGAAAGAACGAGTCCAAATGTTGGAGTAAACAAAAGCGCGGATTGCTCAGAAGATGATTAAAGTAACAAGCTCCGCCGACTCCGTTTCACTCAATGTTACAGAAATAAACAAGCACGAACAGCTTGTGGAGCATCAAGATTCAGATCGAGGTCTACAGCAAATCAGCTAAGATTCAAGATCGAGTTTTCAAGAGAATTATAGATAGGAATCTTGTAACTCATAGTTTGATAGCATAGCTAGTCCAGCTTTAATTTCTTTTGGTGTAATAAGGAGATCGGTAAGCAGTAAGCAGCAACATGCAGCAACGATAGCAACAGTAACAGCAAAGTGTCAGTCCACGGTAGACCCAGCTACCAAAACTTCCCGAACTACATTGACCTGATTCCTGTTTAGCCCAGGATATGTAGGAGGCCTCCGAAGCAAAGGCTCGGTCAAACTCTTTCAAAATGCTTCCCACGGAGTATTCAAGCGGGCAAAAATCGTTCGTATTTGCTCATTTATCTTTGCACGAAAACTCTTCGTGGTTTCCGCGCAAAGAGGGGCAGCTGTGAGCACGTGATTTTTGCCTAACATGAATTACTCCCACAAAATCAAAACAAAAATTGTCTATTTTATGGTGTGTATTTTTTTGTGAATTTTTGTGTTATTTTGGTATTTGTTTGCATTTGTATATACGTGATTATATGTGTTTAAATTAATAAAAAAAAATTAAAAAATACAAAATATGTCGTGTTTACATTTTTCATCTAACTTTGAAATTAGGAGTAATTAATTTTATCTTACAAAATGAAAATCACAAAAATAATTCATCTTTTTACATTTTAGCATTTAAATGCTTAATTATGTGATTTATGTTTAATTGATATTTAATTGTATGTAACGATTGTTAGTATAATTAGTATTAGTTAATTTGATTTGATTTTTTTTTAGTGTAGTTAGGATTTTTATTTTTTATAAATTAGGAGTTAAATTAATTGAGAGGGAGGAAATAATTAAAACTTTGTTTGAAATTCGGATTGGGCCAAAATTAAAAATCAAGAATCAGGCCCAAAACAATTTTGTTTTTACCCAGTCCATACCCAAACCCGGAAAAACCAGTCCGCCCCAGCCCCTCATTAAACGAAACGACGTCGTATCTTTGCCCATCATTTGATCTAAGCCGTCCGATGCATTTGATCAAACGGTCAGGATCAAATCCTAAGCCTACTATATATTCTTTTTACTATACCCAGCCCCCCCTTTCAGAACACCCCCTTACCGTCTCTCTCTAACCTAGAGACCCCTTTGTAACGCCACCGTCCCCCTCCGCACTCCGCCGGTTGGAAATCGTCTCCGCCGGCGGCAGTGATCCAAACCTCCCCAAATTTACACCAAATATTCCCCTCACCTCCCCCATCATGAATCCATGAACCATTAACCTCGAATCATCCCCGAGCTCTTCGAATATTAGATCGAAGAATCGACCCAAAATCAAAACCATCCCAATCAACTCCAAATCACACCATAGCGTCCCTAGACCTTCCTAACCACCACACCACCATTAGTCCGGCTCGAATCTGTTCGGAATTGGTCAAGCCCCAAATTGAGCATTCAAGAACAATAGAATTCGAACAATGTCTAATTTTGTCCGAATTAAAGTTAATTGAAGTCAATAGACTTTAATTGGTTTGTTTTTCGTTTGAAAAACACTTCAATTAAAGTCCGTTTACTTCAAAAATTGCAAGCTCAAGTCCATTGGGATCGGGTCTATTCAATTCCGATTTCTTTCGAGGTAATCTTCTTTTTCCGTTTATTTTAATTTGTATTTATATTTGTTTAGTTTTAGTTCGATTGAATTCTTCTCGATTGTTGTTGGCCGTCCCTGTTCATTCTTTCTTTCTCGAAGACTCATTGTTTGGTCGAGTCTAATTCTGGGTTGTTTGTTTGATCACGAACGTTGTCGAATACATGTTCGCGTCGATTAGCGTCGTCGAACAATTAGCTTTGTATTCCTCCGGTACTAGCCGAGATTTGTTTGAATCACTGTTTTGAATTGTGTTTCATTTGGCAATTTTTCTGATTTGCATTGTTGATTGATATTGATTCTGTTAGTTACTGAATTGGATATAGCTGTGTTAGTTCTTAACTTAAAATTTGAAAGCCAAGAGCTAGTTTGTCTAAAAGGTGTAGTGCACATGGGAATTATTTCACATGTTTTGAACAGAAAGAACAGGCTGCCAATACACCTTTTGATTTAAAAATGGGTTTAGACAATAAGTAATGGACTGGACAGAGAATGATGGCATAAATTAATCTATTAAACTCTTTTGAATGCTTTTAAGAGCTGGAAAATCATAACAAACATGGGGGAATGATGAAAGATAAATGGGTGCACATGTTGAAAGAAGATAGAAGCTGTAAAGAAGAGTGTTTTAATAAAAAAAATTGTAAGCTTAGTTTTTAAATAGAGGATCTGGAGAACACTGGCATGAGACATTTTGGAGAACACACAGACAGAGAGATTCAAAAATACATTCTCTGGAAAAGATTCACACATAGAGAGATATATACTGGCAGTATACATTACACACTCACTGGAAAAACAGATTCTGGAACAGAGCTTCTAAAATACTTTTCTAAAACAGATTGTTTTTTAGAGAAAAGAGAGAGATATTGAGTTCTTGGAGGAAAAGAAGAGTTTGAGGGTTCAAACAGATTCTGAAAGTTACTTTCTTTTAGAACTTGAGTTTGAAACACCAAAGTGGCATTTTTAAATTCTGTTTGTTGTGATTCTGCGGATTTCTGGGGTTCATTTCTGAGGTCATTTGAGTTATCTGAATTGGACTATTCTGGTTTCGCCTGGTTTCAAATCTTCCTGGGTTTGCTGCATTTGTTACTAGGCTGTTGTTGATTGTTGTTTGTGGTTGCTGCTCGATATTTGCTTTCAGCTGATCTTTCCTTCTCCATTTTTGCTGTTGAAATTCCAGGTACTTCTTCTGTTAGCTTTGAAATTGGAAAGCTGAATGTAGCAATATGACATGAAAGTCGAAATTCAAAGCATGATGTGGATTCTAGCATTTCCTTTATACTTTAGTTCTATTGTTTCATTTTGATCGTAATTGATTCTGTTAGTTTCGATTGTTTATGAGTTGAATCCCATAATATTTGGAATATTTCTGTTATACCTGATTATTCTCTCATCAGTTTTAAAAGTTATAAGTTCATTTATTTTGTTTTACGAATAGGATTTAGGTGTTTTAGAATATTTGTAAATTAAGGATCATTAAGAAGCTAATTGATAAATGTTTAGTATATTCATGATAGCGATTTAAGTCCCGTGCAATTCAAAATCACATGATGATCACATTTGAAAGTGAAATCGAGTTGCTTGTAGTGTCCATTTGAGCTCGTTTGAAGTAATTAGTTGTTTGTGCTATTATGTTCCGTTTTGCTTTAATAACATCAGTGAATCCATCAGTGAACGTTAAGCTCCTTGAATAACAATTGTTGAACATTTTTGAGTTTTGTAATTAAAAACAGTTAGGTTAATATAATTCTAAATAAACTCATTTTATTTAAAAATGATAGGCTTCCACTTCAAAGTATTTTGATAGTCTAGTTGAATATTTGAATTGATTCATTTTTGAAAGTTTGAACTCATTTTTCGTGATGAAAACCTGGCATTATCATTAGTATTTTAAATAAACTGAACAAGTTTTCTCCAAGAAAGGACGACATTTGTGTTTTAACCTAATTATTAAGAGATATATGCCAGAATCGGGTTAATAGAAAGTAAAATTTAGAGATTAAAGTGTTCATTTTATATAAGGTACTAAATGGAATAAAGGGGACGAAATTTTAATTTTACTTGGAGCAAATAATTTTTTTATTTATTTATTATTTATAGTTTAAATATGTTTAAATCAAGATACTCTTCTTCAAAATTAATAGAGCAATATAAAATTTAATTAAAGCATATTAATTTATAAACACATATAAAATCAGATAATTTTAGCCATTTAGAATAATTGAAGCGACCGTGCTAGAACCACGGGATCCGGGGGTGCCTAACACCTTCCCTCGGGTCAACAGAATTCCTTACTTAGAATTTCTGGTCCACAGACTTCATTTGGAAAGTCGAAATTTCCTCGATTCGGGATTTAAATAAATCGGTGACTTGGGACACCATAATTTATTCCAAGTGGCGACTCTGAAATTAATAAAATAATCCCGTTTCGAACATTGTAACTTAAATTGGAAAAACTCCCCTTGCGCTTCTACCCCCGGGTAGCGGGCGCGCCAAAAGGAGGTGTGACAGTGTGTATGGTCAGAATTAAAATTCACGAAGTTTGGAGTCAAATCTAAATGGAAATTCTCATTTTGAAAGCTTAAAGTTGAAGAAATGAACTAGGATTGGAATTTTGAGTAAATGACCACAGAATTGGGATCTAAATGTTCTAGCATGCTCGTATGATGATTTTGAACTTGGGTGTATGTCCGGATTTGGTTTTTGATAACCCGTGAGCATTTCGGCATATATGGTGGAAGTTAGTATTTTAGAAAAATTTCATAAATTTGGGTTGGAAGGCATTTCAGAGTTATAGATGTCCATTTGGGATTCCGAGTCTGGGAATAGATCCGTATGGTGATTTTGGAGTTGGGAAAGCGATCGGAAGTGAATTTGGATGTCCGGAGGTCATTTTGAAGTCATTTGGCTAAATATAGGAATTTGAAGGTTTTTGAGAAAATTCTACCGGAAGTAAAAATTTTGATATCGGGGTCAGAATGCGATTCCGAAAATTGGTACAAGTCCGTAATGTCTAATGTGACTTGTGTGCAAACTTTGAGTCAACTCGGATTGATTTTGGTAGGAAAAGGGACAATTAATCTCTTTAAGGAAAGCTTAAGTTGGAAAAGTCAACCCAATGTTGACTTATGAGTTAGAGGGCTCGGAACTGAATTCCGATGATTCGGTTAGTTTCGGGAGATGATTTAAGACTTAGGAGCGCAATCGGAAGTAATTTTGGAGGTCCGGTGAAGAAGTTAGCATATTTTGGCGAAGTTGGAATTTTGGCGGAATCCGATCGATAGGTGATATTTTGATCCGTGAGTCGGAATGGAATTCCGACAGTTGCAGTAGCTTCGTTAGGTGATTTTGGATATGTACGCAAATTTTCAGGTTATTCGGACATCGTTTGGTCCGGTTTTTGATCGAAAGTGTATTTTCGGAAGTTTTTGGAAACTTAGGCCTTGATTTGATGAAAATTGATGATTTTGATGTTATTTCGGCGATTTGATCACTCGAGCGAGTTCGTATGATATTTTAGAGTCAATGTGCATATTTGGTTTGGATCCCCGAGGACTCGGGAGTGTTTCGGAGGTGTCTCGGAATAAATCCGGACTTAGAAAATTGGCAGAAAATTGCAGAAAAATCTGCTGTGAACAGTGCACATGAACAGTGCACATGAACAGTGCACAGGAACAGTAGCCCCATGTACAGTCCGTGTACAGTACCCCATTTACAGTACCGTGTACAGTACCTATAAACAGTACGTGTACAGTCCCCGTGAATAGTACCGTGTACAGTATCCCATGTACAGTACTATGAACAGTACCGTGTACAGTCCGTGAACAGTAAAAAATGCGTGAACAGTAAAAACGCGTGAACAGTACCCGCGAATTTCTGGACAGAATACTTATTTCTGGAAAATTGGATTTGGGATTTGTCCCATTTTCCATTTTTTTGTCAAATTGGAGCTCGGGAAGAGGCGATTTTCGAGAAATTTTCAGAGGAAACAACGGGGTAAGTGTTCTTAACCTAATTGTGGTTATATTACTCGATTCTATTGCAAGTTTTGTCATTAAATCCATGAATTTTGCGGGAAAAGCTTAGAAACCCTCTCGAATAGATTTGAGGATTTGAGGGTCGAAATGTTATCGAAATTTAGTAATTTTGGTATGGTTGAACTCATATCGGAATGGGTGTTTGGATTTCGCAAGTTTTTTCGGGATTCAAAATGTGGGTCCCACTATTGAATTTTAAAATATATTTTGGATTTTATCCGGAAAATTATTAAATTTATTATCCAATTCATTCCTACGATTCGTGTTGAGTATTTCAAATTGTTTGTGAATAGATTTGAAGCATTTGGAGATAAATTTAAAAGGAAAAGCGGTGCGTAAGCATTGAGTTGGCCTTAAACATTCGAGGTAAGTGTTTGTTCTATCCTAGCTTGAGGGAATAGGATTATGTGCTATGTGATCGAGTGCGGTGTATGGGCTGTGGTGACGAGCATCCATACACTGGCGTCTAGCATGACCGTGAGTCGTTGTTGATATTTGTTGTGAGATATTTTGAAGATAAATTGTTGAACCCTTGCCGGGTTGTAGAATGATTATTGTGTCCCTTGCCGGGACGGTTCATGATTTATTATTTTCTTTCTCTGCCCTTAACTGTGATTGTTATTTGGGTGAGGAAGAGTGATAATGCACGAAGGTGATGCCGTGCCATGTTTTATTATTTATGCACGAAGGTTAATGCCGTGCCATGTTTTATTGATTATGCACGAAGGATCATGCCGTGCCTTGTTATTGAACCATGTACGAAGGATCATGTCGTACTATGGATGTGAGGATGAGAGTAAAAGCACGAAGGGTGATGCCGTGCACTTTATTTGCTTATTTGGTGAGGATGAGAGTAAAAGCACGAAGGGTGATGTCGTGCACTTTATTTACTTATTTGGCGAGGATGAGAGTAAAAGCACGAAGGGTGATGCCGTGCAACTATTTGCCATTCCTTGACTTGATATTACTTGTTTTTCCATTATATTTTATTTGGGTGATGCCGTGCAACTATTTGCCATTACTTGACTTGATATTACTTGTTTTTCCATTATATTTTATTTGGGTGATGCCGTGCAACTATTTGCCATTCCTTGACTTGATATTACTTGTGTTTCCATTATACTTTGTTTTCCTTGTGAACTTATTAACCGTTGTTAATTGTTGAGTTCTTTTGAGATATTCCTTATTGTGTTATTACTTGGTTAATTCTTGTTAATTGTGGTAATATATATATTAAAGAATTGTGATCGTGTGGCACGCCGACTACTTTTATGATAAGAAATGGGATCGTGTGGCACGCCGACCACAAAGTGATTTGAATCTTGGCATTGGCCATAGTTGCCGGTAGCCTATTGATATATTTGGGAGCGGGTGGTACGCCTACCACGAGATAAGAAAAGTAAAGTAAAGAATTGAGACACGAAAGTAAGACTTAATTATGTTGATTAGATTAATCTGGATATTATGAGTTATTGGCTGTTATTGCAGAGCAGAGTATTTACTTATAAATGTTTATGTACATATATATATATATTGCAACTGCACAGGTTTATGTGGGTGTCTGGTCTTAGGCTTGTCACTACTTCGCCGGGATAGGCCAGGCACTTACCAGCACATGGGGTCGGTTGTGCTGATACTACAATTCTGTGCGTTTTTGCACAGGTCCAGGTTACGATCAGGAGCAGCAGCAGTAATTCGATTGTGTGGGAGTTGATCACATTTGAGACCGAGGTAGCTTGCAGACGTCCGCAAGCCCGGCGTCTCTCTCTTGATTTATGTTACTAGCTGTAGTCTCTTTGTTCCGAGACAAACGGAATTATGTTATATTTCTTTCAAACTCTTATGTGTAGTATTCAGTAGTAGTTCGTGAGTTGGTGACTCCACGTCTTGGGTAGAGGATTTCAGTATGATTTTCATCTTGTAATTAGTTATTTCTATTTGGATAAAGTATTCCGTATTTATTTAATTAAAATTGTGTTAAAAACAGGATAGTATGAATACCAGTGGCTTGCCTAGCTACCATGAGTAGGCGCCATCACGATCCCGATGTTGGGGGAAAATCCGGGTCGTGACAAAATTGCACATGAATTATCCTTTTTATGAACTTCAAGTTCATATTATTTTATTCGAGGATCTCGATGTATAAATGATAATTTATTCCATGTAACTTTTCTCAACTGTTGTATCTTGTCTCCCCCTCATGTTCGAAAACTAACTTGTTTCCTCAACTTTGAGAACCCATCTTTGTGTGTTATGGTGTTAATCAAAATATACACCGCACATTAATAATAATAAGATGGAATTATTTGGTTCCTGACAATGAACCACTTGTGAGGAGAGAAAATAATATACCTTTGTATATAACGTATATGAAACTGATATAGATAACTTTGTTCTTATAAGCATTTGTCTAGCTATTAAGTGGAGGTACTCAATACATCATTTCGCTAAGCCAACTGTGATGTAAACCAACTTATCAAGATAAACTATCTTGAAATGGAAATCTGGAAATTATGCTCGAAATTAAATTAATGAGCAAGTTACCTCGCACATACCAGCCATGTTTCGGGTTAATAATTGCACATGTAACCATCTCATAGATGCATCTTATATGGTAGACATGACAGGTGAATGTGCCCATATTCACCATTGATATTTCCAACATTCATGGGATTCAATTCTAATTTTAGTTGGTCAATTAAATAATGAGAACATGCAATGTAATAGAATTCGTAAAGAACTTTGTAGTTCTTTAGTATTTACCAATGTGAATTCTCTATTATTTTTGCACATCATACATAAATTAATATGACAAAACCAATTATGCCAACTCGATAAATTATCAATATTGATAAACTTCAGATTTACACCATGATGTGTGCAATTATGAATAAACTCCACGTTTATTATGATATGGGTTTTTATATCACTATCCACTTCATTGTGGTATTCTTTGTTTATGTAGTACAAATTGGAGAATAAAGTGGGTAGCTTTTCACATACATATTACCCAGCTACAAGTTGTAGTAATAGAATATATTAAATCTTTCCTTTATTTATAGCCTCAATATAATCAACCGCTTTCGCGTATACTTTGGAAACTGAATAAGTTTCTTTGAGACGTACTACAACACAACACCTTATTGGTAATTAATTGTGTTTCTCCAATATAGTAATAATTGGCTCTTCCAGAGCTCTCAATTAATTTTGAACTACCACCAAATTCATCAACATCCATGTGGTGAATATCTCTTTTAAAGAGAAAGTTATACCATTATTGCCATGGTCGAAATCATTATAGGCAAAATATGTTGCTTCTATTACTTTTTCCATGTAATAATCCACTGCCATAATATTTTGGCTAATCACAATGGGTACGTGATCAATGATCATTCATGCCATAATGATGAAATTATTTTCTTATTTCATTTCAAACCTCCTTCTGGAGGTGAGTGTGGTATATTCACTACCACTAGCACGTTCATATTCTTTGAAGAATGAAGATATATTCATAAGTAAGATGTTGTTACATTCACATCATGAATGAACCATAATCATCTATATGTTCTTTATAAAATCTCACGTCAAATCGATGATAAATATTACTTTCACAGAGTGAACGATTATTTTGAGAATACTTATTATTCTCATTACCACAATGATGACGATATAATTTCGTCTATTGCCACGTCCATATCCATTGATTATTCATGGTAATAATTTTATCTTCTTTCAGGCTTATCACATATTGCTATCACATCTCTAAAGGGAATGAGAATGGAGCAACTTCAATGGGACGGATTTTTACTTCTTTGCCCACAATCATACATGAATTTAATCATGGCAAGGCATAGAAATTTTACCACTTCACGTGGTTGTAATTTCTTAAACTCCATTAGAGTTATAATCAAACTTTGTTTTCTTTGCTTGTATATAAAATTAAAGTATAGAATAAAAGAATTTGAAAGAGAAAAGTAAAATACTTACCTTAAATCCAAAATTTAATCATGAAGGAAGTTCATAGAACAATTGACAATTATTATGATCAATCTCAAAGCTTCTACTCAATTGGTTCGAGTCTCGTGCAGATAACGTGTTATGAAATAATAAAAGAAGAAGAACAATATTACAGAGAAAGAGAGAGAGAATTCTTATTGAATTTTGGGATGAATTACACGAATAGAACCCTCTATTTATAGGGAGATGGTAACTTAGCCACCAAGTAATAAACCCTAAAATCTCTTTAAATACAGACATTTACCATAAATAGAATTCTATTTATAACAAAACAATTTACTCTATTATTTTTCTATAAAGTTAGTGTTCAACGCGTCGTGGTGGCGGAGTAAAGGGTTAGATTAGAATAAGTAAAAGGTTAAAAACACTCAAAATATAAAATTTATCGACACATGATCGATGTTCGCACCAATTACATTAATTTATAATGTAAATAAAATTTTCCAGAGAATTATCTCAGTATTCTAATCCTATGATCTAAAGAAAATTCAAATATAAGCTAGTGTTTGAACATAGATTTCATTAAAGCTTGAAAAAAGAATTTTTGAAGTTGTGTTAAAAAATAATTTTTGAAAATTAATGTTGTATTTGGACATACATTTTAATTTGATGAAAAGTTGAAGTTTCATGAGTGAGAGAAAAAAATTCACAAAAAATTGCCACAAATCAACTTTTAGGAACTTGAAATTTTTTGAAATTTTTTCCTCCAAAATATGTTAATATTTCATAAATAAATAATATTTTCAATTATTTTTTTAAAATATAAAACTAAAATCAATGACAGAAGCTAACAATAGGAGACTAGGTCAAACCCCAAAATCCATAAACGAAAAGGTCCTTCATTACAATACATGCATGCTCCTAGAGGCGGATTAAGATATAATTTTTATAGGTTTAGATTCATAATTTTATCATATTCTATCTAATTCAATGGGTTAATTTATTATTTATACATATTTAATAACATAAAATTATTAAATACAAAGTTGGGCAAAGAGTTTCCTCTATATTGTACCTTTTGTTCACTTTATTTTTTGTCCCTTCAGCTATTTTTCGTTGCCTAAAATCAGTCTAAGCTTACTACGTTGCAAAGGTGCCTAAATAATTTTAAGTTCAAAGTTACTGAAATTTTAGCTGGATATTGGAGCAGGCTAAAGTCAAGTCGAGACTTGGCTGCCGCGCAGGCTATTTTTGTGTGACATAAAACGGCTGAATATAAGATATAAACAAAAGCTATGGATTCAAATGAACCCATAGCTCTACACTGAATATACCCCTGCCTACTCTCGATATGTGATGTTTATCAAACGATAAGTAACTCACACAATAAAAATAAAAATAAAAGAAGTAGAGTGAATATAATTTCTTTGCTTTTAATCAGAGGTCTCAAAATCGAGCCTCGAGAATAAAAAAATATTTTGTATAAAGAAAATGTTTTTTCTCTTTAATTGGTTTTACACTGCGTGAATTCAAATTAATTGGGGACACGAAGCGAATGCCAAAGTCGGGTGTTGCGGACATAAGTTGATTAACAAAAGCACCATGTTAGAAGAAATTGAATATTTTATAAAGATAAAATGACCTTATGGCCACTTAAATTTGCGTTCATTGTCAAACTGATATACAAACTTATATATTTCTCATTTGAAGATACAACTCCGATATTTGTTAACTAATAAATTATTTTAATCATTGAACATGTCTATGTAATACTTTGGTCGAGGCAACATAACTGACATAGCCAAATTGTGTGCAGACCACATAGAAAAAGCACGTGAGTGTAATACTTGTTTAACCAAAAAGTAAATTTTCAGTTAAATTCGTATATATGAGAAAAATCGGGCTTTTGATAATCGTAAAAGAAGTAAGAAAATAATATTATTTAATAGATAAATAAGAAAACTTGTATATTAGAAGAGTATATTCTAATCGTCTCTTTGTTTACATGTTTTTCTCCCTTTTATAGGTCCTTCAGACCATGATGAGCTCATTATGAGTATTTAATGACCTTTAATGCCATATTTAATGCTACGTTATACAATCTTATCTATTAATACAATTATTCTGTAACGGCTGCTCCGGTACTTGCTCTTCTGACGTGTATCTTCATTCTTTTATGTGTCTTGATTCATTATCTTTTCATATTCCCTTCATTATTGCATCTTAAATAGGTACGGTTCCTATAGTCTCTTACTCGTACCTCTTTCCTTTTTTTTCTGCTACGTACCTTTTTTTCTCCTTTACTGCTGCGTTTCTCTTTTACCCGTATCTACGTGACCCCTTGCCTTTCAGTCTTCTTTAATAGCCTCCACGTGTCATGCCACGTATTTTACTTTATATATATTAAAATTTTCCCAATACAGAGAGTCCCCCACTTTCCATGTATTCATCAGTATGAATATTTGGGAAGTGGAGTTGCATTAAAGGAGAATTTTTGTCTTCATTAATGTTCTGAGGAGTTCTGACAATTCAACTGTTACTTCCTTTTAATGCACCCAATACGTGTTGCTTCCTCATTGGTTGCTCTGTCCTACAGCGTTCTTTCAGGCTTTCTTTTCGTCTTCCCGCTCCATGAAGTATCAGTTATCATCATTATAGAGCTTCCCATTATTGTACTCTTTTTTCCTTGTTTTCAAAATTTCCCAACACTATAAATAACCCTTCTTTTCACTGTATTACTCATAAATTGAACTGCACACTTCCTTAATCTTGCTTTAATTTTACTTATGCATCCATAGCTTCTTCGAACCCTAAGAAAACCCCGATTCTAGATAAATTCCCTAACGCCCCTGCTCTTATTAGGCACAGAAAAGGGGGTAGATTACGCACCCTGGGTTCCACCCGTGGTGGTGCTTCTTCAACTGCGTCTGACTCCGGTGCCTCTTCTGGGGCTAGAGGTTCTCATACTCAAAAGAATCCTCCTAAAAATAAAGATCCTTCGGAACCACTGCGTGAACCTCTGGTAGATGAAATTATGAAATTATCCCTGCCGAGTTTTCTTTCTATCACGATAGTGAGTCCCTGAAAACCCAAGTATTAGTGTTAGATCGTGCTGATCCTTACCCTACTTTGATTACAAGCGCTTTAGCCCCAATTGCTAGGAAAGAATGCCATTGGGCTGATGATTTTCCAATTATTATCCCTAACCCAAATCAAAGGATTACTTCCTATCTCATAGGTTATTCTTTTGTTTATACCTATCCTTTTACTTTGGGTTTTAACCCTGCCATTGACCCGGTTATCCTAGACTTTTGCCATTTCTTCAATATTTGTCTGGGGCAAATCGGCCTGATAGTGTGGAGAGTTGTTGCATGTTTAAGACACCTCTCTACAAAGGCTAATGTAGAATTTACTCTCCCTCATCTACTTCACCTGGACTCTATTAGGCTTCTTCAAAATGGAGTTTTTAGCCTGTCATCCCGGAGAAAAAGTGTGTTGGTAAGCTCAGAAGACGACAAAGACCGTGGATGGTTTGTCCGGTATGTCGCTGCTCCTACCGCAGGTTTAGTTAGTGAGAAATACCTCCGCTTCCTAGAGGAGTGGAATTTTTCACGTAAGTATTCTTTACCGTACATGTTTTATTCTTCCTTTTCATTTACCTTACCTATTTTGTTTCCCTTTTCAGCAACCATGGGTACGGTTACTTCCGTAGCTAATATCCGTGATTGGGTGGATAAGCTTTTGAAGATTGCCCCAATGTAGGGCAGAACATGGAAAAGTATTTCTAAACAACATGGTTGGAAACCAAAGACCCACGGTAAGAAGTTTTCTCCCCTTCTATTTTACCGTTTAGCATATTTTTAAACCTTTTCCCCCTTTCTTCCCTTTCAGGTTTTGCCACTCGTGGACTTACCCATGGGACCGTTTTAGCATCATGTGGCCAGAACATCTTCCTGGGTTCTCATTCAGATATTCCTATTCCTTCAAAACCGGAGAAGAGGAAATTCGTTCTTGAAGATGATCTTGAAGTTGAAGAAGATGAAGATGATGATGATGCCCTGACAACCAGACCAAGGGTCAGGAGACGAATCGTTAATGATGACGAAATTGGAGTTGCTCCTGACCTTCCTTCATCTGATCCTGTAGTCATCCCTGATGACGATACTTCTTCCCCTTTTGACATTGTCAACTCTATAGACCAACTTTTTGATAGTGGTTTTGGTAGTTCTATGGGTCCGGTTTTAGATGAAGTTCCACCTCCTTCTTCTACCGTTCCTGTTATTGTTTTCTTACCTCCTTCTTCTATTACTTCACTTCCTATTTTTGCTATCCCTTCATCAACAACCACTCCTCCTATTACCATTGCTCCCTCTTCTTCGCGTCACATTGAAACAGGCTCCTCAAGCAGGAACTTTAATAAGAAGAGTGTCACCATTGATGTTCCCCAAGACAGCAGTCTCCTAAGGAAGTCCGGACAAGCAGATACGTGGCTTGCTCCTTTGATTGGCCCTATTGAAAAGGCAAAACATGACAGCCACAGCAACACGACTCTCTTAAACGACATTGTTCATGCCAGCTTAAAGGTAAAAAACATGTTATTTTTATTTCATGAATTATTCCTATAATTTTAACCTTATACTTATTTTACTATTACTAGATTAACCTCATTGGTACGGAGCTGATGAGACGAGTTCCTCTTTTGGAGAAATTGGCCCGTGACATGGAAAAAACTGCTCATGATGCCGAAGTGACTGCCCGTGATTCTCAATTGGAAACTAATAATTGGAAAGGGCAGTACGAGAGCTTACAAATTGAGATGGATATCTTAGAAGAAAGGAAGAATTCTTTAGAAAACCAAGTCCAGATGTTCATTTCTGAATCAGCAATGGTAAAGGCTACCATAGATCAATCTAAGAGAGAAAAAGAATCTCTGGCTGAACAATTATCCACGGTTGCTGATGAGAACAAGTCTTTGAAGGCCTTGCTGGCTCAGAAGGAAAAATATGCAGAAGGGATGGCTCAAGAACTTACCCGTACACAAGAAGATTTACGAGATTCACAAGTCAAGGTTCATGCTCTGGAAAGTTCTCATTCCTCACTACAATCATCTCACGACTCTCTTTTGCAAAAGAATGAGGAGCTCAGGAAAGAAATTTCGTCCTGGGTAAAGGATTTTGATCTCCTAGAGGAGTATGCCAATATCAGGGTAAGCTGGACCTTCCTTGAGAGCCGTCGTGATGCTTTAGAGGAAACGAGTCAAGATAATTTTGACCTTAAAGGTGAATTAGCCAAGGTGAATGAGGCTCTTGACGAAGCCCAACAACCACCAAGCTTTTCATCTACTGAAACCATTGTTTTTGTGGCTGAAACTTCTTCAATCGAAGCTCTCCCCAGTGAATCTACCGTGTCTGAATCCATCCCAGTTGAGGCCCCCTTATGTAATATTTCTGCACCGGATATCCTTACCCCTGTTGTTGAACAGGTTTCTGTTTCTGCTGGAGTTGAGGTCGTTGGTCAGATTGACCAAGTTGAGTCTACTGATGTTGCTCTTTAAGTTTTGTAATAAAAACTTTTCAGGCTTTACCTTAGTTCCTAAGTCCCCAAATTTTGTTTAAGGAGCATATTATGAACAAGTTTAACCTCTTTCTGTTATTAAGAAGTTTTATTATGCATCTACCTTCTTTTTTCAAGTGATTTCAATTGCATTTGTAAATAAAAAATGCTTTTGTCATTCTTATACTTAGATAATACGAGATTTATAAAAGAGGGCCCTTTTATATATATGACATTTAATGAAGAAGACGTCTCAACTTCACAATATTGTTTAATACGATACAAAAAATAGGAATATACACGTTTATCTGGAATAACTTGATCAAATCTTTATTTTCTAAATTTTGACAAGCTGCAAATCGTTCCTCACATGTATTTTCATTACATCTATAACTTTCACGTAACTGTTTTCTTTATAACAGATTTTACAAAAGTTGAATAATAGATACAAGGTTTTCTTTACAACTTGTTTTTCTATCCTTAACCGTTTGATACGGTTTACCCTTAACAAAATTGCTTTGGGATTGAATCTTGATTTTTCTTCAGGCTTTTGATTTGCCTTTTATCTGCACGTGAACCTTGCACATTCCCCCAAATGTTTGAGTGCTGAAGTAAGAAGCCTTGTACATTTGTTAATCTTTTCAATTCGGTTCCTTCCTAGAAAAGAAAAGAAACACGTACGGGACTTGTGGTTGTGGTAATAGATGAAGACTGTTATACCCGTATATGTTATTATAACCTTAGGCCCGAGTTTTAGCATACTCCATTTTGGAATTTCAGCATACTCCATTTGGCCTTACAGGCCGTGACTCATCACTTAGTACAGGTAAGCGTTTTGCCTATCATCTAAAATCGTTAGTAAAAAATTTATAATGCTTAAAAAATCGGAATTTAATAAGATGATACCTGGCAAAGATTTTTCTCTTATTTTTATTTTTTATTTCTAAAAATAATACTTCTTCAAATGCACAACATTCCAATGTGAGGGAAGTAGTTTCCCATCCATCGTCTCCAATTCGTATGTTCCTTTACCCATAATACCATGAATTCCGTATGGTCCCTCCCAAGATGGACTTAACTTACCCGAATTAACTACTTTGGTAGACTGAAAAACCTTTTTGAGCACATAGTCCCCAATTTTGAAATACCGCAGACGTGTTTTCCTATTGTAATAGCGTTCGATCATTTGCTTTTGAGCGGCCATCCTTATTAATGCCGCTTCTTTGTTGCCTTCCAATAGACCCAAATTTATCCGCATTTCTTGATCATTAGACGTCTGTGCTACCTGTGCTACTCTTGAACTTGGCTCTCCTATTTCAACTGGGATAAGTGCTTCGGTACCGTATACTAAAGAGAAAGGAGTTTCATCTGTGCTTGTTTTCATTGTTGTAAGGTATGCCCATAAAACCCCTGGTAACAGCTCAGGCCAATTCCCCTTTGACTCTTCCAACCTCTTCTTCAAATTATTGATGATAATCTTATTTGTTGATTCCGCCTGTCCGTTTCCTACTGGATGATAAGGTGTTGAAGTTATCCTTTTTATTTGCCAACTTTGAAAGAATTCTGTTATCTGAGCTCCAATAAATTATGGACCATTGTCACATACGATTTCTCTTGGTACGCCAAAGCGGTAAATAATACATCGCCAAATAAAGTCCTTGACTTCTTTTTCACGTACTTGTTTAAATGCTCCTGCCTCTACCCATTTAGAAAAATAATCAGTAAGTACGAGTAAAAGTTTTACATGTCCTTTAGCTAGAGGCAACGGTCCGACAATGTCCATTCCCCATTTCATGAACGGCCATGGTGCAATAACCGGATGTAATAACTCAGCAGGACGATGTATATTATTACCGTACCTTTGGCATTTGTCACATTTAGCTAAAAAGTTTGATGCTTCTTCTTCCATTTTAGGCCAATAATACCCGGCCCTTATTAGGGTTTTAACCAATGACCTTCCACGTACATGGTTCCCACAATGACCTTCGTGTACTTCTCTCATTACATACTCAGTTTGAGAAGGACCTAAACACCGAGCTAATGGGCCACTGAACATTTTTCGATAAAGATTGCCCTGCTTTAGATAGTAACAGGCTGCCTTTTTCCGAAGTGCTTGTGCTTTTGTCTTTTCATCAGGTACGGTACCGTATTGCGAGAATGCTACAATCTCATTTCTCCAATCCCATGTTAAGTTATTAAAATTTACCTCATCTTTATCAGCTTCAAGAACTGAATGAAATAAATGAACAATTGAATTGCTGGCGTCTTTTGCCATATCAGCTGCAGATGCAAGATTTGCCAAGGCGTCTGCTTCTACATTATCATCTCTTGAGATTTGAATGACTTTCCAAGACTTGAATTGTTTTACCAATTCCATTACCTTTTCCAGATATTGCTGCATCCTCGCTTCTCTGGCTATATAAGTCCCCAGCATTTGATTAACAACGAGTTGAGAATCACTTCTAATCACTATCTGGCTTATACCAAGTTCTCGTGCCAACTCCAAACCTGCAACCATAGCTTCATATTCTGCCTCATTATTAGTGATATAATTGCATTTAATAGCCTGTCTGATGGTTTCCCCTGAGGGTGGTACCAAAACAATTCCTAAACCTGCACCCTTAACATTAGATGATCCATCCACGAATAAGGTCCAAATCCCTGGGTTTGCCCCATTAAGGACTTGAACTTCTTTTTCTGCTTCCATTTGCATTCCCTAGCTAAAATCAGCCATGAAATCTGCTAGTACTTGAGATTTTATTGCGGTTCTAGGTACGTACGTGATTTCGTATTCACTTAATTCTATGACCCACTTAGCGAACCTCCCTGATAACTCTTGCTTATGCAATATATTACGTAGTGGAAATGCAGTTACTACAGTAATGGGATGACATTGAAAATAAGGTCTCAATTTCCTAGATGCCATTACTAATGCTAAAGCCAATTTTTCTAGATGTGGATACCTTGATTCCGCATCTAACAATGATTTACTAACATAATAGATAGGAGATTATTTACCTTGCTCTTCTCGTACCAGAACTGCACTTACCGCCACTTGTGACACCGCTAAGTAGATAAAGAGCCTTTCACCTATTATAGGTTTGGATAGCAGAGGCGGATTTGACAGATATTTCTTCAAATTTTTAAGTGTTTGTTGACATTCTTCAGTCCATTCAAAGTTGTCCTACTTTTTAAGAGTTGAGAAAAATTTGAAGCACTTTTCTGACGATTTTGATATAAATCTTCCCAGGGCTTTAATCCTTCCAATGAGCCTTTGGACCTCCTTTTTACTTGACGAGTACATCCGAAATTTCTTCAATAGCTTTGATTTGAGCTGGGTTTACATCGATTCCATGGTTAGATACAAGAAAACCTAAAAATTTCCCAGATGCTACACCAAATGCACATTTTTCCGGATTCAATTTCATATTGTATGTACGGAGAATTTCAAATGTTTTTGGATAAGTGTGGTATATGATCTTTTAAATGCAAAGTTTTAACTAACATGTCATCTATATGTACTTCCATGGTTCGACCTAAATGTTCCTGAAACATCTTGGTAACTAACCTTTGATACGTCGCACCTGCATTTTTAAGACCAAAGGGCATTACCTTATAACAATAAGTTCCCCTATCTCTTATAAATGAAGTTTTTTCTTCTTCTTCTGGATCCATATTAATTTGATTATAACCTGAGTATGCATCTAAAAATCTTAGCAACTCATGCACTGCAGTTGCATCAATTAATTGATCTATATGTGGTAGAGGAAAAGAATCTTTCGGACAAGCCTTATTTAGATCTGTATAATCTACACAGACACGCCATTTACCATTTTTTTTGGGAACCACGACTGTATTGGCTAACCAGTTTGGGTACTTTACCTCACGTATTGATCCAATTTTGAGCAATTTCTGGACTTCTTCCTGAATTACTTATTTTTGAAGGTTCCTTGCTTCTGTTTCTTTTGTTTGACTGGAGGATGTGTTCGGTCTTCATTCAAATTATGAGTCATTACCTCCGGTGGTATCCCTGTCATGTCAGAGTGGGACCAAGCAAAACAATCTATGTTAGATTTTAAAAATTCAATTAATTCATGCTTTACCTCTGATCCCAGATTGGCTCCAACATACACCTTCCTGTCAGGTTGATGCGCAAATATTTCCACAGATTCAAGTTCTTCTATTGTAGTTTTGACGTTATAATTCTCCTATAGTTCTTCAATAATATCCGGCCTTGAATCTATATCTCTTTTTCTTTCTTCAGCTAAGGTCAGAGCGTCTCCTTCCTTAACTGACATCTGTAATTGCTATTTATCTTTTTGAGCAGTTGAATCTATAACAGAATTTATGCTCCTCGATGTCTGCTGATCTCCTTTGATTTGACGAATTCCCCATGGTGAAGGAAATTTGATTACTTGATGCAATGTTGATGGTACAACATCCATTTCATGGATCCACGGCCTCCCAAGAATTATATTGTAAGCCATTTCAATATCCACCACCTGAAACTTAGTATCTTTGATGATACCTTCAGCAAAGGTACTTCTCCCTTCGTTATGACATTAGAATTATAAAAACCTGATAAACTATGTGCTTTTGGAACCATCTTGTCCTCAGTTTGCATTTCGCGTAAAACCCTTGCTAGAATAATATTCACCGTACTTCCTGGATCAATCAAAACACGTTTCACATTAGTATCATGTACTAGCAATGATATTACCAATGCGTCATTATGCGGGGTTATGAGGCCTTCAATATCTGCATCGCTGAATGTGATATCCTCCCCTTCCAGCACATGTCGTACTCTTATTCCATGCGTGATAGTCATTTTGGATATTTTATTAGCTGCGGTATATGAGACACCATTAACATCTTCTCCCCCACTTATAACATTGACCGTGCGTTTAGGAGAGGGCGGCTTTGGAGGTTCTTGCCTATTTTTCATATACGCCTGTTTACCTTTCTAACTAAATAATTCAGTGAGATACCCTTGTTTTAATAAATGATCCACCTCACTCTGAAGAAACCTGCACTCAGCTGTTTTGTGCCCGTGATCGTTATGGAATTCACACCAATGGTCAGGATTTGTTCTATTAGGATTCGACCTCATTTCCTTTGGCCATCGTACTTTATCTCCCATACCTCTCAGAATAGTTACGAGCTCTGAGGTAGTTATGTTAAAATTGTACCCACCAAATCTTGCCTTTAAACTTCCATCATTATCCCGATGTCCTCGTGTTTCCCGTTAGTTGTTAAATTTTGATGAAGAACCTGCTCCTCTATGACCGATTTTTTGATCATACCTCTCTCCTTTTGATCTCTGATCTCTTCCCGCATGTCCCAAATATGGATCGTACCTGGTTTTACCGGACCTTCTTTCGTTGTCTGTACGCTTGGTACCTGCTTTCTCCTCCGTTTTTGGTCGTAGGATGATATCTTCCTCGATCCTCATTTTAGTGCTATATCTGTTATAGACATTATTCCATATCGTTGCTAGGAATTCTCGAAGGCTTTCTTTAAGTCTCTTCGTAGCTTCTGAACTTTTCTCGTTCAAATTGCTAGCAAAAACAATTGCTGGCTAGTTTTCAGGTATGCGTGGCAACATCATTCTTTCTCGTTTGAACCTATCTACAAATTCTCTTAACAACTCTGAACTCCCTTGCTTTATTTTAAAGATGTTTTCCATCCTTTTCTCAACTTTTTGGTCTCCAGAATGCGCTTTAATAAACAAATCTGCAAGCTCAGCAAATGAATTTATAGAGTTTTCAGGTAAAAGAGAATACTAAGTTAAAGCTCCTTTGGTAAGTGTTTCGCCAAATTTTTTCACCAGGACTGATTTGATTTCCTGTTTGGTCAAGTCATTCCCCTTAACTCATGTAGTAAAGGCAGTGACATGATCTCGTGGATCTGATGTACAATCATATTTGGGAATTTCAGGCATTTTAAACTTTTTTGGAATGAGTAATGGAGCTGCACTTGGCTTCCATGGTTGTTGTGAATATTTGTCAATATCCACCCCTTTAATCACAGGTGGAACCCTAGGTATCTACTCTATGCGTTCATTTTGTTCCTTCAGATGTCTCTACAAGGTTAGTACAAGATTTTGTAAATCAAAATTAGCGTGATTACCTGGGTTTCCTTCTTGCGTCTCACTAGGAGTTCCACCACTGCCTGAATTCACTAGTCCGGAACGTGGATTCTCCAAAGTATTATTGTTTGGAACGGGTGTAAGCGGTACAGCAGGTAACTGAGTAACAAAAGCTTGAAGGGCTCTATTCACTTGAGAAGCGATTAGTTTTGCAGTGGCTCTATTCACAAAAGCTTGAAGGGACTTGCTTCACGAGATCGTTGGGGCGAACTTCGTGGAGAAGGTTGAGGTGAATCATGGGGAGAGTTTCCTTGAGTTTGCACTCCCGGAAGCTCGGTGATATTGTCGTTATTGTTTGACATGATTAATTGAAACAAAGATAAGAGAAATAACCTTGATTATCAGATTCCCGGCAACAGAAGCAATTTGTTTAACCAAAAAGTAGATTTTCAGTTAAATTCGTATATATGAGAAAAATCGGGCTTCTCATAATCGTAAAAGAAGTAAGAAAATAATGTTATTGAATAGATAAATAAGAAAGCTTGTAAATTAGACTAGTATATTCCAATCGTCTCTTTGTTTACATGTTTTTCTCCCTTTTATAGGTCCTTCAGACCATGATGAGCTCATTATGAGTATTTAATGATCTTTAATGCCATATTTAATGCTACGTTACACAATCTTATCAATTAATATAATTATTGTGTAACGGCTGCTCCGGTACTTGCTCCACCGACGTGTATCTTCATTCTTTTATGTGTCTTGATTCATTATCTTTTCATATTCCCTTCATTATTACATCTTAAATATGTACGGTTCCTTGAGTCTCTTACTCGTACCTCTTTCCTTTTTTGCAACTACTTACCTCTTTTTTTCCTTTAATGCTACGTTCCTCTTTTACCCGTATCTACGTGACCCCTTGCCTTTTAGTCTTTTTTAATAGCCTCCATGTGTCATGCCACGTATTTTACTTTATATATATTAAAATTTTCCCAATACAATACTTTGGTCGAAAAAGTATTAAAAAATATATAAATAATATAAAGATAACAAAAAGAAAAAAAACTAAAGCTTCCTCGGTTCCTCCCAGCCTACTTCGTCCTCTTTCCCATCCCCATTTCGCTAGTTTCATATCCCATCCTCCAATATCCAATTCCATCTCGTCCCCATCCCATTTCCCTTATTAATTTTACTTGAAAATCATTAATATTGCTCTATTGAGTACAAGAATGCAGAAGAAGAAAGATAGAAAAGGTTGTCTACAGAACTTCATGTCGGCAAAAGAAAATCTCTGATGATGATGCCGAAAATATGTGTCTGGTCATTGCTCCTTTTATTTTTCTTTCTTTAAATTTTTTTAAATTTTTGTGGCAGGGGATATTAAATTGTGTTATTTTTTATTTGTTTGGTCTGGGTTTGGTGGGAAGGAGGTTTAAAAGAGATGGTAATTTGAGATTTTGGACGAAAATGGTGGCTGAAAATTCAGAGACATTTACCGGTGACTTCTCCAGCCAACTCGAGTTTTCCAATGGTCTATCAGTTTCTTGGATTTGGGGCTTGGTCGGAGGCTTTGCCGGCAATATCTTCTTTTACTGATGGGGAGGGATGGGGTGTCACGACCCTAAAACTGATCAAGTCGTGATGGTGTCTATCGGGAAACTAGGTCAGTCGACACAAATCCAAAACCAACAGAAAATCATAAGAAGTAATTTTAGGCCATTAATTAATTAAAATCCCATAATATAAGTTTAAATAAGTAGTACAGAAATATAACACATGCCCGATATCAGGGTGTCACCACTCATGAGCAACTACAAACTCGTCTAGCAACAAGAATGTGATGACCCGGCCCGTCATCATGTGAGTTATCACCCTGTTATCCCCGTTATATGCTGGTTAACGTTTCAATATGCATGTTTGGTGAGTTTGAGTCAAATTGGATTGAGTTTGGTTGAAAACAAGGCATATAGCCTTTTTGAGGGAAACTTGAATATGGAAAGTCAACCCGGAGTTGACTATTTAGTTAGAGGACTCGGAATCAGATTCTGATAATTCGGTTAGTTCCGGGAGGTGATTTGTGACTTAGGGGAGCAATCAGAATTGAATTTGGAGTTCCAATGTAGAAATAGGCTTGAATTGGCTAAGATTGAATTTTGGCGAAATCCGAACGGTAGGTGAGATTTTGATCCGGGAGACGGAATGGAATTCCGGCAGCTGCAATAGCTCCGTTAGGTGATTTTGGATGTGCCTGCAAAATTTCAGGTCATTCGAAGGTCGTTTGATCGGGTTTTTGATCGAATGTCGGTTTCGCAAGTTTGGAAGAAACTTAGGCTTGAATCCGTATGGAATTGGTGATTTTGATGTTTAGGATGGTGTTTTATGATTGAAACAAGTTCGTATTGTGTTTTGGAGTATGTTAGTGGTTTTCGTTGGGGTCCCGGGGGCCTCAGGGTGAATCCAGACCATCTACCGGGCATTTTGAACTTGGCAGAATCTGCAGAAAATTGCAGGTTACTGCCCATGAATTTAAGCCTTCGCGTTTGCGTGGCACGGGCCGCGTTCGCGAAGGCCAGACAGATCAAAGCATCGCATTCGCGATCAGGGGTATCGCGTTCGTGTAGGCCAGGATTCTTGAGCTTCGCGATCGCGTTCAGGTGGTCGCGTTCGCGTAGGTGCGCGAGGGTGTGCAGCGCGTTCGCGTGAGGTGTATCGCGAACGCGTAGAAGGAAAATCAGGCGGCTGGGAACTTGTTCATCGCGAACACGTTGGAGAGGTCACGTTCGCGAAGGTTAAGCCGGAGCTGGGCATCGCGAACGCGTGGAAGTGAACGCGAACGCGTAGAAGAAATGTCCCAGGCAGTAATTTTAAAACCAGAACATTTCACATACGGGTTCATTTGCAAAACCCTCCATTTTTCAAGCCTAGAGAGAGGAAGTGAAGGGAAATTGCTGGGAGAACATCAGGATATTGTCGGAGGTAAGTTTTGTGGTTTAATTACACGCTTTTATCATGAAATCATTGATTATTTCTATGAAAATGGAAGATTAAAGGTGAGTTTTAGCCCTAGGCCTAGAGTTATAGAAAAACACTGATTTGAGTGGGCAAATGGTGTCCGAATTTGGGAAAATTTGTATGTCTAGACTCATATTGAGACGAGAATTCCGAATATGTAACTTTTGTAATTTTTCGAGAAGCGCCCCAAAAGTCGGGTTTTGACAACTTTGTGGGTTTTGATGCGAATTTATGTTATTTCATATAGGTTACGTGAATTGAGCATATATTGATGTATTATCATTGATTTTGAGCAGACTTGGCATCCGAGGAGATTGATTGGCGAGGCAAGCGCAAGGCGGACTGAGGTTTCTACCGGTTCGAGGTGAGTGGTGGTAGTAAATAATGTACTGAGGGTTTGAAACCCCGTACTTGCACTTTACAGTGCTATGTTGAGATGAGACACGCGTCTGGTGAAAGGCGTGGTGACATTGTGATTGGGGAATTGGACTTGGTCCTTCCCGGCTAATAGTGTATTATGTATTATGACTGTTAATGAGATTATAACTATGCAATTGGGCTAATAGCCATGTTTGGGGCCTTGTGCCGATCTGTACAGTATTAGGGAACCTATAGAGCTAGGTGACCCTTATATCATGTTGGAAACATACACTCAGCCGTAATTACAATTGTATAGCATATTACGAGCCAGTACTAGATGTGTACTTTGAAAGATACTACCTAGGGTGGAATTCCCTGTTCTAGCTGAGTGCGCCTGAAAGGCCAGGTCTATATTGACTGAGACAGGGTCAAGGAACCACTGTGATATATTATATTGGGCCTGAGAGGCCAAGTATATACTGATCGGGATAGGGTCGAGGACCCATTATGAGGTATTATATATATATACCTATATTGGATCGGGCTGCACGCCGCAGCAGTACATATATTGGATCGGACTGCATGCCGCAGTAATATATACCTATATTGGATCGGGCTGCACGCCGCAGCAGTATATTTATTGGATCAGACTGCACGCCGCAGTAATATACATGTAATATACATGTGGGACGGACTGCACGCCGCAGTATTATTGCGCGTGGGCTGTAGGAGCCCCTTCGGAGTCTGAGTCTGCACACATTCTCAGTGAGAACTGGTGTATAATATGGGATCGGGCTGCGCCGCAGCAGTATAAATATATATACATATATATATTGGATCGGACTGCACGCCGCAGTAATACATGTGTGGATCGGGCTGCACGCCACAACATCATAGCGCTTGGGCTTAGGGAGCCCCTCCGAAGTCTATATACACCCCCAGTGAGCGCCGTCGACGTTAAATGGAGCGGGCTGCGCGCCGCAGCGGTATATGTATTGGAGCGGGCTGCACGCCGCAGCATTATACTTATTTATATCCTTATACATATTTAAATACTTACACATTATAGACATATGTATATATGTTCATACATTGAGATGGTTGTACACCGTAGTGGTACGAGTGAGGATTTTGTCAGTGTGGGTCCTTTTTGAGATAGATGTGGTTTGGAGATCAGAGTAGCGATGACTTACTTGTGGGGGTTTACCTTAGAACTGTTTAGTGATAGTACAGGAGTTCTTATTCTCAGTTATTGTTTACTATTATTACTCACTGAGTTGAAATATACTCACCCCACTCCCCTGCACTTTTTGTGCAGATATACAGGTTCATGAGGGCAGTTGAGCTATCGCAACTGCTTTATTATCCCCATTTTATGGAAACTTCGAGGTAGCTGCCGACGTCCGTAGTACCTGACCTCATCATTTTTTTTATTTTGTTGCTTCCATTCTTCTTAGACTTGTTTGTATTAGGATGTATACTCTGTGGAGGCTCAGACTTGTGACACCACGATTTGGTTGGGACCGTATTTGTATGTTTTTACTATTGCGTTTATCATTTTGATATGAACACTTGCTGTTTAAGTTTAACTTGATTAACTGGAATTAATAAATGGCTGGTTAAGAGATAATATGGTCGGGCTTGCCTAGCATTGTGTTGGGCGCCATCACGACCAGGGTTTGGGTTATGACAAGTTGGTATAAGAGCCTAGGTTAACAGGTCTAGCGAGTCATGAGCCGGTTGGTAGAGTCTTGTGGATCGGTACGGGGACGCCTGTACTTATCCTCGGGAGGCTGCAAACCTTTAGGAAAGTTTTAAATTCTTGGAATTCTCATCGTGCGTACTTGATTGAGCTTGAGATGTAATTTTTGAAACTCCTTCTACACGTTTGTAAGTGCACTCGAGTACTTAGTGATAAATTTGCCTTGATGGCTTATGATTCCCCAATCGAGGGACGAGATATAATCTCTGTGAGTTCATGTTGGGCCAGTCTGGAGGACTTGGGGCCAGATCCTTGTTTATGGCTAGAGCACCAAGGTACTAATTTCGCGAGCCGGTATTATGAAGTTCATACGATCGGTATTGATCTCTATTGTGCAAATGGCAGTTTGATAATGGGAGAGGTGTAAGGTATTCGGTTCTTGTTGTGCTTTGATATGTAGCCCTAGTTATGGGCGTGAGAAATATGTTCATTGCCTCTAAGCGGAAATGTAAAGTGCACTATGTGTGGTAGTATGAGTTTAGAACTCAAGAAAACTGAATTGGCTGTGCTAGGTGTACCATGGTGAAAGGTATATGTGTTATGATTGGAGCAGGTGCAGCGCATGTTCATGTACTAATGTTGATGATATAATTGTGTAGCATTGAGATTTATGTTGTTGATATACATTGTGACGTCTTGTCGAGTTGCGGATGTATTATTAGGATGCTTTTGGTGATTCGCTGGCAGGTGGATAGGCCAAATTACAGAGGAAACTCTGCCGAAAGTTTTGAAAAATTTGAGACTTAGAAAAGATGTTGTCGCCTAAGGTATGGGCTTAGCTGTTGCGTGTGAATGAATACGAGAATTGCAAAAGAGTTAAGATTTTCGATGATTCGAGTCTCCGACAATGTTTGTAAATAGCTCGATTTTAATCTCACTGTAACATTGGAGCATCAATTGAGTAAGAATGCTCTAAGTGGCTATAAGTGCTTTGATGTATGGCTCCGAGCCAAGTTGGGGAGGTTGTTATTGACTAACTGATTGCACTATTATGTGCTATGATGGTTCTGTCCCCAAACATGTTGGGAAAGATTCTGACGAAGGTTATGGTGCTTTGTAGATGTGAGAAAATACTAGGAGCGTTTGAGCGGCTGTTACTAAAGAATGTTTGATGTATATAAAAGAAAGATAGCTAAATGCATTTGTATGTAATCATGTTCTGAGATGCCAGAGTTCTAACAGGGCATGAGTGGTCCTGTCCAATAAGACAGTTGAATTATAATTGAATAAGAGTGATTGACGCCCGAGAATGGTCTTGCGGTGTTCAAGACTTTGCTTGTAATGGTAAGGTGTCTTAAGACTGTGTATATGGCTAAAGACCGCAGTTTCGTTATAAGAAATCGAGACTTTTGTTATGTTATGTGGATGATGAGATTCTATTATATTGGAGAGTAATGATAACGAATTCAAAATAATTGCAGGAAGTTCTTCAAGGTTAAGAGTTGTAGATTGTGGTTCCTCGGGGAAGCATCTGAGGGAGTATTCAGCGGCCTGTGAGTCTTAGATGGTGTGGTCTTATGTACGAGTCTCGTGTGGTAACATGAGTTGATGTATTATGGTGCTACAGTAAAGGCTAATATTCAATTAAAGATGAATCAGAAAGGAAACTAGGTAAATGGAACAACTTGTTAGTAAATTGGAACAGTATGAAAAGGGAACGGGTAACTCCTGGTGTGTGTTCAAGGTAATGAGCCTTGCATTTATGGTGCAACAAAGCTTCTGATGTGCTGGCAGTTGCGTAACTCGATGTGTGTAAAAAGACTCAGTCCTGGCAGTTAAGCTTATGCAATGAATGGGAAGAAAGAGTTGTGATGTGTTTTATCATGGTTTGAAAATGAGTATATTCCTGTTGGTATGCGAAACGTGGAATGTGTAATGATTTTTCTTCTATATGGGATCATGAAAGTCCGTGACTAGTTGAGTGCGCCGATGTTTGCGGCGGAGGAAAAAGATATGAATTTCCATGTTGTCTTAGTGTGGTATGGTATATACGATGTGTTATGGAAAGATGATAACGGCATGTTCAAGGTTTGAGATCAGTTCATATTATGTGGGAAGTTATTAAAATTCCCAAGCAACGTGGGCAGCTGCAGATAATCTGAGAATCAATCTTCCTGGTGATTAAGGAAAATGGTACTACTATTCTAGTGATTTGGCAGGGTATATGTTCCAAAAGGATAAGGTAATGTAAATTGATAATATCCAGTGGTATTGTGGTATCCTCTTGTTGGATCGATAGTGATGATTGAGTTGGTGGCATAGGGAAATTTCTGAATGGCTTTCATGGTATGAATGGATGTTTGATGTGTGTTACGTATTCATACTGGTGGAGAGTGGAATCGAAAATAGTGATTCATGTGTTATATATGTGTTAGAGACTAGAAGTTCTCGTAATCCGCCTATACAGTGGTGGTATATCGTGTGTATCGGCACCGTTTAGCGGTTATTGGAAATTGGAAGCCCTAGTGGCTATTTTGTTACTTGATATGACGAATTTGAAAAATGATATATAATTGCAGGCTGGTTGTCATAAGTCAGGTTGTCTAGACTAATGTGATATGGACTATGTCAGAAAAATGTCACAAACTGCGTGGCAGAGTGCATCAGATCATGCTCTAGCAGGTAGATGTACCCTAGGGCCAGAGGACGGCTGGTAGGTATTGCTTTGTCAGTTGGGCCTTCGTGGAAGATGTCAGTGTAGAGGTATCTACCATTGATTCAGTTCCGGTATTGAGGAACTTTGTCGGATGCGTTTCATATGGCCGAGCTTGAGGCTATATATATGTTGTTGCAATGAGCAAGTTGACTCGATGTGCATTCCTATTGCTAGATAGATTCGTGGATCGGGTGGCACACCGCCACGTGTATAATATCTGGATCGGGTGGCACGCCGCCACATGTATGGTATCAGGATCAGGTGGCAAGCCGCCACGGGTATGGTATCTGGATCGGGTGGCACGCCGCCACAGGTATGTTATTGGAACGGGTTGCACACTGCAACAATGTGATGTGGAAAATATAGCTTCCTATATGTTACATTGTATACAATACTTCCTAGCTTTTGAGGAATAGTCCGTATTGGGTATCGCTCGGGGAATAGCGCATCAGTTGTGTCCTTTTAGGATTTGATAGCGTATATCAATTGTATCACCGCAGGTGTGATTGATTGCTTGAGTTCAGACCTAAATATGTGTGTGGCTGACCATTTTGAGCATGGTGACTTGAGGTGCTCCATGAGTAATAGTGTTTGGATAGAATCATGAGCCGTGGCAAGGCCACGTGATGTTATGACCTTTCGAGGAGGATTCAGGTACCCTAATTCTATGATGTGAGACGAGGTCTCAGTTATGTGTTGTGATGGTATTGAAGGATTTGAATTATAGCTCCTTTGTGTGAGTCGGTTGTTATGATTCGAGTGTGTTCAGATCGTTCTTATTGGGGCCTGTGTTGTGCTCATTGTGGCTTAGGTCGATGCTGAGGTGTCATGTCACCAGTGTGGTGTGTTATAATCAAAATGATCGTTGGAGTAATTAATGAGTACGAGCATATTTGATCTCAGCTCGCTAGAAAGGTAATATCGAGATTTGGCTCCTAATTCTGTTGTATTATCAATTAAAAGGGAAATGGATTCATGAATGGTTCACCTGAGAGATGGGTTCGGTATATCGCGTGCTTCAGTTGCCGTGGGCAGGATATGAAGGGGTTGGAATAAGATTCTATCTAATGAGAAAGGTTCTTTCTGCTAGTATTTGGTTATTGTGGCAAGTTGTTGTGATTAGAGACTATTGTCTCGAGTGATTGGGTTGTTTGATACATCATGTGATCTCACCCGGAGTGGCGAGTTTGGCTATTACAGTTGGATCGTGTGTACTCTGAGTATAGATATGGGATTCAGATTTGGTATATGATTTCGGAAAGTGCAATGTGGTTTACGGTTCAGATAGACTGTGGAAATTCAGCTATACTATGTCACCGGACTTATATGAGATAGGTTGACGTGGGATCGCCCCAAATATATGCTTGGTAAGGTCATTCAGCTATTGGGTTACTTGCAGTAAACCTCTTGGTCCGCTCGAGGACGAGCGTTTCCTTAAGTTGGGGAGAATGTGATGACCCTGGCCCGTCATCATGAGAGTTATCACCCCGTTATCCCCGTTATATGCTGGTTAACATTTCAATATGCATTTTTGGTGAGTTTGAGTCAAATTGGATTGAGTTTGGTTGAAAATAAGGCATATAGCCTTTTTGAGGGAAACTTGAATATGGAAAGTCAACCCGGAGTTGACTATTTAGTTAGAGGGCTCGGAATCGGATTCTGATGATTCGGTTAGTTCTGGGAGGTGATTTGTGACTTAGGGGAGCAATCGGAATTGAATTTGGAGTTCCGATGTAGAAATAGGCTTGAATTGGCTAAGATTGAATTTTGGTGAAATCCGAACGATAGATGAGATTTTGATTCGGGAGTCGGAATGGAATTCCAATAGTTGCAATAGCTTCGTTAGGTGATTTTGGATCTTCCTGCAAAATTTTAGGTCATTCGGAGGTCGTTTGGTCGGGTTTTTGATCGAATGTCGGTTTTGCAAGTTTGGAAGAAACTTAGGCTTGAATCCGTGTGTAATTGGTGATTTTGATGTTTAGGATGGTGTTTTTATGATTAGAACAAGTTCGTATCGTATTTTGGAGTATGCTAGTGGTTTTCGTTGGGGTCCCGGGGGCCTCGGGGTGAATCCGGACCATCATCCGGCGTTTTGAAGCAATGAGAAGTCTGCTGTAAATTGCAGAACACTGGGCAAAATTTAAGCCTTCGCGTTCGCGTGGCATGGGCCGCGTTCGCAAAGGCCAGGCGGATCAAAGCACCGCGATCGTGAGACTGGGTATCGCGTTCGCGTAGGCCAGGATTCTTAAGCTTCGCGATCGCATTCAGGGGGTCGCATTCGCGTAGGTGCGCGGGGGTGTGCAGCGCGTTCGCGTGAGGTGTATCGCGAACGCGTAGAAGGAAAATCAGGCAGCTGGGAACTTGTTCATCGCGAACGCGTTGGAGAGGTCATGTTCGCGAAGGTTAAGCCGGAGTTGGGCATCGCGAACGCGTGGAAGTGAACGCGAACGCGTAGAAGAAATGTCCCAGGCAGTGATTTTAAAACCAGAACATTTCACATACGGGTTCATTTGCAAAACCCTCCATTTTTGAAGCCTAGAGAGAGGAAGTGAAGGGAAATTGCTGGGAGAACATCGGGATATTGTCGGAGGTAAGTTTTGTGGTTTAATTACACGATTTTATCATGAAATCATTGATTACTTCTATGAAAATGGAAGATTAAAAGTGAGTTTTAGCCCTAGGCCTAGAGTTATAGAAAAACACTGATTTGAGTGGGCAAATGGAGTCCGCATTTGGTAAAGTTTATATGCCTAGACTCGTATTGAGACGAGGGTTCCGAATATGTAACGTTTGTAATTTTTCGAGAAGCGCACCAAAACTCGAGTTTTGACAACTTTGTGGGTTTTGATGCGAATTTGGGTTATTTCATATAGGTTACGTGAATTGAGCATATATTGATGTATTATCATTGATTTTGAGCAGACTTGGCATCCGAGGAGATTGAATTGCAAGGCAAGCGCAAGGCGGACCGAGGTTTCTACCGGTTCGAGGTGAGTGGTGGTAGTAAATAATGTACTAAGGGTTTGAAATCCCGTATTTGCACTATACAGTGCTATGTAGAGATGAGACACGCGTCTTGTGACGGGCGTGGTGACATTGTGATTGGGGAATTGGACTTGGTCCTTCCCGGCTAATAGTGTATTATGTATTATGACTGAGAATGAGATTATAACTGTGCAATTGGGCTAATAGCCATGTTTGGGGCCTTGTGCCGATCTGTAGAGTATTAGGGAACCTATAGAGCTAGGTGACCCTTATATCATGTTGGAAACATACACTCAGCCTTAATTACAACTGTATAGCATATTACGAGCCAGTACTAGATATGTACTTTGAAAGATACTACCTAGGGTGGAATTCCTTATTCTAGCTGAGTGAGCCTGAGAGGCCGGGTCTATATTGATTGAGTTAGGGTCGAGGACCCACTGAGATATATTATATTGGGCCTGAGAGGCCAAGCATATACTGACTGGGATAGGGTCGAGGACCCATTATGAGGTATTATATATATACCTATATTGGATCGGGCTGCACGCCGCAACAGTATGTACATTGGATCGGGCTGCACGCCGCAGCAGTATATATATTGGATCGGACTGCACGCCGCAGTAATATACATGTAATATACATGTGGGACAGACTGCACGCCACAGTATTATTGCGCTTAGGTTGTAGGAGCCCCTTCAGAGTCTGAGTCTGCACACATTCTTAGTGAGCGCTGGTGTATATTATGGGATCGGGTTGCGCGCCGCAGCAGTATAAATATATATACATATATATATTGGATTGGACTGCACGCCGCAGTAATACATGTGTGGATCGGGGTGCACGCCGCAGCATCATAGCGCTTGGGCCTAGGGAGCCCCTCCGAAGTCTGTATATACCCCTAGTGAGTGCCGTCGACGTTAAATGGAGCTGGCTGCGCGCCGCAGCGGTATATGTATTGGAGCAGGATGCATGCCGCAACATTAAACTTATTGATATCCTTATACATATTTAAATACTTACACATTATAGACATATGTATATATGTTCATACATTGAGATGGTTGTACACCGTAGTGGTACGAGTGAGGATTTGGTCAGTGTGGGAGATAGATGTGGACTGGAGATCAGAGTAGCGATGACTTACCTGTGGGGGTTTGCCTTAGAACTGTTTAGTGATAGTACCGGAGTTCTTATTTTTAGTTATTGTTTATTATTATTACTCACCGAGTTGAAATATACTCACCCCACTCCCCTGTACTTTTTGTGCAGATTCACAGGTTCAGGAGGGCAGTTGAGCTATCGCAACTGCTTTATTATCCCTATTTTGTGGAGACTTCGAGGTAGCTGCCGACGTCCGCAGTACCTGACCTCTTCCTTTTTATTATTTTGTTGCTTCCATTCTGCTTAGACTTGTTTTTATTAGGATGTTTACTCTGTAGAGGCTCAGACTTGTGACACCACGATTTGGTTGGGACCGTATTTGTATGTTTTTACTATTGCGTTTATCATTTTGATATGAACACTTGCTATTTAAGTTTAACTTGATTAACTGGAATTAATAAATGGCTGGTTAAGAGATAATATGGTCGGTCTTGTCTAGCATTGTGTTGGGCGCCATCATGACCAGGGTTTGGGTTGTGACAAAGAAAGGACAACATAGTCCGAAAAATAAAAATACTAAGACAATCTGAGTAAGATAAGAAGAAGAAGCACATGGATGCGAACGCCAAGCATCTATCTAGTCAACTCTCGGAGACGTGCTGGAAGACTGATCGACACTCACTATCGCGTCCCGAGATTCCTGAATCTGCACACCATGTGCAAGGAATAATATGAGTATGCCAACTCAGCAAGTAATAAAAGTAAAAACAACTGAGCAGTAAGAAAATAGGTAATTCCATGTAATAACACTACAACAAAACAATATATGTCCAGAACAATACACTAAATCAATTAGCTCGTAAAAACAACCCAGTTCAGTAAAACCTTTTTAAAATAGCTTTCAATAGTTTCAAACGATTGATGAAATTATTGAGTAAACAGATAAAAATGTAAACAATCCCTCGGGCAAAACATATACCATAAACCGTACCTCGGGAAAAATATCAACCGAACAAGCCCATCGCGCTACCTCACAATCACTCGTAATTAGACCCTCGGACAACAACATGAAACAAAAACGGTATTTAGGGCAATATCACATCGCTCACACTGGGTACCCGCGCTCACTGGGGGTGTTCAAACTCTGGAGGGGCTCCTACAGCCCAAACACTATCACAAGGCATCTCGTGGCATACAAAATCAGCCAATCAGCCTCTCATATATTACAAATCAGTACAACATGCTACTGTGTGCAACCGTATCCCGTAATATCCTCACAACACATGCCCTCGGCCTCACTCAGTCAGAAACCTCTCAAGCCACTCAGCTAACAGTAAAATATGATGCTCAGCCCAAAATATCATTTAAAATATAAAAACGGAGTAAATATTGTTGAGCTATGAAAACAGTAGAATACAACATGAACGAGCACAAATATTAAGTTAAAACAATAAAGAATAGTAATAAGAATCCCTTAAGGGTCAAAAACAGTTGGCACAAAGCCCAAATATGACATTCTTCCCAAAACATGATAATAGTTTCCAAAATACAATGATATCAAATAGTTTTCAATCAAATATGCAGCTTCATAGTCATACGGGATGGACCTAGTCATAATACCGAATGGTTCACGACCCCACGCTCGTCATCTAGCATGTACATCACCTCAAAGTAGCACAACGATGTGAAATCTTGGGTTTCATACCCTCGGGACAATATTTATAATCATTACTTAACTCAAACCACTCCAAACTCTAGCCCTCGATGCCTTTGCCTCTCGATTCAGCCTCTGAATGCTCCAAATCTAACCAAAATCAGTATCATACCATTAATACATTCTAAAGAAACAAAGTCCAAGAAAAAAAAATCAAATGAACTAAAAAATTCTGAAATTGGTCAAACCCGACCCCCGATCCCACATTTCGCATTTTGATAAAATCACATTACTAGAATCCTTATGCTCCCACGAGTCTATGCATACAAATAACATCAATATCGGACCCCAAATGGCCCCTCAAACTCCAATGGAAACTCTTCAATGCCAAGTCCTAATTCTCCAATTTTTAACGCTTAATTGCTATTAATTACAAGCCTAATCAGTAAAATAATGCCATAGAATTGAGTATTGGGTTAAAAAATGTTACCTCCAAGCGTTATCCCTTAAATCCCTCTTCAAATCATCTCAAAAATCTCTCAATCCATCTAAAAAATAGTGGAACAAGGCTAAAAGTTCGCGAGGGAAAGTTTATATAGTTTATGCCCAGGTGTTCATGCAATTGTGGACCAATCATCAATGGCGCCCATTTTTTCTCGCGAAATCGGGTTTATGATATTTTGGAGGACAACTCGTTCCCTTTTGGGAATTAGATTTTGAATTTAAGAGTCTCCACCTAATGATTTAATTGCATTAGGATACTAAGAAGGGTTTGATTTTGAGCAACTAGAGATTGGGTAGGGGCTTGAAATTATCCCAAGGTGAAGGTGTTAGACGCCCCTCAGGATCCACTAGTGTAGTTCCCAGCCAAACTATTGTTGTGACTTAAGTGTAAATAACACATAGGCAAATAAAAACTTCAAGTAAGGGGGATTTTCACATAATGGTTACAAAATAAGCAAAGTAAGAAAGAACCAAAAGAAAGCTGATTTTTCTTAAAGAAATAGTTTGAAATTTTGAGAAGAAGCACAGAAACAAAGAAACAAAGGGAAGGGGTCCTAGGTTTATAAATAATATGGATCACTCCACACAACATCTGGTAATCACTCTTCAATGAGGGGCTACACGTGATGTTATCACGTGGTCATCATATCCATATTTACTCTTTCCCATCCCGTTTAGGTATTAAAGCACGAAATGGTTTTGTTTGCTTAGTGCATGCCATTACCCATCCCAATCCTATCAATCCCAGAGGCATTAACGACCACTAATCCTAATGGGAAGGGATATTAGGCTTATTCGTAATTTTAAAATGTAAAATTCTAAAGCGACATAAAAAACGCGTATAGCAAGTTGGGGGAAACACATAACAAGTAAAAGGCTTAGATACACCTCCTTTAGACAGAGAAAACAAGTAATTAGCATGACTTACACATACTTTTTAGGATCTGATTAAACTTAAAAGTTGAGGTAGAATGATTTATTACATAATTCGGCAAGAAGCCTGATTCAGGCCTGCCTGATGGTTGTAATTAATAACAATAGATTCAATGTATAATTTTATCCTAAGGCTTGCCTAAGTGTTGGATGAGGATCCTATAGGTATAATATCTACTAATTTTAGAAATAATGAAATAAACTAAATGCGTACTGGTTAGGAGAGGTTGCCAAATTATTAAAGAAAAGAAAATTTTAGCGAAAATGTTATAAGTTCTGCAGATGATAGCACATCGTTATTACTAGTTTTAGACTTATAAGTGAGTGAAGCAATTCAGACTTAATTAATAGCTCCTATAGACATGCTTTCTATGCATTGTTGATATTAAACCCTTTTATAGACATGGTAAAATATAGAAACCTTATGGACATGATATCTAGATGTTGAGTTTCATTTAAGGCCTATGAACATAATATCTAATTGTAGTTGATTGATTAAAACCTATAAACATGATTATCTGATGAATAATGCATATACAAAATTCAAAAAGATCTACATGCATATTTTCTATATGCAAATGCAGAGTTCTGATTTCTAGATACTCATGGACATGATTTCGATACGAGAGAATGCATAATACCTATAGGCATAGTATCTACATGAGAAGTGCAGAAATACCTATAGGAGGAATATCTATATGAGAAAATGCAGATTCTCAAAAGCACCTATAGGCATGATGTCTATGTGAGAAAATGCAGAATTTCAGAAAAAACTATAGGTAGGATATCTATGTGAGAAACTACATAATCTATGTGAGAAACTACATAATTTCAGAAACACCTATAGGCAGGGTATCTACCCTTTGCATACATACTTATCCCTCCCTTTTCACTGGCCATCCCCAAGAGTTTATTACAAAATTATTACAACTAGAATAAAATAAAAGAATACATCATAAACCAAAAAGTACAACCAAGGAGAGCCTGATTCAGGCTTCATGTCTGAATTATGACTTAAACTAACTCTAAAGATCATGATCCAAAGCCTTTCTCCCATTTTAGTGTATAAGAGTTCCTTAAGAGTCTCAAGTAAAGTCTGGCCAGTGCTCAAACCCAAATGTATCATCAGTTAAGACATAATGCAGAGTGAAAAGGTCCAGCCTTCAAGTGTCCAATTTAGAGGGAACCCAAGGTCCCAAGGCAAGGCTCACAAGAGGGGGGGGGGGGGACAGAACGTAAAACTAGGAGAGAGTGCAAGTGCAAGAACAGAATTTTGAGAGGGGAAAGGGGAAGTAAAGTAGTTACAAAATAGTACACATACGGGTTCAGGGGAAAATGGGAAATTGAAAGAGGCAAGGTAGGCTATGGGCATTCCCAGCAATGGAGAGTGCTAGTATGCCCCCCTAAGCCCGCCAGATCACACTATTGGAGGCTAGGATCCCAAGGGATGAAGTTCAGTTCATGGAGAATAATTTGAATATTTCTATGCCTTAAACCATAGCTCAAACACATATGGGCCAGGAATTTTGGGATTCATAATAGAAACAAGTAGAAAGAAGTCAGCACACTTATTTAAGTGTTGAACTCTATAGAAACAATAAGTAGACATTGATACAAAAGTAGTAAATATATTGTTATGGTGCTAAAGATTAAATTCGGACCTGCCAGTTTGAAAGAAACAAACTGACAAAAGTAGTAGGTCGTGTAAACAGGCCACAGAACAGACAAAAATGGAGAATACTATTGTGTATAAACGTGAGTTCCGAAAGATTATGAATTAGTGATGAGTTTGTGAAAGAGTTGTGCTTTTATAGTGTGAAAGCCAGGCTAAAATAAGGTAAGAAAATAGTTAAAGAACTGATTATCAATTAAGAATCAATCACACAAGACTTCCTCTAATTAAGGAATTTATATTGAAACAGTAAAAGTTAATTAAGGAAAGAAATCAAACAAGCTTCTTTTGTGCAAAGTAGGCAATTAGGGGTAAATACATAAAAAAGTTACTTAAGGACAGAATTTAAAATACACGTTTGCGCAAATAAGGTAAGAAAATCAATTAGTATCCGGTAAATCAAAGGTCAAGGTTCTTGTAATTATTGATCCATGAATGAACCAAGTCAGAAAAGTTGAGAAAGGTTTTAACTTAAGTTGAATTAGAGGAAAATCATCAAACAATGGAAAGAAATCAATCAGATATTCAGAAGGAAGTCTGAACTAATCATAAATTAAAAAGCTATTTTGGAGGAAAGTTTAACCACATATAAAGAGCATACACACATGCCAAGCATGAAATAAGGTTCCGTGTCATTGCAAAATCAATAGACTACAGAAGCATGGTTTTCACATAGGTTAGCCTCGTAGAAGAGAAGTAGCATATAGTAGCATACAAATATTCTAGTGCAAAAGACCTTAGAAGAGTTTAGCAAAAGTCAGAATCATATGTAAAACAAGAATTTCAAAGCTCTGTTCAGAGACTCGAAATTGGTCTGAAAGATTTAGAGTTTCTGAAATAAAACCAGTTCAAGCAAGTCATATAGCAATGATTTCCAAACTTGGATGAACCCTCAAATTCTAGGGTTTCTTCCATCAATGGAGTGTAGGGATGAGAGGACAAGTAATTTAACCGAAATAAGTTCAGAGGTCTGAGAAAAGAACTAAAACCTTTAACATGTTCCTTTCAGCAATAGAAACATGGTAGAAGAGTAACATGCAAAACACAGTAGATGCTCAAAGAAAACATGGTAGAAGAAACTAGTACGAAACATAATGGAAAAATTGACAAAACAGTAGGAGGAGCATTAGAAGGAACTTGACTAGAGCACATTAGAGGAAATTTAATAAGAAACACTCAAGAACATAGTGGGGAAAAATAGAGTAGAGGAAACACACATAAACACAGTAGGGAAAAATACAGTATAAGAAATATACAAGAACATAGTAGAGGCAAATATAGTAGAAGAAACATGAAAAATAAAGATAAAATCAAAGAAACATCTAAATATCTCAGAAAAAACCTAGACCGGAATATAGTTTTTGAAAGAAAAGTCAAGAGAATCATTTAAAAGCTTAACGAGAGCATAGGTCTGGAACAGATCTAGAAAGATCAGAAAAACCTCGAAACTAGGGTATTTCAAGGGAACCCAAATGATGAGAAAGGCTTGGATCAAAGCAGTAGGAGTCGAGACCAAGCTTCGAAAAAGACATAGCTTGCTGGAGCAGGGCCGGAGATGGCCATAAAGCTTCAATCAACAGAGGTCTGGACCCAATTCTTTATGGTCAGGCCACGGGTCTTCAGCTAAGCAAACGTGAGGAGCCATAGGTGGCTTAGTAGGTGGTGAAACCACTATAGATTTAGGTTATAAGGTGTCTGGAGAAGACGAATATGACTCATCGGAGAGGAGGGGAGGAGGAATGTTCTAGAGAGAACCAGAAGTAGAGAGATAATGAGTGAGAGAAAATGAGGGGTAATGGGGGGTCGTTTGGTTTAATTTAGTTAGGTTAAATGGGGACCGTTGATCCGAATGATCAACGGTCGAGATTGAATGGGGTAGGTGGGTCGGGTAGGGTAATTGGACTAGGGTCAGGTAATTTAGTAGGAATTGGGCTGGGTATTGGATTTAATTAGGGATTCATATCTGGCCAAAATTGAAACGAAATGGGCTAACATTTAAATAGCCATTTTTCCCTTATTTAATTTTATAAAAATTAGTAAAATAATTTTGGAAAATAAATTGAAAATGCTAAAATAATTTATAATATATAATTATCAATTTAAAATTATAGAATCTCATATTATAAATATGAAACGACTTTAAACCTAAACATTACTAATATTGCAATTTTGTAACTCTATCCTTAAAATACAAAATAAATTTGTAAAAAATATGTGAAAATACCTTAGCTATATTTTTATATAAACATACGACTCCAATAAATGAATCACCAAAAATGATAATTTTGGAAATAATTATTGGGTTTTTCTTGATAAAATAAGGTAGTAAATTGATTTAAAAATATTTGAAAAATTAAGAAAAAATAATGTAGCCTTGGAAAATGATTATATAGGAATATACAGGTTATTTTGAAAGGTATTTTACATATATAAAATATAGGGAAAAAATTGGTATCACCAGATACCCCTCTTTACCTGGGAAAGATAGACAAGTTGTCGGGTAAAGATATAATAGCCAATATTGACCGAATAAAGGGGTTTGAAAATGTTTGGATGTGCCCTGGCCTATGAGCTGATGGTCTTACAGGAATCAAGCCCATGGCCTATGAGCTGCCTATATATCTATGGTCTTATAGGAATAAAACCATATATAATTCAGGATTCCTCGGCGGAGTATGCCGATGAAGACTCTCAAGAACAGACACAATATTTATGTTGGGATGAATGGTTAAGATCTAATAGGTCTGCGGGAACTGGAGTGGGATTTGATGGTTGTTGCTTGCCGGTTTACCTACATATAATACAAGTGTATATTGTGCGAAAATTTTAAACATGATGCAAGTTTCCGTCGGACTATGAATGTTGTCTTTGGACGGTTAGGATGACGTCCTCAGACCATGACATCTTAGGCTATAAAGCTTATAATAAGGAATTTGTAGGACATGAAATGATGTTCTCGGGCTGTGAGAATGATGCCTCCGAACAATGATGCCCTCAGATAATTTGGCGATCTTTAAGCCCATGAAATGCAGCGTGTGGAGATCTTTCAGCCCATAAAATGCAATAAATGGCGATCTTTCAGCTATGCAAGCGTAAATAAAGTGGCGATCCTTCAGCCGTGTAAGTGTAAACAAAGTGGCGATCTTTCAGCCGTGCAGTATGTAAAATAAAGTGGCAATTTTTCAGTCATGCAAGTGTAAATAAAGTGGCAATCTTTCAGCCATGCAAGTGTAAAAAAAGTGGCGATCTTTTAGCAGTGCAGGATGTAAAATAAAATGGCAACTTTTCAGCCATGCAAGCATAAATAAAGGGGTGATCTTTCAGCCATGCACACATAAATAAAGTGGCGATCTTTCAGCCATGCAAACGTAAATAAAGTGGCGATCTTTCAGCCATACAAATGTAAATAAAGTGGCGATCTTTCAGCCATGCAAGCATAAATAAAGTGGCGATCTTTCAGCTACGCAAGCATAAATAAAGTGGCGATCTTTGAACCATGCACGCGTAAATAATATGGCGATCTTTCAGCCATACAAGCATAAATAAAGTGGCGATCTTTCAGCCATGCAAGTGTAAATAAAGTGGCGATCTTTCTGCCATACAAGCATAAATAAAATGGCAGTCTTTCAGTCATTCAAGCGCAAATAAAGTGGCAATATTTCAGCCATGCACGTGTAAATAAAGTAGTGATCTTTCAGCCATGCAAGAATGTATAAATTGGTAATATTTCAGCCATGCAGAATGTAAATAAAGTGGCGATATTTCAGCCATGCAGATGGATGTAGAGCTTATCCTCAGAAGGTAGAATGGTAGCCTTATGAAATGCAAGAAATGCAAATGGAGGTATAGCTTAACCTCGAAAGGCAAAATGGTAGCCTTATGATATGTAAGAAATGCAGATGGAGACAGAGCTTAGCCTTGGAAGGTAGAATGGTAGCCTTATGCAATATAGGAAATGTAGATGGAGACAGAGCTTAGTCTTGGAAGGTAGAATGGTAGCCTTATGCAATGCACGAAATGCAGATGGAGACAGTGCTTAGTCTCGGAAGATATAATGGTAGTCTTATGCAAGAGATAAAAAGGAAAATGGTAACAGGGCTTTCTTCGCTGATAGCTGATTGTGATATTGTGGATGTTGGGGATTTTGTGTACGGATAGCAACTGTGAATAGGTGCACGATTCTGAGAGTTGTATTCCTGAACAATGCGAGCGTATAATATATTCGATGATTATGCAACTCGGGTTCCTGCATCCAAAGAAAAATCGTGAGTTTTGTAAAAAGGAAAGGTTAGTTCGTATCCCCGCTGAATTTGCTTGACCTGCTCGGCTCTGTTTCGGTGATATTGTGCACATCATTGGGGTAGCATTGGTAAACAAAGCAATTTTGGTAACAAACATGCATGATTTAGTAAAAATATAATATACATGCATAATTGATTATAGTTTTCTTTAGATGAACCGATGACTATGACGCGGTTCAAGACATTGCAACTTATCTTGCTCTAGAATTTTGTGGGTCCTCCTCAAAATTCTGCCCCTCTTTACTGGGTTGCTAATTCTGACGGCTGCTTGCGGTGACTGGCTGAAACTACTTCGGAATTTTGAGGGTCCTCCTTAAAATTCTGCCCCATATTTCAATTATGGGGGAGAAATAAAATTTTATTGAATTGTGACCAAACCTATAAGGCTTCCTACGTATCCCCTCTTAAACAGGAATCATGTTAGGCATAGTTCAAATTACATCATGAAGGAAAGCATGAAAATTATACATGGTAATGCTTGAATACATTGATTGGTTTTGGCCAGACTTCTCTGTCCATTTCTACAAGTATGAGAGATCCTCCTTCTAGAAACCGGTGAACCATGTACGGAACCTGACAATTGAGAGAGATTTCCCTTTGGCTTCATCTTCATGTAGGAAAATCTTCTTTAACACCAGCTGCCTTGGTGTGAAATGGCTCGACTTGACTCTTTTGTTGAAGGCTCTAGAGATTCTGTTATGATAGAGCTGACCATGGAAACTGCGTTCATTCTCTTTCCATCAATAAGAGCTAACTACTCATAACAACTCTTCACCCATTCTGCATCGTCGAGTTCAACTTTCTGTATGATCGTTAAGGAAGGAATTTCCACCTCGGTGGGAATGATCGCTTATGTGTCGTAAACTAGCATATAAAGGGTCACCCCGGTTGATGTGCGGACTATGTTGTAGTATCCTAATAAAGCAAATGATAGTTTCTTGTGCCACTTATTATGCTTCTCTATCATTTCCTCAAAATGATCACTTCTGTACCGTAAACCAGCATATAAGGGGTTGCCCCGATTGATGTGCGGACTACGGTGCTGTATCCTAATAAAGCAAATGATAGTTTCTCGTGCCACTTTTTATGCTTCTCTATCATTTTCCTCAATATCTTCTTGGTTCTTATTGGCGGCTTCTACGACTCTGTTCATCTAAGGTTTGTAGGCTGTAGAATTCTTGTGTTTGCTTTTGATTATTTCACACATAACTTTCATCAGGTCACTGTTGAGATTGGAACCATTAACAGTGATGATTGATTCTGGAATCCCGAATCAATAAACAACGCGGTCACGAGTGAAGTCTACCATAACTTTCTTAGTCACTACTCTGTAAAATGCTGCTTCAACCCATGTGGTGAAATAATCAATTGCTATTAGGATAAACATGTGCCCGTTTATTTCGGCAGGTTTGATTGGTCTGAAAATATCCATTCCCCATGTGGCGAACGGCCACGGCGAGCTTGTTGCAGTAAGCTCATTTGGGGGTACCTTGATTACGTCTGCATGTATCTGACAGTGGTGGCACTTTCGAACATACTGGATGCAGTCCATTTCCATAGTCATCCAAAAATAACCTACTCGGAGTATCTTCTTGGCTAAGATAAAACCGTTCATATGTGGATCGCATGTCCCCGCATGGATATCCTCTAGTAGCTTGGATGCTTCCTTTGCATCAATACACCTTGACAATCCCAAATATGGTGTCCTCCTATACAGGATCCCTTCATTATGAAACAAATTATTGGATAATCTCTGAAGTGTACGTTTCTGAGTAGGATTTGCAAGTTCTAGGTATTCGCCTTTTGCCAAATATTCCTTAATATCATGGAACCAAGGATTTCTGTTTTCTTCTTCTTCGACATGGGCACAATAGGTTGGCTGATCATGGATATTTACTGGAAAGGGATCAATGAAATTCTTGCCTGGATGTTTTATCATGGATGAAGGGTAACCAATGAATCGGCGAACTCTTTATGGACTATAGGAACATGTTGGAATTCTGTCTTTGCGAATCTCTTCCTCAACTCCTGTACGTGATGCAGATATGGGAGTATTTTAGAGTTCTTGGTTGCCCATTCTCCTTGTACCTGATGTATATGCAAATCTGAATCTCTAATCATAGCAGATCTAGAATGTTCATGTCAATAGCCACCTTGAGTCCTGAGATCCAAGCTTCGTACTGCTATATTGCTGGTGCACAATGACTTGAGTTTGGTAGATATCGGATAATACTGACCAGTTTCTGATACTGGGACCGCTGCTATGCTAAGTCCTTTGAAATCTGCTGCTCCATCAAAAAATATCCTCCAACCGTCATAGGATTCTGCAATATCATCTCCAATGAATGATACCTCTTCGTCAGGAAATATGTTTTAGGGGATTGTATACTCCGTCCACGGGGTTCTCGGCAAGGTGATCTGCCAATGCCTATCCTTTGATTATTTTTTGTGTCATGTAGACGATGTCAAATTCACTCAATAGGATTTGCCACTTGGCTAGCTTGCCTGTGGGCATGGGCTTCTGAAAGATGTATTTCAAAGGATCCATCTTTGATATGAGATATGTAGTATAGGCACAGAAGTAGTGTCTCAACTTCTGAGCTACCCAAGTCAAAGCACAACAGGTGCACTCGAATAGTGAATATCGGGCCTCACACGGGGTAGACTTCTTACTGAGATAACAGATGGCCTGCTCCTTCCTCCCCGTTTTGGCATGCTTCCCCAGAACGCAATTGAACACTCCATCCAATATTGCAAGGTATAGTAATAGAGGTCTACCTGGCTCAGGAAGAACCAAAACTAGTGGTGTTGACATGTACTACTTGATTCTATCAAAAGCTTTTTGGCATTCATCAGTCCACTTGGTGGCGGCATCCTTTTTTAACATCTTGAAGACCGGCTCACAAATGACCGTGGATTGTGCTATGAACCGGCTGATGTATTTAAATATCCCCAAGAAAGTCATTATGTCTTTCTTGTTCTTTGGCGGTGACAATTCTCGAATGGCTTTGATCTTTGACGGATTCAGTTCTATTTCGCGGTGACTCACAATAAACCCAAGTGATTTTCCAGCAGGAACCCCAAATGCACACTTCACAGGATTTAGCTTTAGGTTGTACCTCCACAGTCTATTGAAGAATTTCCTCAAATCATCTATGTAATTAGTGCCCTTCTTTGAGTTAATGTTGACATCATCTACGTACATAGAGATTTCCTTGTGTATCATATCATGAAAAATGATGGTCATAGCCCTCATGTAAGTGGCCCATGTATTCTTTAACTCAAATGGCACTATCTTGTAGTAATACATTCACCACGGCATGATGAAAGTCGTTTTCTCAGCATCTTCTTCGTCCATCCAGATCTTATGATATTAAGCAAAACAATACATGAATGACTGCAACTCATGCTTGGTGAAATTGTCAATTAGGATGTGTATGTTCGGTAAGGGAAAGTCATCTTTCGGACTGGCCCAGTTGAAATCACGGTAGTCAACAAAAACTCTAACCTTACCATCCTTCTTCGGTAGTTGCACGATGTTGGCTAACCATGTCGGATATTCTGCTACCCTGAAAACCATAGTTTTGACATGCTTAGTGACTTCTTCTTTGATTTTTATACTCATTTCAGGCTTAAAATTTCTGAGCTTTTGCTTTACTGGTGGACATATCAGATTAGTTGGCAGTTTGTGTGCCACAATAGATGTACTCAGAATAGTCATACCATCATACGACAAGCGAATATGTCCTCGTACTCCTTTAGTAATTCTGTGTATTCTTCCTTTTCTAATGGTGACAAATGAATGTTGATTCATGTTTTTTTGACATTTTCTACATCTCCCGGGTTAACAGTCTCGGTCACGTCCAGGTTGGACTTAGGTCTATTCTCAAAATTATCAATTTCTTTAATAATATCTTCTGGTATATCATCATCTTCTGGTATATCATATTCTTCTGAATCTAGGTTCATTTGTTGCGTTGTCTCGTTGCATATCATAGTCATTGGTTCATCGAGATAAATAATAGTAATGTTCTATAATTAAAGTAATAAGAGAAAAAAATAAGAGTAAGATGATTAAGAAAATCGAAATGCTTTGATAAATTTCATAGCTATTTTGAACAATGGAGATCTTATTGCGAAATTTAAAATGCGAAAGGAAAGTCAACTAGTAAAAATAAAAGATGATGCTTTGTTCAGCCTTGCTACCTCGAGGCTTTTCGGGCTCCGGTGATTCTGATAGTCCTATTATTGAGGCATACTCCTCGACTTACGGCTGTATGGAAGGGCCTGCCTCCTCCTCCTCCTCAAAAATGACATAGCAATCCACATCATCTTCTTTTAGGAACAAATTCCTCATTGCTGCCAGTGCTTCCTCTTCTTCCGACCCAAAAATAAGATCAGCTGGCTGGAAAGTCTGCTCTGAATGTGGTATTGGCTGCTCCAGCGGGTAGTAAGGATCGAGCCATGGTGGCGACCAGTTGTTGAATTCCTCCCAGGTATACTCATATCCTAGACCAAAGGTGGTGCCATATTTCTTGTGTTTGATAGTCTTAGCGATTACTTGGAGGTTCTTGCCAAGTCCCTTGCCAAGTTCATATCTGCTCCAATTCAATATGCTTTAAATTTTGTTGTCCCGCCAGTTGTCCTTGTCAACAACGTTGAATCGTTCGATCTGGTGATAGATCTTCCCACCTATATTTCTTCTACCTCTGATTGCTGGAATAGTCTGGCGACTGTATATGTGATTGCTACCGTTGCTGTGAAAGATCACCTCTTGGTGGTTCCACTCAAACTTCACCGTCTGATGTAATGTAGATGCCACTGCCTGAAATGAATCCATGGTCATCCCAACGACAAATTATAAGATGCCGGCATGTCTAACACTTGGATATCGACATCGAACCAAGTAGGCCCCATTTTTAAACACAAGCTAATTTCCCCAATAGTGGACCTTTAGGAACCGTCGAAAGCTTTGACATTGATAGCCCCGTCCTTGGTCTTATACAACCCCTTTCCCAATGTCCTGAGTGTTATCAATGGGCAAATGTTGAGGATGGACCCTCCATCAATTGGGATTCTGGTGATAAAATAATCTTCGCATTGCACAGTGATGTGCAACGCCTTGTTGTGACTCAACCCTTCCAGTGGTAGCTCGTCTTAATGAAAAGTGATCTTGCGATTTTCTAGTACCCGACCTACCTTTTTTTTCATCTCTCCTCCGGTGATGTTGCTTGGTATATATGCCTCACTCAGCACATTTAACAAGGCATTATTATGTGCATCGAAATTTTGTAGCAAAACAAGGATAGAAATTTGCGTCGGTGTTTTGTTCACCAGATCAATGATCAAGTATTTCTTGGCTTGTACCTTCCTTCAGACATCACTGGGCCCGATTTCCGTGATGGTAAGCCAACCAGAGGCCTGCTTGCTTGACTCGGCCAAATGCTCCAGAGTATAAACTCTACCAGTTCTTGTCTTACCCTGCACCACAACTATTTCCCCGAACTTGACCTTCCCTTTTCTTCTTGCCTCGGCTATGTAGTCCCAAGGTATGGCATTGGTATGTAATGGTGTTACAGCCGACATTTCCACCGGAAGTGGAACCTTTACTCCGAACGGAGCATGTATTTTGGAAGGTAAAATTGTAATTTCAAATGGTACATGTCTGTTTGCCGAAGACCTAAACTCTACCTCAATGGCACTGGTGTCTTTGCCGAGGATGGTGCTTCAAACTCAAGCGGCATGGACATGTTTTCCTCGACATTCACAGAAAGCTGAATCTGGAATGCAATCGGATAAAGGGTGACTATTGGCTTCTTTGGATCGTCGCCTTTTGTGATCAAACTGATCAATCCCTTGGGGTCCCAATCATCCTCTATTTCAATCATGTGAAGGCCTGCACCCTTGTGGTCTGGTAGAAGGTTATTGTGGACATTCGGAGCAGGCTTTTTTGCCACAATAATCTTGTTATCAATCAAAGTTTGGATCTTATCTTTTAGAGAGCAGCATCTATCAATGGTATGTCATTTCATGCCGGAATGGTATGCACATGACTTCTTTGGATTAACCTACAGAGAAGGGTTCTCATGAACAACAGGGATAGGGGTCACATAACCAGCAACATTGAGCCTTTTATACAGCTGGTCAATTAGTTCAACGATGGTGGTGTGAGCACGTGATATTTACCATATATATGAGTTATTCCCATAAAATTCAAATAAACAATATTTTTTTTATTTTTTACAATTTGTGTGAATTTTGTGTTGATTGTTTGCATATTATTTGTGCATGTTAAATCAAATAAAAATTAAAAACAAATATGCATTTTATATTAAGTATGTAACGACCCGGCCGGTCGTTTTAGAAAATCATGCCCCGATCCCCAATTTAACTGTTCCCCTAAGTTCATTGCTGCTATTGTGGTTTGCCGGGAGAGTCGGTTCTGAAATTTGTAGCATTTTGGGACACTTAGTCCCTAAATGAGAGCTTTAAAGTTAGAAAATGGTCCGTAGCCGGAACAGTGTTAAGACGACCTCGGAACGGAAATCCGATAGTTCCATTAGCTCCGTTAGGTGATTTCGGGGTTGGGAGCGCGTTCGGAATGTATTTTGGAGGTCCGTAGGTCAATTAGGCTTGAAATGCCGAAGTTTGAAATTTTGGCGAATCCGAACGATAGGTGAGATTTTGATCCGGGGGTCGGAATGGAATTCCAACAATTTCTGTAGCTTCATTATGTAATTTTGGATATGTTCTGCAAATTTTCAGGTCATTCGGACGTCATTTGGTCGGGTTTTTGATTAAATGCGTGTTTTGGAAGTTTTAGAAGAACTTAAGCTTGAATTCGATGTAATTTGATGGTATTGGCATTGTTTGATGCATGTCGATGATTGGAACAAGTTTGCATGATGTTTTAGGAGGTGTTAGTATTTTTGGTTGAGGTCCCGGGGGCCTCGGGGTGATTTCGGATGGTTAACGGAAACGTTTGAAGTTGGAAAACTTCATAATAGGCGAAGATGTAAATGAGTGTGCACAAGACATCAATCTAAACGATAATATCTCTAGTTATATAAAGGGTTGTGTGAGCTACAACCTATCAAATTAAATCCCTTTGTGTCTAGTTTCCAACGCAATAAACCGTTCGTCATTTGGAGCTGTACACAGAAAGTTATGACTATTTTTCTGGGTATGTGTCAGTAGCGCGGCCTTAGCGCGGGAACGCTAGTAGCCCGCGCTAATGGATTGTTTTCTGCCACAACCCGTGCTAATTAGCGCGGGCGCGCTAGTAGCAGGCCCCTAAATACCCCAAGACCGGGTATAGAGAGTTCCAAAGTCATTTTGGGGGCAAGGGCTTGCTCTCTCAAGAGGAATCCGTCCTACTCTTCATTTCTATGATCCAAGGTAAGATTTTTGGAGTATTTTGAGTTGATTACTACTCCTAAACACTTATATTAACATGGATTAATCTTGAAAATCTTTATATTTTCAAGAAATTCCTTCAAGAACTCAAAAGGGGATTTTGCAAGATTTCTTCCAAAAGGTAAATCCTACACCTTAGACTTATATATATGGATATATTACGGGAATATGAGTATGAATCAAGTATTACAACTTATGGCATGGTAATTGGAAGTCATAAATTCCCAATTTAAATACATGAACATGGTAGGGATTTAAAGGTGTTTATTTGATGGAATTTTTGTTGGTTGGGTGTGAATGGATGGTCATACATGTGTATTTGGAAGTTATAAATTGGTTAGGAATGATGGTGAGATGAATTGTTGGTTAATGGTGATAGTTGGAAGAACCAATACTATAGTTATGAGGTAAAAATAACCATGCCTACAAGGTGTTTGATAATATGCCTAAATGGCATAAGTTATGGAATTTATTATCAATATTGGCCCTATTGAATGATTGTAGATTGAAGTTACATAACTATATTGGATCATCGTAGTATCATTAATGGGCGAATTTCGGATATGTATGGCTAAAAACCCCGTCTTTTAGAAATCGAGCTTCATCGATGTTTGTGCGATCTTGGTCATTTTTCATAATTTTTCGTATTAGCTTAGAATTTAATTGTAGAATAAATTACTTGAATTATTATTTACAATATGCAATTTAATTGGATAGAGTTGAGCCACTCGGAGTCGGATACTCGTGGCAAGGGAGTCGTTTCTTAGCGGTTTTGTACCGGAATTGAGGTAAGTGGCTTGTCTAACCTCGTGTGGGGGAACTTTCACCCCTAGGATATTATGTGATAGTTTAAATGCCTTGTACGCGAGGTGACGGGCGTGTACATGCGCTGGTTGTTGAACACATACTTTACTTAAAATGTTCGATGAGTGATATTCTTGTTTTAGCTGTGAATTCGATATTCTTACCCGGTAGTAGTTAGAAAAGCATGATTAGGTAGTATTTAACTGTCTAGTTGCCTAATTGTCTTACTTGAGCTTCTGGATAATTATTGGCACTATTTATTGGTGAAGTTAAGCATATTATATTCTCTCTGTGTATTCCTTTATTTGCTGTGTTTGTAGACTACGGGTTCAATTCCCGGAGATCCCAGGGCTGCGGGTTCGATTCCCGGAGATCCTGAGATTTATTGAGATGTGGATTGCGGGTTCGATTCCCGGAGATCCCGAGATTTATTGAGATGTGGACTGCGGGTTCGATTCCCGGAGATCCTGAGATTTATTGAGATGTGGATTGCGGGTTCGAATCCCGGAGATCCTGAGATTTATTGAGATGTGGACTGGGGTTCAATTCCCGGAGATCCTGAGATTTATTGAGGTGTGGACTGCGGGTTCGATTCCCGGAGATCCTGAGATTTACTGAGACATGGGCTGCGGGTTCGATTCCCCGAGACCCATGGGTATTGTCAATGGGACTGTGGGTTCAATTCCCACAGGTCCTGGACTTGTTAATTGAGCTTGTTACTTGTTGTTAGTTTTAATTGTAGACGGTTGCAGTAATCATTTATTGTTGTTATTTCGGAATAATTATCATTTAAACTGCTTATTATTATTACTATCATTTTTGTAATTGTTTTCTCTCAGTAGGGCCCTGACCTTCCTCGTCACTACTCCATCGAGGTTAGGCTTGGCACTTACTGAGTACCGCCGTGGTGTACTCATGCTACTCTTCTGCACACTTTTGTTGTGCAGATCCAGGTACATCAGGACAGGCTCGTACTAGGTGATTCCGCAGCTTTTTGGGAGACCTCGAGGTATGATCTGCTACGTCCGCGGATCCGGAGGCTTTCCTTCTATTCTGATAGTGTTAGTTGACATTTTTCCTCCATTTCGTTGTAAGATACTCTTTACACATAGAGCCACAGTTGTATATTCTCTTTTAGTCTGTGTTACCCATGGGATTCCGGATCTTGGTAGCGTTTATTCAGTGTGTTGACGAATGTATGTGCCAAGCGGCACGGATTACATATCTTTTATGCTATTTTTCCGCTGTCTCTTATTTAAGTGTTCATAGCTTGTATATTCCGCAATGTGTTAGGCTTACCTAGTCGTGGGGACTGGGTGCCAACACGACATGTTCACGATTGGTGAACTAGGGTCGTGACAAAGTATGTATTAATTCGTTTTAGAATAATTTAAAAGAAAATTAAAAAAATAATAAATATATAGTTCTTAGGCATTTGTAGTTGATAACTGATTTTTATAATTGTCACGACCCGGATTCCCCTACCATCGGGATCGTGATGGCACCTACTCGTGGTAGCTAGGCAAGCCAATTTACTCACCACCTTTACGTTTACATAACCATCCTGTTTTCATATAGTAAGAATAATACTAATAACTTAAAATGAGGAAGTATTTCGAATAAAAAGCAAATAATAGTGTTAAATACTCAACAATAAATCCTCTACCCATGATGTGGAGTAACAAACTCATGAACTACTAAGAATAACTACACATAATGGTCCGAAGGAAATAAATAATAATCGTCTGTCTCGAAACAATGAGACTACAACAATAATGAAAGCAAATAGAAGAGACGTAGGGCCTGCGGACGCCTGCAAGCTACCTCAGTCTCGGAAGTACGATAATCCCGCTAGTGAACTACTATTGTTGCTCCTACTCAAAACCTGGACCTGTGCGAAAATGCACAGAAGTGTAGTATCAGCACAATCCGACCCTGATAGCAACACGATAGGGATTCAAGAATTACTTAAGAAAAAATAAGAAACATGCGAAATCTAAAAGAAAATAAAGAAATTTCAAGAAAGAGTTTCTTGAATTCAAAAAGTCTATTCTTCAAGTTGAATCCTAACAACAACAATTAGCTAACATAGAACTAATCGCCTTTGGTAGAAATTAATAACAAAAAATAGATTGTGAAACCCGACCCTTTAGAATAACAAGAACAACAATAAGCCTAAACTTATCACCTTTCTTGAATACCTAGAAGTGATCTAATATTTCAAAAAGGGTTTAATTCTTACCACCTTAAGTTGAGTCTTGAAGGTTGAAGAATAAATTCAAGAGTAGCCACACAAGAGTGCACGAAAAATCTTACAAGTTTTATTGATAACAATCTGAATGATATACCTAAAAACAAAGAAGATACCCCTTTATATAGAGGGTGATCATGAAATTATCCTTAAATATTAGGAAATAAAGTCCTAAACGACTTTGGACAACAAGTCCAACTAAAATAGGAAAAGGTAAAATTCTAGGAAACCAAAACCAAGTCAATCTGGGAAAGTAATTCTACCTAACTTAGGGAAAGGAAACTATTATCCTTAAATAACTAGGAAAGCAATAAATAATCCTAACAAACTAGAAAAATCCCTTTATGACTCGTGTTTAATTCAGGTGCCTTCAAGGCTGGTGCTTGGACCCCAATCAACCTCTTCTTGGACTTGGACTTGGACTTGGACCACGAAATGAGTGTAGCACTTAGCTAAATCCTCTTCATAATTTTGTAGATCTTTCTCCACCATTAGCGCCTTCTTGATCTCCCATTGAAGCACAATATTCTTGTCTTGCGTCTCCTTAGTTTGAGACCTTGTCAATGGCCTTCTTGGAGCTTCTACAGCTTTATCCTTGTCCATGAATCTATCATTCCCATCCCCTTGAAAAGAATTTGTCCTCGAATTGGAACCTACATCGAACAAGGATAAGTCAGCAACATTAAAAGTAGTACTTACTTGAAAATCACCTGGAAGGTCTAATTTGTAGGCATTATCTCCAATTCGTTCAAGTACTTTAAATGGTCCATCACCTCTAGGGTGCAATTTTGTCTTCCTCTTTGAAAGAAATCTCTCCTTCCTCATATGAACCCAAACCAAATCACCAGGCTCAAAGATAACTGATTTTCGACCTTTATTTCTTCGTTTAGCTACTTGCTCATTCCTTCTCTCAATTGCAAGTCTCGTATGCTCATGAATAGTCTTCATCAAGTCAGCTTTCTTCTTTCCATTAAGACTAACTATCTCATTAGTAGGCAAGGGCAATAAGTCAAGGGGTGTAAGGGGGTTAAAACCATAAACAACTTCAAAAGGAGAATAACCAGTAGATGAATGAACAGTTCGATTGTAAGCAAATTCTACCATAGGCAAACGCTCCTCCCAAGAAGTTAACTTTCCTTTCAGAACAGCCCTCAACATATTTCCTAAAATTCTATTTACTACCTTAGTTTGCCCATCTGTTTGTGGATGACACGAAGTAGAAAACAACAACTTTGTGCCCAATTTCCCCTAAAACATACGCCAAAGTGGCTTAGAAACTTAGCATCCCTATCGCTAACAATAGTTCGAGGTATACCATACAATTTAACAACTTCTCTAAGAAATAAATCAGCAACATGAGAAACATCATTAGTCTTTAAACTAGGTATAAAACGAGCCATTCTTGAGAACCTATCTACCACAACAAAGATGATATCCTTACCATACCTTGTTCTAGGCAGTCCTAATACAAAGTCCATAGAAATATCAATCCAAGGTGAAATAGGCACGGGTAATGGCGTGTATAAACCATGTGGCAACACTTTAGATTTAGCTTGTTTGCATTCAAGGCATTGAGCACAAAAGTTTTCGACATCTTTTCTCATATTTGGCAAAAAATAAATTTTCAGCAAGGATGTCAAGTGTTTTAGGCACACCAAATTGCCCCATAAGTCCCCCACATTGTGCTTCCCTCACAAAAACTTCTCGCAAAGAACGATTAGGGACACAAAGCTTATTCTCTTTAAAAAGAAACCCATCTTTCATATTATACTTCTCAAAAGGCCCATTTAACATACTGAAAATGCGACATTAAAATCAGAATCATCAACATATAATTCTTTAATATGATCAAATCCCATCAATTTATAAGTAAGAGTAGAAAGAAGAGCGTACCTTCTTGAAAGCGCATCAACAACTATATTGTCTTTACCTTGCTTGTAGCTAATCACATAAGGAAATGTCTCAATGATTTCGACCCATTTGGCATGTCTTCTACTCAATTTCCCTTCACTTTTCAAGTATCTTAAGGACTCATGGTCAGTTTTTATCACAAACTCCTTTGGCCACAAATAATGCTGCCATGTAGCAAGAGCCCATACCAAGGCATACAATTCTTTATCATAAGTAGAATAATTCAATGCAGCCCCATTCAGCTTCTCACTAAAATAAACTATTGGTTTTGAATCTTGCATTAAAACAACCGCAATACCTCTACCACATGCATCACATTAAATTTCAAAAGACTTATTAAAATCGGGTAATTGTAACAAGGGAGCAGAACACAATTTATCCTTTAAAATATTACATACAAGCTCTTGTTATTTACCCCAATTAAAGACCTTATCCTTCTTAATGACTTCAGTTAAAGGTGCAACAATTGAACTAAAATCTCTATCAAATCTCCTATAAAAGCTAGCAAGTCCATGGAAACTTCTAACTTCAGTAGTGCTATTGGGTGTAGGCCAATCTTTAATTGCTTTGATTTTATCTTCATCTACTTCAACACTTCTAAGCTCACAACAAAACCTAGAATACCTACCTTATCTACACAAACCGTGCACTTGGATAGATTTCCATACAGTTGTTGCTCCCTAAGCACATTACAAACTTGTTTCAAATGTTCGACATGTTCTTCTAAAGATTTAGAAAAGATCAGAATATCATCAAAATAAACGACTACAAATTTTCCATGAAAATCCTTAAAGATATGATTCATTAACCTCATGAATGTACAAGGTGCATTAGTTAACCCGAACGGCATCACTAACCATTCATACAATCCATATTTAGTTTTAAAGGCAGTTTTCCACCCATCTCCAGGATTCATTCTAATTTGGTGATATCTACTATTCAAATCAATTTTAGAGAATATTTGTGAACCATGCAATTGGTCAAGCATATCATCTAAACGAGGGATAGGATGGCGATACTTTACCGTTATTTTATTGATGGCGCGACTGTGAGCACGTGATTTTTTCCCTAAGCAAACAAATTTCAATATAAATATAAAAATAAGATTTTTGATGTGCAATTGTTTGTTTTAATTGAAATATTTGTATGTTTGTTGTTAAAATAAGTTTGAAATTAAAATTACAAAAATAATCAATCAGAAAATGTCACAAAAATATGAAAATTAGAAAAATCAACAAAAATACAAAAAATATCGGAAAAACAAAAGAAAATATCATAAAATACCAGAAAAATCAGAAACAATAGGAAAACAAAAGAAATATAACAAATGGAAATAAATACAAAAAGAGAAAATGAAATACAAAAGAAAAATACCAAGAAAATAATTAAAATACAATAAATTTGGGCTGAAATATGAAATACACAGGCCCAAACTTGTAATAAGGCCCAAGAGACTGGTCGTCTGCCTAAGCTCTAACCAAACGACGATGTGTAGGGCATTTTAATCCTCACCGTTGATGAAATAATCCAACAGATCACATAAGGCGACTTAATAGAAAACTAAACGATGCCGCATAAGGAATTAATCTTGGCCGTCCAAGGAAATGATCATACGGATGGTTTCAAGTCTCATTAAAGATTAAATGACGTAGCATTGTGAACTAATCCTGGCCGTCCATGTTTGAACATCTAACGGACGCAATGCCATCGTTTTTACTAAATGGAACGATGACGTTTTAAGGGGATAAATCCTGGCCATTGATCTCAGTTGATCCAAGGGCCAGGAACACACAAGATCAAAGGGGTATATAAACATCCATCTCCCGTTCAAATCAATACATACACATACACACAATACAGACCTGAAACCCTAGCCGCCTTCTTTATCGTCTTCAACCCTTCGTATGTCATGGAGACTGGCTAGAAAGGCCTGAAACCTTGGCCATCTCCGGCTCAAACCACCACCCAATACCTTATCCCTAACCCCCATACACCACAACCACCATGAAACCCAAAAAACCCAAAAAGCCCCTTCTTTCTTGAAAGTCCGGTCGCCGGAACCCTAGGCGGCAACCTCAAACCTATGAATCAGTATCTCAACTTTACACCATAAGACCACCTCGAAGAGACCTTTCACCTCATCTAGGTGGCTGGTCTTGAATCAAGCCAGAACTGTTCGAATATAGAAAAGAAGCTCGCCGGAACCCTACTCCGGCGAGCACCCAAAACAAACCACACCCAAATACCTCTGAAATAACACCCAGACCACCCCTTACCCACCAAAAACTTCAAAATAAGCCCGATCTGAAAGATTTGATAGTCAGAAGACTTCAAGTCTTCAAGAACATCTGAAGTCTGGAAAATAACGAAAAGAAAAGAAAGAAGAAATAAAAGAAGAAGGAAAGAAAGAAAGAAAAGAAAGAAAGAAAAAAGAAAGGAAAAGGAATCCTGAAAGCTAAGTTCTTCCTACTCTTTATCTTATTTGCCTGTTTTTTCTTTTGTAAATGTTCTTGATGTTCTTGTTAGCCTGTGTTCGTTGCATGCTTAAAGATCTATTATATTTCATTACACATGCCTAGTCTGTTTTAGCATATTTAGGGTTTTTAATGATTATTACACATTAATCATGGTTAAATATGCTTTTTTATGTGATTTGTTCATCATGCCTTGTCTGAAATTATGCTTTGATTAATTGGGATTCACCCATTATTAAAACTTCTCTCTGAGTTCTAGTTGATTGGAATTGATTTACGATTAACGCCATGTGTGCAATACAACATTAATTGGCCATATTTATAATCTGATTCATCTATTAGACTATTCTGAATCCTATGATGCCTTATGATTTGTTTATAGCTGTAAAGATCTAGGGTTAGTTTCTGAAAGTTAAAGTAGATATGGCTATTTTTGAAATGATCAAATCTGTTTGTTAAGGTGGCTATTCCTGTAATGATATGAATTGGTTATATTGTTAAGTCGTTAGTTTTGCAACCTATTTCTGGTTAGATACTTAGTATTAATAAGGGGCTAACATTTTAAATAAGCTTGGCTCTGTTAAAAATGGCTAAAATTGAAAGAGGTTTGGGGTCTAAATCTGGCTAAGTATTAAATAGTTATAAGACAGTGGCTATTAGTCAAATAAGGCATTAAACCTAGTCTGCCCAGACCTTAGTAGGTCGGTTAAATAAAGAGAAACAATAAGGGAATAAGGGGAACGATAAATACATCAAAATTCCCAAAGTTGTCAAAACCCGACTTTCGGTACGCTTGTCGAAAAATCACGAAAGTCACATATTCGGAACCCTCATCTCAATACGAGTCTAAGCATATCAATTTTACCAAATGCGGACTCCATTTGCCCATTCAAAACCTTGATTTTCTAAAGTTCAAGCCTAAGGCTAAATCCTCCATAAATTACCCCAAATTCCTCCATTTTTATGATATAATTGCATAATATTATCAATACTAATCATAGTTTAAGTCCATAGTTGATTACCTGATGATTTCCCTTGAGTTTCTCTTCAAAATTGCCCAAATCGCCTCTAAAGCCGAGACCCAAATGTGTGAAATGTTTCTGAAATTTTCTATCTTCTGATACCATTTAACTCACAGCGATTTTCGCTTCTGCGGATAAAATTCCGCCCCTGCGGAACCGCTTCTGCGACCTTTTGGTCGCTTCTGCGAACCCAGGCCCTTTTGGCCATTTCCGCACCAGCGATCCAAGGACCGCTCCTACGCATCCGCTTCTGCGGAAATTTCTCCGCCTCTGCGGTCCTTTCCGCCTCTGCGATCAAGTGTCCGCTTCTGCGGACTCGCCTATGCGGTCGACCTTCCGCTTCTGCGGACTTCCCATCTCTTGGCAAATTCCGCTTCTGCGATCTACACTACGCTCCTGCGACGCCGCTTCAGCGGAATGATTTCCGCTTCTGCGAAGCCAAGCGCTCCTGCGCCCCTCGTCCGCTTCTGCGGACTCGCTCCTGCGCCCCCATTTCCGCAGGAGCGGAAACAACAGAAACAGAATCCCAACCAGCAATTTTTCCACATTTTCTCCCGTTTAACCATCTGAAAACACCCCGAGGCCCCCGGGACCTCATCCAAACACACAAACACATCTTAATACCTTATTCGAACTTGCTCCGATCCTCAAAACACGTCTAATAACATCAAAACCCATGATTCACATCGAATTCAAGCCTAAATTCCTTAAAACATTCCGAATTACACAATCAATCAAAAACCCGACTAAACAACGTCCGAATGACCTGAAATTTTGCAGGCACATCCAAAATCACCTAACAGAGCTACTACAACTGTCGGAACTCCATTCCGACCCCCGGATCAAAATCTCACCTACCGTTCGGATCTCGCCAAAATTCAATCTTAGCCAATTCAAGCCTATTTCTACACCGGGCCTCCAAATTCAATTCCGATCGTTCCCCTAAGTCATGAATCACCTCCCGGAACTAACCGAATCATCAGAACCTGATTCCGAGCCCTCTAACCAAATAGTAAACTTTGGGTTGACTTTCCTTATTCAAGTCTCCTTCAAAAATGCTATATGCCTCATTTTCAATCCAAATCAATCCTAAATCACCCGATAGACTCTAGCACTGATATAAAAGCATAAAACATGTATTTACAACATAACGGGGTGGTAATTCTCGTGATGACGGGCCGGGTCGTCACACCCGCGGGTCCCCGGTACGTAGCCCCTCCTCGATCCTAGTTGTCCACTCGGGTAGACGATCTAGCACCATGAAAATATCAGGATATTAAGCCTAGATTTAGGACGATTAATTGCGTCATATCTGACTTAGGGGACTCAACACAGGGGTTGGGTTCGTCTAGGACAGGTGACCCGGGAATCAAAGACCGAGCATATTATATGTTGCATTTATTTGTCCTGGAGTATTATGCGGACCGGCTAGATTCCTGAAAACAAATAGAAAATTTTAGAATAGAAAAAGTATCAAAATATTGACGAAACGTTGTCGAAAATTTGAAGATAAAGTTTGAAAATAGGTGAAACAATTCTGTTGAAATAATTGGTCACAAATAATCTGACTGAACTACGCAAGTTTGATTCTCGCCACTAGGTCAGATACGTAGGCAACCCTTGACGGGTCCAACCACCCCTTTTAAAAAAAATTACCAAAAAATGTCGAGTTTTACTTTTCAATATAATCGAAGTGATGCTATTTTTGAAAATAGTCGAATGTTCTGAAAGGACGCCGGAAGGCTGTTTTAGCAAAAATGGCCGCTTTGAAGTCATTTCTTTTCCTTTTTAAAATAATAGCCTTGAAGTTTTCAAATATGGAAAGGCTAATCCTTTCCAAATAATGAAAAATTGTCTTTGAAAAAATATTTTTCCTTTTTGAATAAAATCGCCTTTAATAAATGTGCAGGATGAGCACAATACAAAATGAACCCTTTGCACTAATGAACAAAATCACTTTAGAGTTGCAGTTATGGTGGAACGATCTAGGCCAAGTGGGACAGGTTTGGGTCAACAGATATCTGAAAGATCTTACTGGGTTGATGGACCTAATACCTCGAGGTGATATTATTTGGGCCCTCGTTGCTTGTTGGGATCCAGCACATAATGTGCTCCACTTCTCAGATTTTGAGCTCACTCATACATTAGAAGAAATTGCTTATTACATCGGGAAAGGCGAGGTTCCCCTAAAGGACAAATATCTGATGGCTCCAAGGGCAATTACAGTGCATAGATTCCTCGATTCTCTAAAGATCGCTAGAAACATTCACAATGAAGACTTGGCTCACTGGTTTTGTACTATGATTTTCATCTACCGCAGATATGGTCATATTGGAGGATTTAACAACCCAACAAACAAACTCTACAGTAAAGCTAACCGAGTCAAGTGGGAGGAACATAGGCGATTCGCCTTTATGGTGGCATTTTTGGGATTGATTATATTCCCGAGGAAAGATGGAAATATTGATATAAGAGTCACCGGAATTGCCAGTACTCTCTTTGTGCAGGACAATAGCACACTGGCACCGATGATAGTGGCTGATATATTCCGTACCCTCACATCCTATAAAGCAGGACATGACTTCTTCGAGGGATGCAATTTACTTCTCTAGATGTGGTTGATTGAACATTTGTGTCGTCACCCTCATTTCTCGAGCTACAGATCATCTAAAAAGACGTGCATTGAACAGTTTTATATGAGAACGAAAGAAGTTAAGTTGCCAGAAGGATCAAAAGGTTGGAACACATACTAGCGATCGTTGACTGCTAGCCAGATTGATTGGCCATACGAATGGTTGCCCCTTAATGAGGTGATATATTTGCCAATAGAAGGGTCACATTTTCGGATAATGGGTCTTAAAAGTATCCAGCCTTATGCGCCGTACAGGGCATTAAGGCAACTCGGGAGATATCAAGTCATACCAAAAGACGTGGACCTCGGCCTACAAGCCATAGAAATTAGTCCTGACAGACAATTCCCAGAAGCAAAGATTCGATAAATCTGGAATGAATGCTAATGCTTAAGAATAGACACTTGTATGGGAAACCGAGCTCGGGGAGAAGTATCACCAAGGTATGTTGCACGGTATCGCTGGGACGTTGAGTATGAGAGACCAATGAAGAGGCCTCACATTCGAGAGTTGGCCAAGCAGCCTAAGGAACAAAAAGATTGGATGGCCAAAGAAAATGAGTACCGAGCCAGAATTAGCTTGTTGGAGAAACAGTTTCAAGACCTCAAATTCCAAAGCAGCTTGCAAGCAGTATCCGATGAGGGTGAAAAGAAACAGCTGAGGAAAGAGAATGAAATCCTGAAGGCTCAAATTACAAAGATGAAAATAACAGCCAAAATCCCAGTTCGACTTGCCTGAGGTGAGAAGTTAATTAAAAATCTTTGGCGCAAAGTGAATGACTATAGCTTTGATCTAGATAAAGCTGAAATGGAATTAGTTGGGGTTCAGAAACAACTGGCCGGGAATGCTGAAGAAAGAGTACGAATGGTTCAGCGGTTATGAGATGAACATAATGTTGAGGCAGCCCGATTGAGGAAGAAGATCATTACAGCCGAAGTCAAAAGTAGCAAACAAACTAAAGAGTTTGAGGTAGAGAGAGAACATTGCTACATGGCTATGGCTTGGTTAGAATTGGAGTTACAACAACTACAAAAGAAGAACCAGCAAACCTTAGATGCTCGTGTCGAACAGATTGGTAGGTTGCTTTAGGAAAAAAGGGTTATTAGGGAAAGAATTGTCAACATTGCTTAGTACATCACAAGGAAATGCCAATTGTGTGAAGATATATCTCATTCAACATTCACATCAGCAGTAATGTTCTTTGTAAAGCAAGTAATGACCGACCTGGACAAACTCCAAAGTGGATTAGCATATAGGCCCGCGGCAAGACCGAACGATGTCTCGCGGGCACTAGGAGCTTTAATGTATTCATATAGCATGCATTTTGTAATTGTATTATCTTTTTGTATTTGTAGTACAACATCATTTGTAATCGATGTTTGAGTATTAATGAAAATTCAAAAGAATTTGCCATTATTTTCTCTCTTTTATATGCAAATTGCTTGGGCGATAGGCAAACATGTAGAAATGAAAAACAAAAATGAAAAAAAAAATAGTGGAAAAGAAGAAAAAAAATAAACAGAAAAGCAATGAAATTTAGAAAAACAAAAGTGAAAAAAAATTCGGTGGTTCAAAGATGATGCATAATGACTAGGCAAAAGTTGTGATTTTAGAACTTGTGATGTTTATCCCTTATGAGCTAACTATTAACAAGTTTTGTTGTTGATGAGTCTCAGATTTTAAGTTGGCAACTGGCATTCTGGCACATCACAGCTACAATACACATTCTAAAGTCATGACCAAAGCAGTAACTCAGGAAATCGAGCCTACTATTATAGATCTGGTACAAGAGGAAGAAGTTATGGACGTAGCTAGTATGAAAGAAGAGATGTACAAATTAAAACAGCAGATTTCAGAGATGTACCAAGCCTGGTCTAGGGGTCAACCCTTGCCTTCCTACCCATCCAACCCAACATACATTCCTCCTCCGAACTCAAACCCTGAACCACCCACTATGAATTTGTCCTCCATATATCCAACTTACCCGCATTACTATGCTACAACCTCACAAGCACCTCCACCTTTGTATAAACAAGATCCACCTCCCCTAACTCAGGTCGCTCCAGTATACGTGGCACCGCTACCAGCTGTTTTACAGAAATCTTCCAGCGAACCTGTGTTCCATGTCCAGGATACCCATTATTATCTGCCAGAACCCACTTTCAGACAACATGATTCTTACACCCCGCTCATAGATATGACAGAGGAGGAAAAACCTGTCAGAAATCTTGAACAGGAAGAGATGGCCAGTAAAATGAAAAGTCTTGAGTAGTCATTTCGTAACATGCGAGGGTTGGGAGGCCAAGTGAGTGTTGCGTAAAAAGACCTATGCTTGTTTCCGGAGGTACAACTACCTGTCGTGTTTAAGTTGCCCAATTTTGATATGTATGACGGTCACAAAGATCCAATAGCCCATCTGAGGGGTTACTGCAATAAAATGCGTGGAGCAGAAGGAAGGGATGAGTTACTCATGGCTTATGTCAGCCAAAGCTTAAGTGGTTCGGCGTTGGAATGGTATACTCGACAAGATCATACCAGATGGTTCATCTGGGATGACTTAGCTCAATCGTTTGCAAACAATTTCTAATACAATCGAGAAATTATCCCTGACAGGTTCTCATTGACTAAGATGGAGAAGAAACCCGGAGAAAGCTTTCGGGAATACGAATTCAGGTGGAGGGTGCTGGCTGCACATGTAGACCCGCCAATAAAAGGAGGAGAAATGGTGGACTGGTTCTTACAGGTTTTGGAGCCAACAAAGTATGGCCACTTAGAGTCTGTAATAGGAAAAACCTTTAACGAGGTGGTAAAGATGGTAAGCTTTGTAGAAGAAGGGCTAAAGACAAATAAGATCATGAGCTGCTCGGTCATCAAGGCCACAAACCAAGCGATACAGACTGGAACCGGAGGGTCAATAGGCAAGAAGAAGAAGGAAGATGTTGCGGTCATTGAAGGTAGATCATGGTCCCGGGGTCCCAATCCATATCATCATCCACCAGCACCATATAATCCACCTCTACCATATTATCCTCCAACCAGTCCACAGTTTTCTGTCCAACATGCTCAACCTTACCCACCGCCTCCACATTCATGGCATACCCCATCTCCACAAAATGTCTACCACGCACAAAATGCCTATCCGCCTTCCAAAATGTACAGAAATCCAAATCGACCTAACTTCCGTCCAGATTCAGAAGTAAAAGGTGATAGGGCCCAAAGGAAGAGAACATTCACTCCTTTGGGAGAATCATATACCAATCTTTTTCACTGTTTGGGAGAACTAGGGATGTTGAGCCCTATTGAACAAAAAAATTCCCAACCCTCCACCTAGAAATCTAGACCAATAAGTCAGTTGTGAGTACTGTTCCGGGGTATCGGGACATAATACAGAGAAGTGTTGGCATTTAAAGTCCGTAATACAAATATTTTTTGATACGAGGAGAATTAATGTGCAAGCTCCAGAAACTCCCAATATCATGCAGAATCCTTTGCCAGCACATCATGAGACGCATAAGATAGAGTTGGAATAGGGAGAGAGCTGCAGAAAACCTTCTCAGTCAGTGATGATAATTAAAGCGAACAACAAGGTGGAGGGGGAAGTTGAAAAGATAAAGTGTCAATTGAGTTACCAACAAAGAAACCATTAATGATTGAGCCCGTGAAAGTAGTAGTACCTGGAGTGAAGCCTTTGCTGACCATGAAGGGAGCTTATGTAGAGTCGGTGGTTATCAAACTAGTGGTGTAGATGCCAGTTGTGAATACCAGGGCCATACCATGGAACTACGATAAGGTTACAGTAATTTATAAAGGGAAGGAAGTTAAAGGAGAAATTAATGAAACTCATGGTTTAACTTGTTCCGGGTGATGCTTTGCCCTGGAAGAACTGAGAAAGACAAAGGTAGTGAAAGAAAAGCCAGCTCATGTGAAGAAGGCAGTTACTGAAGAGGAAGCGGAGGAATTCTTGAAAAAGATGAAGGCTCAGGACTATTCTATAGTGGAGCAATTGAGAAAGACGCTCGCGCAAATTTTGTTGTTATCATTGCTACTCCATTCTGATGAACATAGAAAGGCGTTGATGAAAATTTTAAATGAAGCCCATGTGCTCGAGAAGATTTCAGCATGCCATCTAGAGAAATCACAAAAAAGCTCGTTGAAACAAATAAGATAACATTTTCAGATAGTGAGTTGCCATTGGAAGGAACGGAGCATAATAAAGCACTATACCTCACAGTCCAGTGTAAAGAATCTGTAGTAACCTGTGTTCTGGTGGACAACGGGTCAAGTGCCAATATTTGCCCACTGACAACCTTGGGGAAGTTGAAGGTCAATCATGAAAGAATTCATTGGAACAGTGTATGTGTAAGGGGTTTTGATGGAGGAGGAAAGAACACTGTAGGGGATATCATACTGGAGATTACTATCGGACCGGTGGATTTCACTATAGAGTTTTAGGTGATGGATGTCGCTGTATCATACAACCTTTTGTTGGGACGTCTGTGGATCCACGCTGCGAAAGCAGTACCATACTCTTTGCATCAGATGGTAAAATTTGAGTGGGAGCAGCAAAAGATAATAGTGCACGGGGAAGATGACGTTTGCAATGCTATTACACCATTTGAGGAAGCTGAAGGAGATAAAGGTCCGTGGGTTTATCAAGTCATGGACACCGTGGTGGTGAACTAAATACCTGAGGAAGAAAACATGCCAGTACCCATGGTGGCCCCTGCAGCAGAGATGGTCGCTAAAGAGATGATAAAGAATGGGATTTCTCCGAGAAAGGGCTTAGGAGTGACTCTGCAAGGTATAACACAGCCGATCCACCTTCCGGGCAGTACTGACACTTTTGTTTTAGGTTTCGAGCCAACCATTGCCGATATCCAGAGAGCTAAGAAAATGAAGAAGAAAGGGTGGTCCCTCCCAAATCCTATCCCAAAACTATCCAACTCCTTTTTCAGGCCTGGTACACAGAGACGCCTGGCAACTTTTATGCCAAACCGTGCTGAGATAAAACCGGATGAAGAACTTCTAGCAAGATTTGAGAGGCTATTTGAAGATGTGAATGTGTAGGAGATGGGTGAAGGAACAAGCAAAATGGATGTTCAATTCGTGGGACCCTACACTATGCTAATAACTGGGAAGCTACTCCTCTTCCGATCAGGAGGGAGTTGTGGTAGTTAGCTTTTAACACTTCATTCCCCCAAAATTGTCTTGTTTTAAAATTGTAATCCCACATTCCGTCAAATCAGATGTATCCAACTCTTGTTACCTTTTGAAAATTCAATGAAATGCAATTTCTTTTCATCCTCCATTTTTGCCTTATTTTATTTTTCTTCTTTTGTACAGTTCAATATTTGCTGCTTCCAATGATATGTCATGCATGAAGGATTCCCGGTCCAGTCTTGATAATCGAATAGTTATACAGGAAATTGAAAGTGAACATGAAGTGGAATATGAGGATGAGGAAATACTGGAGGAAATTAGTAAATATTTGAGTCATTATGAGGAAAAACCCAAACCGAACTTAAATAAGACGGAGTCTATTAATTTGGGAAGTGAGGAGAATGTCCGAGAAACAAAGATTAGTGTGAATTTAGAGGCTTCCATTAGAGAAGATTTAATAAAGTTGTTACATGAGTACAAGGACATATTTGCTTGGTCCTATGATGACATGCCTGGGCTAAGTACTGATTTGGTGGTACATAAATTGCCCATTTATCCAGAATGCCGGCCGGTGAAACAAAAGTTAAGGAAATTTAAAACGGACATCAGTGTTAAAATAAAAGAAGAAGTTAACAAGCAATTCGAGGTGAAGGTCATACGGGTCACTAAATATTCCACCTAGTTAGCTAATGTTGTGCCAGTTCCGAAAAAGGATGGAAAGACCAGGGTGTGTGTTGATTATCGGGACCTTAATAAAGCTAGTCCAAAGGATGATTTTCCATTGACAAATAACCATATATTGATGGACAATTATGCCAAGCATGAAATGGTTCTTTTGTGGATTTCTATGCGGGTTATCACCAGATCCTGATGGACGAAGAAGATGCAGAAAAGACGGCCTTTATTACGCCTTGGGGAACACATTGTTACAGGGTGATGCCGTTCGGGTTAAAGAATGTCGGGGCTACATATATGAGGGCAATGACCACTATGTTTCATGATATGATACACCGAGAGATTGAAGTATATGTGCACGATGTCATCATTAAGTCCAAAAAGCAATGTGATCATGTCAAGGATTTAAGAAAATTTTTCCAGAGGCTTCGAAGATATAATCTCAAGCTCAATCCAGCAAAGTGTGCTTTCGGGGTGCCGTCAGGAAAGTTATTGGGGTTCATAGTAAGCCGGCGTGGTATTGAATTGGATATGCCAAAGATAAAAGCAATCCAGAATTTTCCTCCGCCGAGAAACAAGAAAGAAGTGATGAGTTTATTTGGCAGGTTGAATTATATCAGCAGATTTATTGCTCAATTAACATCGATTTGTGAGCCCATTTTCAAATTGTTGAAGAAAGATGTTGTGGTGAATTGGACAGATGAATGTCAATAAGCATTTGACAAAATTAAGGAATATCTAGCTAATCCTCCTGTATTGGTTCCTC
>JASVEL010007138.1:0-36316 GCA_032618575.1 Nicotiana noctiflora
GAGGTTTGGGTCGTGACATTTCACCACTCTTATGGCATCAGGTTGTTTTCCTAGACATGATTATGTAATATCACTCTTATGGGATTGGACCGTTTGCCTTATTGAATATGGGATTTAGTTGTTCACCTCACAATACTTTCATGAAACATTTCAGTAATATTTTTCTAGGATGGGGTTGTTCACCTTAATAGAATTTCTATGGGATCGGGTTGTTCACCTCACAACATGAAATACCTCAGTAATATTCTTATGGGATCCGGTTGTTCGTCTCGGTAGGATTATATAAATATTTTGATAGGTAGTCATCGCGTACATGAGTACTGTGACGGGTTTGTACATGGTTCTTTATTTGAAAAATATGTTGAACATATTTATATGCTCTATTGCTGCTTTACATGCCTCATACTTGTCTATTTTCTTATGTATATTGATTATTAGATTACTAGTAAGTGTCTATAATGTCCCATTGCCACTATTTCTTTGAGATTAGACTAGATACTTACTGGGTACATACTGAATTATGTATTTATATTATATTCTGCACTAATGTGCATGTATTGAGACAGGTCCATCAGGTGGTTACACAGGCGTGTAGGCGCATTTGCTGAAGAGACTTAATAGTGAGTTGCATTCTATGCTTCGGTCATCAGCACACTGAGTCTCCTTCCTCTTTTTTTATTCTATTATGTCTACTTTCTATTCCATATATCTGTTGTAGTGGTATTATGTATTCTAGTAGATGTTCGTGCACTTGTGACACCAAATTTTAAAAATTTTATAGACTTTTTGTCATGTGGTATCGTTGTTATGACATTCAGCTTTATATTCTCATTATGTTTCAAATCTTGGTGAAGTTGTTAGTATTCCACTATAACTTTGAACTGATTTTTTCTTTTATATTTCACCATTTATTTTGAAAAGTGTTATGAACTATCGATCGATGTGTTAATTTATTGTTGACTTTTTGACGATAATATTAGGCTACCGTCATGGCCTATGGTGAAATTTGGATTGTGACAAATATTAATCTATTGAAAAGGAGGTTGAGGCATTAATGAGAAGTTGAAAGAAGCCGAGAAAGAGAATACTAAGTTGCAGAAGAAATTCAACTGGTTGAAGCCGAGAATAATTGAAGAGAATGACTAAAGAATCATGCAATTGGGCAAAGGGAAGATTAGTGTTATTTCTTTTATTGTTGATCTTTGTGGCTTATAAAAAAAATGTAGTTGTGTGTTGAAAAACTTATTTTAGTTTGCAATAGTTTATCTTATGAATTTTGTGTATCTAACTAAACAATCAATTGTTCATATTTTTAATCTACGACTTGAAGCAAAACACAAGATATTTGTACACATTGATTATAGACTCCTGATTATTAACTCTTTGTCGAATAAGAAAAATTATTTATAAGTAATGTGAAAATAAAAAGTTTAAAATAAATAAGCGTGTAGTGATTATAGACTCCCAATTTAGTCGATTGTCAACTATTTATCGAGTATCAAAAACTTATGAGCAATGTGAAAATGACGAGTTTAGAATAAATGTGACTTAAATACATGAGATAGAGAAAATAGTGAATACAAACCTTTTATTCGATTGTCAACTATTTATCAAGTATGCAAAAACTTATGAATATGAAAATAACGTGTTTAAAACAAATAGGGGTTGTGGATATATTAGATGGGGGAAATGACCAATTTACAAGATTCAATAACAACATATACGAGTTTACAAAGCAGGTGAATTTACAAAATGTGCGTGTTTAAAGAAGATTAATCTTAAAATTCTTTTATTCTCCATTGCTGAACTAACCTTGGACCATGAACCCTAACCAATAAACATCATTGAAAGTCGGCAAAAACTTGTGGTATCGTACACATCAATGCTGAATTGAGCAAACACTATTGGTCATGTAGTGATAACATTAATGGTTAATCTTAATTTAATCATGAAATTAATAAAATTATTACATTAACCCATGTTATTAATTATTTTATAACTTCGTAACTTATGGGAATGGACAAATTCTAATGCTAGTAAGGACCTAGTTATTCTAGAATATGCAATGACTTAATGTTATGTTATGAGAATAGAACAGACATCAAGGATATAATGAAAGTAGTGGGTAGTTCTTTGATATTGTACAATTAGAGATTGAATGTTTCTGTAATGATCCAACCGATCATTTTGAGTATTGTAGCCTTGTTTCTTATTATTGCTTATTATGTATTTATTTGTGATTATGTTACTTGCAGGGTGGTTGGTTTAGTTTTAGGGATATTTCAGAATGAAATGGGACACTTAGTCTTAAGGTTGGAATCGTAAGTTAAAAGAGTTGATCGGATGCCGACTTATGAGTAAATAATTCCAAAATGGAGTTTTGATGGTCCAGTTAGTGTTGCATGGTAATTTTGGACTTAGGAGTATGTTCGAATATTGATTTGGAGGTCCGTAGGTTGTTTTGACTTAAATTGGCGAAGGCTGGAAAGTTAGAAAAATTGAGAAGTTTGACTAAGAGTTAACTTTGTTGATACTGGACTTGGATTTTGGTTCTGAAAGTGTGCAAAATTTGAGGCCAATCGAGATGGTTTGATAGGTTTCAGCATCAATTGTAGAAGTTAGAAATCCATTAGTTTCAATAGGGTTGAATTGGGTATGATTCATATTTTTGATGTTTTTTAATGTGATTTAAGGCTTCACCTAAGTTTGTATCATGTTTTAGGACCTGTTGGTATGTTTATATGGAGTCCCAATGGCCTCAGTTGTGATTCAGATCATTGCCGAACTCATTTTGAACTTTGTTAGATTGTTGAAGTATGTGCTTTTGGTTTCCTCTTTCTCGATCGCGAAAGGACGACCGCGATCGAGTAGGGTTAAGTCTGGTAGATGGGTATTTTCCCAACGTGTTCGTGATATTATATCTGCAATTATAAATTTTAGAGGGGTTGTGCTACGCGAATGCATGAGAGGTGACACGTTCACAAAGAAGGAATATGAGGCATGGGAATGTCCTACACGTTGTTCTTCGTGATTGCGGGAGTCTGTCCGCGATCGTGTAGGTTTGGGAAGTTAGTCACTGCGTTTGCGACCTAGAGTGTGTGTTCGCGTATGAAGTTTTTTGGCTACTAAAGATTTTGTTTTTCACCACTGCATGAGAAATGTCGTGATCGAGTAGTGTAATTATTGTGCAAACTATTTAAAATCCCAAATCGTGTGTTAGAGTATTACTTCATATCTTGACTTGTAAAACTTGACTATGGGGGATTTTTGTGAGGGATTTCATTAAAAATCAAGAGGTAAGAAACATTTGATCGCTTTTGTCCATTAATATTGAGTACCTATTATTTTTCCACCTAGATTATCTATTTTGAGGTGAAATTTGAGGGATTTTGGACTACGGATTGAACAATAAGATTTGGTCAATTTGTAGTCGGAATTAGATGCTTTTGGTATGGTTGGACTCGTTATTGAATGGGTGTTCAGATTTTTTGAATTTTGTCGGATTTCGAGGCGTGGTCCCGAGTTTGACCTTTTAGGTAGACTTATTGAATTTGGTTAAAAAACTTAGCTTGATCGTATGGGACCGATTCCTATAGCATGTATTGATTATATTAAGTTGTTTGTGACTAGTTTTGAGTCGTTTGGAGACCTATTCGCAAGGCAAGGGTTTTTTGGAGCATTAAGTTGCATACTTTAAGATAAGTAACACTTCTAAGCTTTATATTGCGGGTAAGAATCAATGGAATACGTGTTTTATGGTTGTTGTTGGGGTAAGGCACATGTTAGGTGACACGCGTGTGGTCGTGCACCATGGTAATTGTTACTCGATTAATTATGTGATACTGTGTAGTTATCTATCTCTTATTTGAGATCTACCAGTCTCCATCCACCCACCCATGGGTTCTCATTCACAATCGCAATTCTTCTCAAGGAACAACCACTCATTCATCACAACCACATAGATCTCATAATTCCAATAGTCGGCCTGAACTACGTCTTGACATGATTCTTGCCCTGGTAAGGTACGTAGGCAACCCTACAAAAGGGTTCAGTCTACCTACTATTTCATAATTACCTCAGTATTAGAAACTAGGGTAATTCTCTTTGAACGGTGCAATGATTCTCTCAACCTAGAAATCTCCGAGAGCATCAACCAAATTTCATCCAAAATCTAAACATCAAAATACCTTGCCAACCTTATCCCAACTCTTGCTGGACTTAAAATCCCAACATACGGGATGCAAGTCCTTTCTTCGAACATTTGGCTATGGAGTCATGATGTTCACTTCCACTTTCCAAATTCATGTTCACTCCCACTTTCCAAATTCATAGATTTGATACGGGTCAACCTACTTTAATTACAAGGGTAGGTTGTTACTCAACACTCGAGAAGTGTCATGCTCGCATGACTCAGATAAAAAAGGAGGAACAAGCAAAGTCTCAAGTCAACATGCATGAAATCCCATCCCTTGAACTAAGTATTATTCTTTGGATGTAGGAGGGACAACCTTATCTCCAAAACCATCATGCAACACCGACATCGGGCTCCCATTCAGAATTGGATACACCATTGGTTGCACAGCCTAACTCAGCATCCTCACATGAGAGAGACTCTAACATTTTCTCCTCTAAGTTTTGCAGGAATATCATCTTGGGCACTTTATGGGAGATAACATCTGGACTTGGACTTGGCGAAGCATCAGTCAGATAATCATGGGAGTAAGGGTTTTACGATGAACTCCATAAGTTTCACGACTTTCTACTCTCACTACATTTATATATTTAGATAAGAACATCGTTTCTGGTTGTCAACTGGGGACGATCATCAGATGGTTCTTGCAGACAGCCGAATGATGCATCATCTAAGATTGCATAGGAAATAACATCTGACATCGGACATTGTGGAACATCAATCGAACAATCAAGGGAGTGTTAGTTGTAAAATCACTTCTTAATTCCATCATTTTATGACGGCACTACTCTAATAATATTTTTATATATTAATTAGATAATTACCCCATCTAATAGCCGGGGACGATCACCCAAAGGTTCCTATGCGTAGCTGGAAGGTCACAAAAAATATCTTTGCTGTCAAGTTGGGAGACAACCACAACAACTGTCTCGCAAACAGTAAAAGGCCATCGAAGCAACTGTTTGAAGGAGAAACTAAGGCAAATTTTCTGGATGGAACCAATCTTCAACTCTAGAGATACCACTCCAAATCATGGGAAAAACGAGGCATCGCTCCGAGCTTGTCTATACTCTTGAACTTTATATCTCTGATATTTTTAATATTATTAGTTGCATTTCTCTAAAAATAGGAGAGTAAAGGAAATGTCTAAAATTATACACGTTATACTCTCCAACCTTCACGAACTATGCGTACATGATTCTTGACCCTGTGTCAAGATATGTAGGCGTCCTGTCATGGTTCCGATTTTTCTCATCCTTAACTGGACGAATCGGCCAAGTCTGACCACTTGGGTCATAATTGACCAAAGATCTTTGCGACAAGATCATTTCTAAAAAGTCAAAAAATAAACATACACACACAACTATATATATATATATATATATATATATATATATATATATATATATATATATATATATATATATAATCCTCTACTACTTCTCTAGAAGTCTTCCCATGAGACATCAAATCAAAATATAAAATATTATCCTCTTTCCTTGAGGAAGTTAAAAATCTAAAATATCTTCCCTTTATCTCTAATCTTCCAAAACTAAGCTTGACATGATTCTCATTTCGACGAGATACGTAGGCAACTCTCGAGTTTGGTCACATTCTTTTTAAAAGAAAATATCTAAAAAACATCAAGGACCTTCCTCGGGTTCGATCTCATCTTTCAAAAATAAAAAAATACTCCCATCGTGGGTAGATTCTTAAATTCCTGTCTCTCCCATCGCATGGAGATTTTATATTTCATCCACTCCCATCATGCAGAGACTTATTTTTCTGTTATTCCCATCATGTGGAGATTTTATTTTCTTGTCCATGCTCTAATATCGCATCGGTACGGTACTACAAACCCGTTGAATCTTCCCATCATGTGGAGACTGATTCAAATTCATTTTCCGTCCTTGATCCGATATTGCATCGGACCAGTACTATAACATGTCGAATCCTCCCATCGCGAGGAGACTAGTTCAAATTTTACTTTCTTGTTCCATGCTCCAATATCACATAGGAATGGTAACTATAAAGCTCATCTAACATTCAATGCTCTGATATCGCTTCAGAACGGTAACTACAAAGCCCATATAATATTTAATCTACGATATCGCATTAGTACGGTACTACAAACCCGTCGAATCCTCCCATCACCTGGAGACTAATTCAAATTTACTTTCCTATCTATGCCCCGATATCGCATTGGATCGGTACTATAGCCCATTGAATCCTCCATCGCGAGGAGACTGCCCAAAATTTTACTTTTTTGTTTATGCTCCGATATCGCATCGGAACGGTAACTACAAAGCCCGTCTAACATTCAATGCTCCGATATTTCTTCGGAATGGTAACCCAAAACGCCCATTTTACATTCAATTCTCTTTAACAAAAATCACAAAAAAAAAATCTCTTATTCAAAAATTCAAGAAAATAAAATGAAAATCTAAACGTATTTCCTTTCTACGCTTCGGGTTCGGTCTCATTTTTCAAAAAAACTAAAAATGATTATATCCAAAACTTAAAAAAAGTATATTAAGTCAAAATCACTAAAAACAAAATTGATTATGTCATATATATATATATATATATATATATATATATATATATATATATATATATATATATATATATATATGAGAGAGAGAGAGAGAGAGAGAGAGAGAGAGAGAGAGATAAAGTCAAAATTCAAAACAAAAAAGAGGAAAAAAATATCATAAAAAACTAACTTGGTAGGTACCAATACAGGTAGGAGTATGTGTGAGAAAGAACAAATATTAATTGGTATAATTGAGAAGATCAACTTCGAGTAAATCGTAGAATCTTGTGGTACCTTTCAATTATACCTTAGTGGTGCTTGAAAATTCTCATGCTTATAGTTAGGTTAAGAACAAAGCCGACCTCATTGTTTCGTGTGCATTGTGTGGTTAGCCTAGACTAAAATTCATTGCATTGCATTATAGATTTAGAACATGGCCCGAATGTCTGTGGAGGCGAAATCCTAAGTAATACTTGGTCTAGGGAAGTAACGTAGACCTTCTTTGACCCGTTTGAGCCTTTCTTGCCCACCAAATGACTTTAATCCCTAGCATTTCCTTTTTGAGCCTTAAGACCTTTCCTTAAACAACCACATCTTAGCCCTTACCTTTTTTGTGCTCAAATGCACGATCCCTCTATTGGCCCGATCTCCTCGAGCGCACTAAAAATATGTAACTTCGGTGGAAAACCAAAGTGAAGGCGGCAAGTATGAAAAGGCGAAAGAAACAAAATCCAAGACCGAGACATGAATTCAAAAAAGAAAACAAAAACCCAGTAATTCAAATGGAGGATCCAAAAAAGGAGAAGAAAACTTTCGCAAGTTCAAAATAAAAGAAAAATAAAAAATAATAAAGAAAGGAAGAAAACTCTACAAATTCAAAAAGGAGGAACTCCAACAAAAGCAGGAAAAACTCATGCAAAGCAGGAGAATCATAAAAAAAAATCCCTGAAAAAGGAAGAAACCCTCAAACAACAATACAAGCTCAATAAAGTCAAAATAAAGAGAGGGACATCGAGCCAAACAAGGTCAAACGCCAAAACATGGTTTAAACGTTGAAGACGCGGATGCGTTGCAGTGCTCATGGAGGATTCAATCACTTATATCCCAAGTGAATATCCTACCCACCCCAAGCCAATAAAAAATCCCTACATGATACTATTCCAACACATTTGTGGATACTTACATAAAGGTCAACCATATGGTATCTCAATTGCATGCATTGAATATCTTTTTGAATGTGGGTGCACTTCTAAAAAATGTCTTAAAAGTCAAAATACCAAAAAAAAATATCAAATATGTTTGCAAATTAGGACTATATTTGCGGTGAGGGAACTTGCAATGTTAGGATATGTAAAAACAAGATAAACAAATCTTGTTGATACTTAGGTATACATGAGGTATCACTTGAAACTATAGGAATTACCATAAACTGATCTCGGTTTGCTTGAAAGTATATGGTGAAAATTCCTATGCACAAAACTAATTGTTGGTACCAACCAAAGTCAAGTCGAAAATGATGATCGATCAATAAAGTCAAATTCTTTCTTTACTCTTCTCAAAATTGTAAATATCCTTCACAAAAGCGATAAAATAGCGAAGAATACAAAAATAAAAAAGAGTCAAGTTTTGTTGACGGTAGAGTTAGTTTTTGTCGTAACATGACTACGCCCGACCTGACTTCTCATGGGGGGATATGTAGGCGAACCATGTAAGATTCGGTTTCACTCTTGTAACAGAAAACAAAAAAAAAATCTTTTTATACATTGGGAACTATGCCACGACTTGATTTTCTTAGGTAGGAATATGTGGGCAATCCACATTGGATTCAGTCATTTTTTGCAATCGAACTATGTTTGGCCTTATTCCATTGGGATATGTAGGCAGTTGTATTCAGACAGGAAATATCATTTCAAAATTCTATCATTTTGCATCTACTGCCTACTTGAATTATTAATAACTGAACCATTTTCATCAGTTTCCCTACATAGGAAAAAAAATATAACTTATTGCTTTTCCAGGCACCCTCCTCAATAATGACATTTTATTTCAATTCTAGATTTTCCAGGCGCTCTCCTGAACTATGGGCATCTTATTTCAAGTTCAATTTTACAGGCGCCCACTTTCCAATGCGGGTATCTTAAATTTAAATGCTTAGGTATCACTTCAAACCAATACATGACCCATATTTTCTTTTTTCATTCAAGTGCTCTGATATCGCTTCGGACCGGTACACAATCCATATTTGCTTTTTTCATTCAAGTGCTCCGATATTGCTCTAGACTAGTACACAACCCGGGTTCCTTCAAATAAAGGTGCTCTGATCACTTCGGACAGGTACGCAACCCAAATATCCTTTAATAATCAGAGTTTTGATCACTTTTAGACCGGTACACAACATGAATTTTCTTCAATATTCCAAAGTGCTCTGATATAGCTTCGGACCAGTATGCGGTCCAAATTTCTTTTGAATTAGAGTTCCAGCCTGGGATCCTATTTTTTTTTAAATAAATTCATCATTCAAGTCATTACAACCCATCCTGATCAAGTGAAACAGAAGCATAATCCACACATCGTCAACTCTACTAATCAAAGAGGCGACATAACATGGAATTTTCTTTTATAAAATAAACTAGGTCAAATTTTAAGTACGGGCATCGAACTTTCCAACAGTAATCGATGACACATTCCCATGTATCATTCATCTTACGTCCCATTTGAAATAGGATGTTTACGTAATCTAAACCCTAATAGTCAAAACAAAACACCCAACCTCATCATAGCCTGATGATGGGGCATCTTTTAAACTCAAAAATAAAAATTTCAATCATCCCATCCCTTTCTCAAACTACAATCAGCTTGATTCTCATAACATCCGAGATATGTAGGAAAACACAACACATAGCCTGGCCATAGCCACATCAAAATTGTAACGATCCGACTGGTCGTTTTAAGTATTTGCATTTCATTCAACTATTTAAAGTCTTGAATAGTATCGTATGATGTATTTTGACTTGTGTAAATCCTCGGTTTTGGTTTTTAGGTGACTTGAAATTGATTTGAAAGAATAAATTTCATAATTGAAGCTTTAAAGTTAGAAGAGTCGACCAAGTTGGACTTTTAATATTTGATCTCATCTTAGAGTTTAGATTGTTTTGTTAGATCCGGGTGGTGATTTTGGACTCACGCATATACTCGAATTTTTATATGGATATTTCTAGAAGGTGTGACGACCCAAAGGTCATCACTTATTTTTTCTAAAATAAATTCTGCGTTCCGAGGCCTTAAAAACCTCTTTAAGCATCACATCAATTTGAGTGTGCAGTCCGGGCGCGGAGCCGGAAAGCCTATATGTGAAAATATGTATAAAGTTATAAATTTTGACTATAAAATAAATTAATTTGACTTCGGTCAATATTTTGGGTAAACGGATCCAGACCCGTGATTTGACGGTCCAAAGAGTCCGTAGGAAAAAATGGGACTTAGGCGTATGCCCGAAATCGAATTTCGAGGTCACAAGCCCGAGAAATAAATTTTTGAAGAAAATTAATTTTGAAATTGTTTATAAGGTTTGGAAATGAATTATAACTTGATGGTGTCTGTAACGACCCAACCGGGCGTTTTGAACTTTTCCATCTTGATCACTAGTTCTTGGGCATGACTTGCCCTGTGTTATGTTTTATGACTAGTGAAGATTGATGGGTTATCGAGAAAATTTGAAATGAATTTGAAAGACCAGTTTCAGTTGAAAGCTTGGAATTTGAAAGGTTTGACCAAGAGTTGGTTTATTTGTATACGAGCTCGGATCGGAGTTTTTATGATTTGATTAGCTTCGCGAGATGATTTTTGACTTAGGAGTGTGATTGGAATAGATTTTAGAGATCCGGTGTAGAATTAGGCTTGAATTGGCGAAGTTAGTATTTTGGTGAATTCCAATTGATAGGTGGGATTTTGATTCGGGGGTCAGAATGGGATTCCAAGAGTCGTTGTAGCTTTGTTAGGTGATTTGGGATGTGTGTGCAAAATTTCAGGTCATTCGGAGGTGTTTTGGTTGGGTTTTTGATCAAATGCGTATTTTGGAAGTTTTAGAAGAACTTAGGCTTGAAACCGATGTAATTTGATAGTTTTGATATTGTTTGTGGTATTTTGATGATTGGAGAAAGTTTGAATGATGTTTTAGGATGGGTTGGCACTTTCGGTTGAGGTCCCGGGGGCCTCGGGGTGATTTCGGATGGCCATCGGGGTGAATTTTGGACTTGTTGCATTTCTGAAGTTGTTGGTATCTGGTATTTCCTCATATGCGGTTCCGCATATGTGTTAAAGGAGTCTTAGGTGCGGATTTTGGGTCATCGGAGGACTTTCATAAAAGCGGTTGGTGGTCCGCATATGCAGCGTCCGCAGAAGAGGTCCAGGCGGTTAAGTCGAACTCCGTAGGAGCAGAAATTGCAGATGTGGTTTATGGGCCGCAGAAGCGAAAAAGGCCTGGATAGAAATGGGGTTTTAAGGTTTCATTTTGTTATGCGAGCTAAGGTATCTTTTCACCATTTTTCAACAACCTTGAGAGCTTATGGACAGAAATTGAAGGTGATTTCGACTACGTGTGATTGGAGGTGAGTTCTATGACCTAAATACATGATTTAATGATAGAATTAACCTAGAAATTTATATAAATTCATCAAAAATTTGGGAAAAGCTACGGCTTGGAATTTGATATTTCAAAGTGGGATTTGATGGGTCAATTGTGCTCGGATTTGAGAGTTTTTGGTATGTATATACTTGTGGCGAGATAAGGGATCCAGTTATGTTAAATTTTCTAGAATTCGAGAAGTGGCCCCGGGGCTCGGGTTTTTCCAATTTTATGATTTTCGATGTTTTTTGATTCTTTTCGATTGGGTTATGTTTTGTTGCCTATTGTGATGTATTTGTTATGGCTTTGATTAGATTCGACGCGCGGGGACGCCGATTGAGAGGCAAGGGCGTTGCGAGCTAGGATTTTGGCCGACTTGAGGTGAGTAATGATTGTAAATGATATTCTGAGGGTTTGAAACCCCTGATTTGCACAACGTAGTGCTATGTTGAGGTGAAACACGCACCTTATGACGAGCTCGAGGTTATTTACTACTAGGGATTATGACTTGGTCCGTCCCGTTTGATATTTTACCGCGTAATTTACTGAGATGTGTTATTACCATCATGATTTGGGCTTATTGCCATATTTTAGGCTTATTGCCGACTACTTGAGTGCTTCATGGACTTTTATCACTCTTTCCTTACTATTTGATTTACTACTTGGACTCAATCCTGTTGATTATACTATTTTACAAACTCCGCAGCTTTAATTGCATTTTGAGACTCAAATGATATTTCCATTGTTGTTTGGGTTGAGTACTACTATTTATTGATGCTTGAGGGGCTTATGACATTTTTCTGGACTTATTGAGGCTTTCAGGCCATGAGTGTTATGTAAGGAGGCTTTCAGGCCTTGAGTAAGATGTGAGGAGGCTTTCAGACCTCGTGAGTGACGTAAGAAGGCTTTTAGGCCTTGACTGTGATGTGAGGAGGCTTTCAGGCCTCGAGTGTGATGTGAGAAGGCTTTCATGCCTTATGTTGATATAGTGCTTGGGCTGTAAGGGGCCCCTCCAGAGTCTGCACACCCAAAGTGAGCGCGGGTACTCATATGATCTAAGTGTGAGCCTGAGGGGCTGATGCTACACTGAGTGACTAATATTGAGCCCGAGGGGTTGATACTGTTCTAAGGAGATATTGAGCCCGAGGGGCTGGCAATATTTTGAGATAATACCCAATGGGCAAACTTTTAAGTGCTCATCTTGCATATCTACTTGCCTTTTTACCTATTATACCACGGTACTTGTTACCGAGGGGCAGATTTTCTATGCTTATCGGCACTAACGGTTTTGAAATCATTTCGTAACTGTTGAAAAGATCATTTTCAAAAGACATTTTAACTAAGCCAAGATATTTCCAAAGTTTTCACAGCTTCACTGTTTTCTCAAGGATTGTACCCTGCTTCTATATAGCATGTTGGTTGCTTTACATGATTTTTTACTGCTCAGTTGCTATATACCTTTATTACTCACTGAGTTGGAGTACTCACTTTACTCCCTGCACCTTGTGTGCAGATGCAGGTATCTATTCACCCGGTAACGGGTTTTGGGCCGATCAGAGGTAGAGATATATAAGTTAAGGAGGTGACTGCCAGCGTTAGCATAATCATGTTTCTCTCTTTCGTTCAATATTCTGGTTTTGCATATTTTAGACCCTGTAGTGGATTTACTTTCTGATAGATGCTCGTGATTTGTGACACCCCGATTAGAGTTGTGTTGGGTTGAATTTCTGCTAATTAATACTATTAAGTCATATTTAAGCTATTTTTTTATATCATTTTTTAAAAGACGAGATGGGTTAGTTGGCTGGCCTCGTCTCCATGAGAGGCTCCATCACGATCAATGCGGGGTTTGGGTCGTGACAAGTTGGTATCAGAACCTAAGTTACATAGGTCTCACGAGTCATGAGCAGGTTTAGTAGAGTCTCGCAGATCGGTATGGCGACATCTGCATTTATCGCCGAGAGTTGCAGAACCTTTAGGAAAACTTCACATTCTTGAATTTTTATCCTACGTCCTTGATTCAGCTTGAACAAAAACTCTTGAAATTCCTTCCACGCTTTGTATGATGTTTTTCTGGTTTGTAGCAGAGATGCTTCAGTTTTATTTGATCTAGGGTCTACATACTCCTATGTGTCATCTTATTTTGCATTGTATCTGGTCACGCCTAATGATTCTTTGAGTGCTCTTATTTATGTGTCTACACTGATAGGTGATTCTATTGTGGTGGATCGAGTCCATCGTTATTGTATAGTTGTGATTCTCTTGTCTTGGGCCTCGTATAGATTTGCTTCTTCTGGACATGGATGATTTCGATATATTGGGGATAGAATGGTTGTCACCTTACCATGCTATCTTGGACTGTCATGCCAAGACTGTGACCTTAGCCTTACCGGATTTGCCTCGTTTAGAGTGGAGAGAGACTCCTGGTCATTCATATTACTGTACTTACTGAAACAGTGTGATGTAGTTAGTAGAGAAATTATTTGTAACGACGGTTGTTTCATGAGTTAAATCCCCATTTTCTCTATTTGTGCTTCTTTATGTGTTGCCAGCTGTATTGTGCGGTATGAGTTGGGTGATTCAAACTCAGGGTGGTTTTGGAGAAGAATAAGACACTTAGAGCCCGTTTGGATTGGCTTAAAAAAAGTAGCTTTTAAGCACAAGTGCTTAAAAGCACATTTTAAGTGCTGGAGCTAGTTTTATAAATAAGCAGTTACGCGTTTGGATAATTGTGCTGGAGCTGAAAAAAAGCTGTTGAAATGTTTGGTAAACAAGTGCTGGTAAGCACTTTTTCTATTAAAATGACTGAAATATCCTTAAAGTTGTTAAACTATAAAGAAGCTTATTACTATAATATTTTATTTCAAACTTCTAAATATAAATATGAAATAATTAATATTTGAAATGATCACGAAATAATTAATATTTAAACTTACAACTAATTGTTAGCTTTTCCTTATATATTTAAACAACAAAATTAACAATTGTACTATTTTTATATAATATATGTATATTTTGCAATATATTTTGTACTCAATAGTTTGTGAATTATAAAAATTGAATACAGACTAAAACATCAAAATATAAAATTTAAATATTAAAAAAATTATTTTGGTTTGAATTTAAATCTTTAAGCGCGATGTCTAACATGTTTTATAAAAATAAAGTTTCGTTATATTTGACAAAATTATATTTATAATTATTAAATGAACTGCCAAATGTGAACAAGTAAATCCAAACTTCAGCCTTTTTGAAACTTTTGTACAAGTGACTAAATTTTAAATAATTTAAATATATGTTATGCTTTTTTAGAATAATAAATATTATTAGGGACAAAAGGGTAAAATACTTGGTCAAAGATAGTTGGCTTTTAAGTTAGAAAAAAAAAGTTGGGATCAGCCAACTTATGGCTTTTAGCTTTTTTTAAGCCAATTTTAACTTTTTTTAAGCTGTTTTCGTTTTTGCCAAACACTCCCAATATCTAAAATTGGCTTAAAAGCTGATTTGACCAGCTTTTAAGCCAATCCAAACAGGCTCTTAGTATCCTATTTTGAAGTTAAGTTAGAAAACATCAACTTGATAACGAGTTATAAGTAGATGACCTTGGATGTGAATTCAGACGGTTCAGTTAGATTCGTTAGGTGATTTTGGACTTAGGAGCATGTTCGCAATATAATTTGGAGGTCCGTGGTAGATTTAGGCTTGAATTGATGAATTGAAAATTTGGGGTTCTCGGTTGGCAGTGGAAATTTTGATGTCGGGGTTGGAATGAAATTTTAAAAATTGAAATAGGTTAGTACTGTCATTTGTGAAGTGTGTGCCAACTTTTAGGTCATTTGGACGAGGTGATAGGTTTTGGCATGGTGATGATTGGTATGATGAACCAATTCTGGTCTCTGGGAAATATCCGGGACTTCAAATAGGGAGGATGATAAATTGAGTAAGATGAAGGAGACTGGCGAAGGACAACGCAACATTATCCTCCACATCTCACAAAGAACCTGGTACGCCAACTACTACCTCTGAAGCGGAAGGAATAGTAGAGATGTAGCTCATGACACTCCACAAGCAACAGAACACAAAGTGTGGGGAAATCAAATTGACCTCCAAATCTACCTTATCAATCAGGCTTCTGTCTCAAATTTGAAAACCAAAGGCTCCCATCTGCGTGACAAGTCAATCACCTTCTTTTATTCTAGAGTTAGTTGCCTGTAGGTTGAACTGTAATAAATTTTTCTAACCAAGCATCAAAATGCAGGGAAAAAAATGAAGAGTATCAGCAACAAAATTTCATTACTCAATTCTCAACAACAATAAAGAGAAAGGCCTCAAACGGAAAAAGTATAAGATATTTAAGGGGGACTTACGTATTATTTAAATAGACCAGAAAGTGATTACACGCAATATAGAATAGAATTCTTGAATATGAAAACTAAAAAGTAGTATCAAGAAAAGAGGGTGAGCTAACGAAAAGCCAACGGGAGGAAAGGAGACTAGAGATTGTACACGAATATTGAGGGATATTGTGATTGATAATTGAATCAAAATTGTATTGATTTGGTCTGAAAGTTGACTGAGTTGTATCGGGTAGAGTCGGATACGATTGATGTAAGTCGAGTACATCTCCCTATACGGCCGCAGACGCCGAATAACATCTTTCTTCACGCCCATACGATGAGAGGGAGTACGCTCCCGACTATAAAGGCGTATTGACAAACTCGACCGTATAGGCGTCCTGTCTCCTCCGCCTAATCCCGTTGTTGTAATAACAGTAGTTCCGAAATAATGTAATGTGTTGGCGAGGAGGCCTTCCTTCAATATAAGGAAGGGCCCTCCTCATTTGTAAGACAAGTGTTATTATTCAATAATAATACAACCTCTCTCTATCTATCATTCTCTATCTATCATTCTCTCTCTATTTCATCTCTATATTGTTGGCGAGCTTTAACACTTCAATAAGTACTCTTGCGATTTCATAAGAAGAATCTACATACGAATTATAGATCTGTCTTTGAATGTATTACCACTGATTCAGATTTACCCTCTTACATAATTTTTGATTATCCCTAACTCAAAAAGTAACCGATAGTTTTTGGGTCAAACAATTGTGGGGATTTCGAGAATCAAACATGTAGTATATATCCAAAGGATCAGATCATCAAACAAAACCCAAAAATGACCGAAAACAACACCCGATCAAAAGCTATAACGGAAGTTACCACTAACCTCTTGGGTTCCCTGAACGAGGCCGGTGGTAACGCTGCCGTCAACACCACCCCCGGTATTACACCCGAGGCGGAAGCCTCACCTTCCCCCTTTAGGGATCTTGCAACCTTGCAGGAGAAAGATACCTCCACTTCAAAAGAAGCACCTCCAACGGTCAGGAAATTACTGGAGGAATGGCTAACAAGCGCCCTGAGAGGCTTAGTGAAAAAACCACCATGGAGTTACGAAAATGCAGCACCAACAACAAGAAATACCGCCACGGCAGACGAGCAGGAAGAAACACGAACAAACAGCCAACCCACCGAAATGCAAATGCACGATGATACGTTGGCCTCCATTCTGAGAAAGATGGAAAAAATGAAAAGCAAAAATCAAGCCCTCCATGACCAAATGAAGGAACATTAGGATAGGGTCGACAAGATCCCTGAAGCACCTAAACTGCTACCCAAACGGGACGTAGGGAGGTTTATAGAGCAACCCTACTCCGAGGATGCTGCCCCATATACCATCCCGAAGAATTTCAAGATGCCCCTTTACCTGAGGGTATACGACGGAACCACCGATCCCGAAGATCATCTCATCTACTATGTCACCATTGTTAAAGGTAACGACTTGTCTAAGGAACAGGTACCATCAGTGCTGCTGAAGAAGTTTGGCGAAACGTTGAACGAAGGAGCCCTGACCTGGTATTCCCAACTACCCGCCAAAGTAATCTCAACCTTCGAAGAAATGGCGGACAAGTTTTTCACGGCGCATGCCAGCGCTAAGAAGGTAGAAACAAGGGTAAACGACATCTTCACCGTCAGACAAGCCACGGGCGAAGGCTTCAGGGACTTCCTCGCCAGGTTCAACAGGGTCAGAATGAGCCTACCAAACGTGTCGGAGGGCATGGCAGTAGCATCTTTCCAAGATGGATTCAGCAGGGATAGCTCCAGAGCAACTAAGAAACTGCTAAGTCAGCTCATGAAATATCCCCTTACAACCTGGGATGAGAACCATAATGCCTACTGCACCGAGGTACGGGCAGACGAAGAGGACCTCAACGGACCAACCCAGCGATTAACAGCCATACACCTAGATACGAGGAAAGATCGATGACACGAGGGACGACAGGAGCTCCCCCCCCCCTCCGCACCAGTAAAGAATGACATCAGCCTTACATGAGATCTCCTCTCCCGCCTCCTCGCCATGCGGATGCACTACAACGCCATCTCGCCCCACTTAGAAACGAGCGAGGTACGCCCCCTTTACTTTCATCACATAACTTTTGTGTTTCTCCTTCATAGATTGTGTACGCACTGGAGAAGCTCGGCACCAAGGTGCAATGGCCTCAGAAAATGAAGCCGGATCCCGCCTGTGTGAATTTCACCAAGAATGGGGGCACAGGACCGAAGATTGCATTGGCATATGACAAGAAGTCGTCAGGATGCTAAACCAAGGGTACCTGAAGGAGATGCTCAACGACAAAGGGAAAACTAATTTTGCACGCGGACGAGAACATTCCCGTGGACCCCCAAAACCGCCCTCCCCGACGCGTACAGTGAACATGATTGTCGGAGAAGGGAACGCCGTCGCCATCAATCATGTCAAATTCGCCAAAACACACAGACTTAATAGGACCATCTCCCACGAACAGTACGATGACCTCGAAGGAAGTATCACCTTCGATAAGTTTGACACCGATGGTTTGTATTTCCCTCATTATGATGCTTTAGTTATTACTTTACGTATCATTGATACTGATGTCAGGAGAGTCATGATCGATTACAGAAGCGGTGCTTGTATCATCCATCCGAGAGTCCTCTCACAGATGGGACTCGAGGACAGGATAACCCCCCGCTGCATAACTCTAACTGGTTTTAACAATGCAGTGGAGCGCACATCAGGAGAAGTGAATCTACCCATCCTTGGGGGGAGGGGGTACCTTGGAAACCACCTTTCATGTGATGAACCAAGAGACAACATACAATGTCATCATCGGGCGACCATGGATACATGCCATGCGAGTGGTCCCCTCGAGCTTATATCAAGTGGTCAAGTTCCCTACTCCATGGGAATATTCAGCATCAAGGGAGAACCGTGCACAACGCAAGAGTGCTATAAAATGACACAAGACTGCGCCCACACCCGACAATTGAGTGGGGCAAGCGCAGAAGCATAGCAATCAGCCGTGTCGGGATCAAAGAAGACCCGACAGCCGACGCCATCAGAGATCTGGACGTTGTGGAAACTTGTAAAGCTACGGTCGAGGATCTCAACCCGGTTCAAATGGATCGTAACAACCCCAAAAGGAAGGCATACATCGGTCACGGGCTTGCCGACCCGGGTAAGTATCATGAATTTCTGACTAACCATACAAACACATTTGTTTTTTCCCATGCAGACATGCCAGGGATCTCGCCAGATATCACCACCCACAAGCTCAATGTCGATCCGCTGCACCCGCCGGTAAGACAATTCAGGAGAAAGTTCAACGCTGCAATCAACGAGGCGGTCCACGAAAAAAGTAGACCAACTGCTAGCCAATGGCTCTGTCAGGGAGTCAAAGTATCCATAATGGGTCACCAATGTGGTAATGGTCAAAAAGAAGAACAGAAAATGGAGGATGTGCATGGACTTTACCGACCTAAACAAGGCCTGTCCTAAGGATTCCTTCCCACTCCCTCACATCGATCAACTAATCGACGCCACTGCTGGACATGAACTACTAAGTTTCTTGGATGCGTACTCCGATTATAACCAAATCCTAATGGCCGAGGAAGATCAAGAGAAAACCACGTTCATCATGCACCAGGGTACCTACTGTTACAGAGTAATGCCCTTCGGGATCAAGAACGCAGGGGCCACTTACCAAAGACTGGTCACTAACATGTTCAAAGAGAAACTTGGGAAAACCATGGAGGTTCACATCGACGACATGCTAGTGCAGTCCGCAAGGAAGGAAGACCACATCGACCACCTGCGAGAGGCCTTCGAAATACTGAAAAAATATAGGATGAAGCTAAATCCCGAGAAATGTGCCTTCAGTATAGCGTCAGGAAAATTTCTAGGGTTTCTCGTATCCCAAAGGGGGATCGAAGTCAACCCCGATTAAATCAAGGTAATTGCCTCAATACTCGAGACACTCAACAACAAGAAACAGGTCCAGAAATTGATAGGTCGAATAGCCGCTCTCTCCCTCTTCATCTCCCGACCCTCAAACAGATGCCACAAATTCTTCAGCGTACTGAGAAAAGACAACGGATTCCACTGGAATGACGAATACGTCAAAGCCTTGCAAGGACGGAAAGCATACCTGTCGTCACCACCGTTGCTGTCAAAAGCAATATGAATACTTTATGGTAGGGACAAGAAATTTTTTGGGTGAGCCTCTACTAACATACCTAGCCGTATCAAAAGTCGCGGTTAGTGCGGTACTGGTTCGGGAAGAAAAAGGTACGCAATCGCCTATCTATTACATTAGCAAAACCCTAGTGGATGCCAAAACTCGATACCCACACCTCGAGAAATTGGCTTTGGCACTGGTCACGGCTTCTCAAAAACTAAGACCCTACTTCCAACGCCATCCCATCAGCTTAGTGACCACTTTTCCTCTGAGAAGCATTTTGCACAAGCCCAAACTATCGGGCCGGCTCGCCAGATGAGACATAGAGCTCAGCGAGCACGATATCACTTATATTCCCAGAACAACCATCAAGTCACAAGTCCTCGCCGACTTATTGGCCGATTTCAGTGTCAAAATATCACCAGAGGCGGAGAAGGAAGCCCTACAGGCCGCTTCAAACATCGACCCCTGGATCCTCCACACCGATGAGGCCGCAAACACCTCGGGATCGGGACTAGGACTTGTCCTCGAAGTCCCTACGGGAAAAATCATTCGCCATTCCATACGATGTCCCGAGATAACTAACAATGAGGCAGAATATGAGGTCGTTATTGCAGGTATGAAATTAGCCATCAAGTACGGAGCTCGCCGGCTTGTCCTACACTGCGACTCACAACTCGTGGTAAATCAAGTCACCGGGACTTACCATGTCAAGGAGCAAAGGCTACAGAAATATCGGGCAGAAATCTGCAAACTAATGGCACAGCTCGACGAATGTCGTTTTGAACAGGTTCCTAGGGTGCATAACGCCGAAGCAAATGGACTGACTAAACTCGCCCCTGCCGCCACCAACCTAAATAAAGAAAGCACTGTCACTCAGCGATCGACCATACCGATGTACTCTCCTTGCATCTGACTTGGGACTGGCGCAATCAATTTGTATCATATCTGCAGGATGGAAACCTACCACCTGACAAAAAAAGAAGAAAGAAAGCCTCGAACATAGGCAGCAAGGTACTATATGATAAATAACGACCTCTACAAAAGGACTTTTGGAGGACCCCTGGCTAAGTGCCTAGGCCATAACCAGACGACATTGGTATTGGAGGAGGTCCACGAAGGTCATTGCGGCGCTCATACAAGAAACCGAGCACTCGTGCGATGTCTAATACGGGTTGGATACTACTGGCCCACCATGAAAAAATATGCGGCAGAATACGTTCGCCAGTGCGAAAAATGCCAAAAGTTCACCCCTCTGATATATCAGCTGGGGGAACCCCTCCATTCGGTCACTTCACCATGGCCCTTCATCAAATGGGGAATGGACATCGTTGGACCGCTACCCGTCGGACGAGGAAAGGTACGCTTTTTGTTAGTTTTAACTGACTATTTCTCCAAGTGGGTGGAAGCAGGTGCTTACGCCCAGATTCGCGAGCAAGAGGTCATCGCCTTCATCTAGAAGAACATCATATGTCGATTCGGCATCCCCAAAGAAATAACCTGCGACAACGGACGACAGTTCATAGGGCAAAAAACAACCGACTTCTTCGACAAATGGCGCATCAAAAGAATATATTCAACGCCATATCACCCAGTTGCCAACGAACAAGCAGAGTTATCCAAAAAACCATACTGAATATTTTGAAGAAGAAACTCGAAGACGCTAAAGGATTATGGCCCGAGCTACTGCCAGAAGTACTATGGGCGCACAGAACTACCCCCAAATCCTCCACATGAGAAACTCCTTACTCATTAGTCTACGGAACTGATGTCGTCATACCAGTCGAAGTCGGTGAGCCAAGCCTAAGGTACTCGCACACGAGCGGAGAGGAGAACGACGCAAATCGACTACAAGACCTCGACGAAGCCGAAGAAAGAAGGGAAATGGCCCACATTAGGCTACAACAACAACAACAACAACAACAACAACAGACCGAGAGATACTACAACAAGAGAGCAAAAATCCGACCACTCAAAGTAGGCGACTATGTGTTAAAAGCCAAGAAATTGGCATCCAAAGACCTTGATGAAGGAAAGTTGGGCACCAATTGGGACGGACCCTACAAAATCACCGCAACAGCAGACAAAGGCTCCTTCAGGCTAGAGACCATGAACGGGAAGACGCTCCAAAATAACTGGAACATCTCCCATCTCAAGCATTTCCATTTTTAGAAAGAGTATCCCTCAAGTCGTACTATTTTTCACTCATCCGAGTTTTGTCCCAATTTTGTTTTCTCGGAGAGGTTTTTAATGAGGCGACGAAGGAGACGCTCGGGAATGCATAGAAGTTTAAATATGATACACCAAGCATACCGACGAACGACATGAATGGCATATCATAGGGACTAGGGCTACGGCCATCTCTAATGTATGAAAGACTATGGCCATCTCCAATGTATGAAAGGCTACAACCATCTCCAATGTATGAAAGGCTACGGCCATCTCCAATGTGTGAAAGGCTATGGCCATCTCCAATGTGTGAAAGGTTGCGGTCATCTCCAATGTATGAAAGGCTATGGCCATCTCCAATATACGAAAGTCTAAGGCCCTAACAACGTAAGGAAATACTACGGTCTGTCTCGACAAACAAAAGGTCACGGCCACTCATAAACGCAAAAGGCTAAGGACCTGACGGTGTAAGGAGAGACTACGGTCATCTCCAATACACGAAAGGCTAAGGCCCTAAAAACGTAAGGAAAGACTACGGTCTTCCTCGACAAACAAAAGGCCACGGCCACTCATAAATGCAAAAGGCTAAGGCCCTGACAGCGTAAGGAGAGACTACGGTCATCTCCAATATACGAAAGCCTAAGGCCCTAATAATGAAAAGAAAGACTACGGTCATCCTCGACAAATAAATGGTCACGGCCACTCATAAACGTAAAGGGCTAATTCCCTAACAACGTATAAAAAGACTACGGTCATTTCCGACAAACAAAAGGCCACGGCCACCCATAAACGTAAAGGGCTAAGGCCCTAACAGCATATAAAAAGATTACGGTCGTCTCCGATAAACAAAAGGCCATGCCACACGCAAAACAGAATTTGCAAAAGAAGACATAAATCACAATAGTTCCCACAAAATCATCATAAATCATTCAATAGGTTACAAATTTACAACATAACCTCAATTACAAAAAGAGAGAGAAAAAGTCCTATCTAAATTCTAACCGTCTTGGCCCCCACCACCTTCTTCCGCACCGTCCGTACTCTCAACACATTCCCCATCACCTCCGGCCCGGAACGCCCTAGAAATCCAAGACCCTATGCCCAATTGGTCCACATCCGCAACGGTACAGCCCGCTTGGTCCGGAGAGTCGGGGTTATACCCACAAGCCTCACGTGCGACCCTAACAAGGCGACGCTGAGTTTCGACCTCTGCCTCAGTGGCTCTACCAACGGCCAACAACTCCTCAAAAACAGTCCGCCTCGCCTCAGCATATACAAAAGTATTGTGAGCCTCACGAGATGTATCGCCAGCTGGAACAACAGTTCCCGCCTGCAGAGGGGCGACCACCTCACCCGTTGCGGCCCTGATCTCGGCGGTAAGGGCATAAACCCTGGCACGTAACTCCGCTGCCTCCGCCATCGCCACACGGCCCAATTCCAGTCTCCTTCCAGCTGCTGGAGGAGACTCTCCAATTCAGTATTTTGAACCACAACGGCCATCAAGTCCGCGTCCGTCCTCTCTAGCTGGGCCGTACACTCCCGTAGTTGATCCTCTGCCAGCTCCAAACCCTCATGGAAAACTCAAAACTGAGGATCCTGGGTGTAGAAGTCCGCTAGTATCTTGTGCTTACTACGGGCCTCCCGGTATTTCTTCGACGCTTTCCTAAGAGCAGCATTCCTCTTTCGCTCCCGTCGGCCTCGCTCCACCTCCAAGATGAGGGTCTGAGAAAAAGAAAAAGAAAAGACATAATTCAAAATGACGCAACACCTCAAGGCCCATAAGAAAACCATGAAAAACAATAACCAAGCCATACCTGCAAGGCAGCGCCAGCGACTCGACGAGACAAATCTCTGTCGCTCACGGCCTTCAAAGACTCTGTCTCGGCAGCTCCACATAGCAAGGACATGTCCACCGCAGCCTGCTCGCTGTCCAGCAGCAGATTGTATCCCGTAGGGATTATAAGCCAATGGGTAGGACCTATTATCACCATATCCACTCGGGCATAGTCTTCCTGCGGCACGTCCGCAGGAGCAGGAGCTTGTCCGGGAGCAGCCCCTTCCTCGTCAGCAGCCAGCCCGGCGACAGCCGGCGCGGTGTCATCCTCAACATACGGAGAAACGGTATTTCCCGCAACCTCCCTCAAGAGGGCCGCCCTCTCTAGTCGGATAGCATCGCCCATAAGAACTAGCCTCGACTCGGGAGGGCGAGTAATCACCTCCTTCTACTCCACGGCCACGCCTTTTCCAATGAGTAGTCGGCACCTCTTTCTCTCCAACGGCTCATCGTCCTCTGAAGCGTCCTCTTCAATAAAAAGAGGTGGAGGCAAAGGGCCCTCTCCGTACGTCGGTTCATTTACCGACTCTACCACGGGGCGAGAAGTCTCGGGGACATACACAAAAGCCCACTCCCGAATTACGGCTCCGCCTTCGGAATGAGCAGCATCAGAAACATCAGCACCAGATGCTCCCACATCCGCTCGATCACCCTCAGGGCAAGCGGCCTCAGAGGCAATCTCTCTCACATGAACCACGTGTTCAAACCGGAATCCGCCGACGAGGAAGTGGCGGCACGACGTCTCCTTCTCCGTGGTGCACTCTAGGCTGCCAACACAGTTATAAAAATATATTAGAAAACGCGGCGTCTAATAAGATATGAGGCCGCCATACCAGAACTAATACTATACTTGGGAGGCCATATTTTGTGGTAAATGCGACCCACGTCCTGCACTCCTCTACGAAGGGGGTCAACCGCCCCACCCAGGCTTTAATGTCTGGTACGGACTGGGGTGTATGCACCCTTGCTGCAGACATAAAACATAATGAGACGGTGAAAGTTCGAACAGGCGTAAAGTAAGTAAATGCAAGGGATAACACTTACGTTCGGTATTTCATGCCTCAGGAAATCCCGCTGGGTCCGACACCAGATCCGAGGTTCGGACAAAGAAATATTTCAGCCAGAACTGGCGATTGGGTTTGTCGTCCGTCTCGACAACCAGACCCTTCGTCCCTCGATTCTTTAACTGAAGCATCGTCCCTCTCATGAATCCGGGACTGAATAAGTGCAGCAGATGGTACACCGTGACGTCTAAGCCGGCCCTCTCAGCATAAGTCGTCAGAATACGGTATATCTTCCACGTACAAGGGGTAAGCTGGGCCGGGCATATATTGTAGCACCGGCATAACTCTTCCGCTAGCAGATAGATGGGGAGGCCACACCCCATTATAAAGGGGTATTCATAGAAAGCACAGAACCCGGCTCTATGCACGTTGGCAAGGTCCCCTTCGGCCGTTTGCATGACAACCGTCTCCGGAATCTGACAAGATACTCGAAGATTATTTAGAAGAGGTTCAGTAAATGTGGACCTTTCCCATGCAGGGGTGGCCCCCTTTGTAGGAAAATCCCTTCGAACATATAGTTCGCAGGGAAGCAGGTTGTCCACGGAAAGAGGGACAAGATGTTTGCGGGGTTTCTTACCACCTTCCGAGGGCTGAGGAACACTAAAAGTAGCCTCACCCTCATCTGTCCCACGACGACGACCGCCCTTAGCCAATTTCAACCTTTCTGTTCAAGGTATAATAGCAAACCACGTGGTCAACATGAAAAGTTGTATTGCTATAAGAAAAAGGTGAATGACGGAAATATAAAGAACCTTTTACGATGATCCAAAGAATGGAAAGTCTTGAAATCCCTCGCTATTTATAGTAGGCCAGTACACGGGATTCGAAGAGGTTAGTATCAAAAAAGGAGGCGGGAAACCGAAGCGTCAAATCACCTTTCTGGCCTGCTTTGGGAGCAGCTGCAATCATGACGCATGTCGTCAGCAAATGACGGTTCAAAAGAACGTGCCACGTATGCACACGCGAACAGATTCAAGACGGGTCGACTTTTTTCACCCATTGCAGATATATGTCAAATACATCTCCAATAGGCGAAGGGACTAATTGTATGGGGTCGAATCGGATACGATTGATGTAAGTCGACTACATCTCTCTATACGGCAGCAGACGTCGAATAACATCTTTCTTCACGCCCATACGACGAGTGGGAGTACGCTCCCGACTATAAAGACGTATTGACAAACTCGCCCGTATAGGTGTCCCGACTCCTCCGCTTAATCCCGTTGTTGTAATAACAATAGTTCCGAAATAGTGTAATGTGTTGGCGAGGGGGCCTTCCTTCTATATAAGGAAAGGCCCCCCTCATTTGTAAGACAAGTGTTATTATTCAATAATAATACAACCTCTCTTTATCTATCATTCTCTCTCTATTTCATCTCTCTATTGTTGGCTACCTTTAACACTTCAATAAGTTCTCTTGCCATTTCTTAAGAACAATCTACGTATGAATCATAGATCTGTCTTTGAATATATTACCACTATCTCTCGCGACAAGTCAATCACCTTCTTTTATTCTAGAGTTAGTTGCATGTTGTTTGAACTGTAATGAATTTTTCTAACCAAGCATCAAAATGCAGGGGAGAAAATGAAGAGTATCAGCAACAAAATTTCGCATTTTTTTTTCGTAATTACTCAATTCTCAACAACAATAAAGAGAAAGGCCTCAAACGAAAAAAGTATAAGATATTTAAGGGGGACTTACGTATTATTTAAATAGACCACAAAGTGATTACACCCAATATAGAATAGAATTCTTGAATTTGAAAACTAAAAAGCCAACAAGAGGAAAGGAGACTAGAGATTGTACATGAATATTGAGGGATATTGTGATTAATAATTGAATCAAAATTGCATTGATTTGGTCTGAAAGTTGACTGAGTGATCTTCAGACGCTCTCGACTGGAGACCACATCTGACCATGACACGCTTGAAGGAGGAGGTACAAAAAAAAAAAGGCGCAACAACAAAATAACTAAATTCTAAATACAATATCAATTGTGGTTACGTTCTTACTAGTACCATTAAAGTGATTACCTGGTGTAATTTATCAATGATCACATTCGATAAAGATGTTATAGCTCATATATGATATTGGCTTGAGTTGAGATTTGAGTATTTGACTTTGTTTTGGTTTCATTCATGTTTGTTGATTATATATTTTGAATACACCCTATGCTGATTCAATCAGGGGCGGAGCAATAGTGTGGAACCGAACCGGATAGCTTTCGTTCAAACGTTGTATTTATCTTAAGAAATTTATTAAATATAAACAAATTATTACCAATAATTTAAAAGAATTATAATCCCCAACCCATAAGGTTCAAATCTGATGCTCCTCTGGACTCAATGTGACAATAATGAAGTTAAATAAACAGAGGATCTGTGCTTCGGTTAATAAAAGTAAGAGAGTTTGGATTTTTAAAAAAAAAATTGACGGGAATTTTCCTTTATTTTAATTTATTTTTGAAATGTAATAATTGAAAGATAAGATATTCAACCTCAAAAGTGAAGACAAATGAGGGGGAAAATAGAGATAATTTTAAACCAGAAAAAAGAAATTGACGTAGGTCGACTGCTGTTTAGGAAATGAAATGGATACATGCAACTACAGTGAATCAAAGGTGGAAAATTGACCCAAGGAGTTGGAAAAACCAAAATAATGTTCTATCGCCACAAAAGTGCCAATATCTCCAATCTTCGACACCAAATTTCATCCAACAGACGTGTCAACATGTTAAATCTTTAAATCTTCTTTGGAACTCAACCAGGTTATTATCAAATTACTAAAGAACACAGCTGTATGAACAAATTCATCTTAAAATGCAGAGAATATAGGTAATAGATAGATATTCTTCACTTCCATTTGTAGCAAAAGTTCAACAAAGGCCTCTAATGACAATTTAACCAAAATTTAAACTAACAAGCGAAATCTGCGGGTGACACCAACAAACTATTCCTGTTTTTCAGTTTCAGAAAAGAAGATAGAACAAACAACACCTCAGAAACAGACTAAGATCAATAACCTCCCTTCAAATCATTGACCACATCATATGGTATGGGAGTAACTGTCTCCAATGTAGCACCTTCAACCATGAAACCTGGTTTGGGTCCCACGGGTTGCCTTTTTGTGCTGATGACTTCTCCATTAGCTTTTGCCTCGGCCTTTAGTTGATCATTCTTCTTCATCCTTTCCTTAACTTCTTCGGTGCAACGTGAAAGCTGAACATGCTCAATCCTCACATGGATCCTCTTTCTTAAGATTTTGTTACGAACCTGAGATATGGAACAAGAAAAAGAGGAACCAGATTGATAACAGCACAAAAGTTCATGAGAACCAAAGGAACAAGGAAAGCAAACACTTAAAACCTTCAGCAACAAACTTTCACATTAAGGATAAAAACAGTTAAACATGCTAACAGAATTCATAAAAGAGAGGTTACATAATCATATAATACATAATTAAATCTCCTTTGACAATTCAAATTGTATTCAACTATTGCACACAACTAAGTGGGAGATGACAGCAGTATTTTCAGGAACTAACGGTACTAAGAATAGAGAAATGTGTTATAAAGCATTTGAACAGTAAGAAAGAATAGAGAAAGCCCAATAAACATGAAAAGCAATGTCTTTAATCTAGTCCAAGCAGGAAGTTAAATAAACCACAAATGAAGTCAAGATTGATTAATACAACAAATACAAACTCGTTTAGAAATTATTATTTCCCAACTTCAAATTATGCTGTGCCATTATATTCTTTGATGTTCACAGATATACTGAGGCTTACATTAAGTGGAAGACTACACCTCTTTAAAACTCTACCAAATTGTTAGTCCGACACTCGATTCCTCCAACTCAAGCAACAAATGAAGACAACAGTCCGATTCATGACAAATACATAAAACATCAAAAAAAATTAATTTTCAGGTATTGCCTCCCAAGAAATAGACTTCCTATTGTGAGGACGAGCTTTTGGCGACACTAAATCACAAAATACAGGCATCTAAACAGCCTTTCAGATAGAACCTGTTGCTAGGGGAGGAGCTAAAGGTAGGTAAGATGGTTAAAATGAAGTTTTTGGGTTACACACAGATTGTTGAATCCCCCTTATACATACAGGAAGGTTCTAGTGTAGTGGCAAAGGGGGTTCAAACATTGCGTCAAGTCATAGGTTCAAATCCTATGTGTAACACACAAGTTTTTCTTGATAACTGTGGTGTCAAGGCCAATCGGCACCTCGACTAATTCAACAAGGTACCTGTTGCCACCCACTCTGTCCACGAGGCTTGAACAAATGGGGAAAAACTCACTAGTGTCTTTGACTCCACTGAAATTTAAAACTCTCTCATTGTTCTTAATCCACTATCCACTTCATCAACCACTCCCTCGGGTACCAAGTAACACTCAAGTATTTTTTTTGAATACCCTTATATAAATTCCTAGTTCAGCCACTGAGGCTATTTCATTACAAGAACAAACAAATATAAAGAGATTGACATAGCTGGTTATATAAAAGATACAGCAAATGAGAAGATGCCAGATCTCTTTACAGAAACGTAGTAACTACTATCCAACCCTATAAATCCAATCAACAAATATTAAACAGAAAAAAGTTACATGCTCAAATTAGTATCTCCTTTGTGTGTGAAAGAGAGAGCGAGGGAGGTACCTGCTTGTTGACTTCGACACCAACGGCACGTTTGGTGACATTCCAAACACGACCAGTTCGACCATGGTAGAACTTGTGTGGCATTCCTTTGTGGATGGCGCCGTTTACCTTAATATCAACATAATCTCCAATTTTGAAAATCCTCAAGTAGGTGGAAAGTGGGATGGTACCCTTCTTTCTGAATGCGCGAGAGAATGAATCTCTTGTACGAGACCTCAATCCGTGACCGGCCGGCATTTTCTTCCTCTGCTCTCGAAATGCGCTGCTGGTGCTTGTGAAAAAGAGAGAGCTAACTGAAACCCTAACAGAGAATAATAATGTATAAATGTATAGAGCTTCTAGGGTTTTGGATCGGGCTGGACCGAGAAATGCTTGCTTTTACCAATATGGACCGAGAAAAGAGTATTTGGGCTTTAGCAGCGTTGACGTGCTTTTTGTGGGGGGAAACTAAATGAAATTTTTACCTTCCTATACCACACATATGAAACCTTATTACCCTCCATATTTAAGGTTTGATTTAATTACAAACCTGTATATCAAATTACCAATTTTATACCATACTTAATTAAGGGTCTAATTAATGGGCATTTTTTACTCCTTAATTAAAGGAAACCATTATGGCCACATTCTGTTGAAGAGAATCCCATCTTGGTTAAAGGTGTCCATATATTATCATCATTTTCTAATCAATGCTTTTCCAATATTATTACCACCGCTCAATTATGTCCTTCTCCTTTAAATCATATGGACTACCAGACCTTCCTTCAACTTAATTCCATCATTTTCCTTTCCTCTTTTCTTTTGAAAAGACGTCAAAAGAGACATTTTTCATCTCTAGATATAGAACAATTACCTACTTCTGATTGGATATATAGTTCACATCCAATCTATATCCTAATTACCTAAACTACGTGACATTTGTTCGATATTTCTGCATCAACTAAATAAAATAGTATGATTTCTACTTAATCGGATACTATTATTTTTTGTACATATGTATGTTCCAAAGACAGAGAGTCCTGTTGGTTGGGATGGGATGAGGGCAGTTGGAAGGAAGAAAGCCCTTAAACCAAGAGAGAAATGCAGGAAAAAGTACTTGTAAGAGAGAAATGTAGGAAAAAGTACATATGTGTGTTCTTGTAGTATAAATGTAGTAATTTTATAGATACCCTTAAAACTAATTGTTGTTATTTTATATTTTTATATGAATCGTTAATATATTTGTAGTTAAATTGTAGTTATATTGTGGTAGATTTGTAGTTATTTTCAGTGGTTTTGTAGTTAAATTGTAGTTATACTGATATTTTTTATTGTAGTTGTTCTCAGTTATTATGTAGTTAAATGTATTTTAATTGTAGTTAAATGTAGTTTATTATACTCAATCCATTATATAGTAATTACCCGCCTTGTAGTTTAATGTAGTATAAATGTAGTAATTTTTTAGATACCCTTAAAAACAATACAACTTTATAAAATATTAAAACTGATTTGTAGTTTTTTTGTAGGAGTTTTATAGATGAATAGAAAATTTTATAGTCTACATTTTTTTCCAACATAGATCGTAGTTTAATTGTAGTATAAATGTAGTAATTTTTTAGATACTCTTAAAAATAATACCGCTTTATACATACTTAAATTAATTAATAGTTTATTAGTAGATAAATGTAGGAATTTTGTATATATTAACATAAAATCAAACTTCCTCTTCTACATTCCTTCTTCTTCTAAAAAAATACAGAGATGAGACCCATTTTTTATAATCAGAATTTTTTCCATTCAATTGTAGCATTATTGGGATTTTCGGACATGATTGAATGGTGTCGCTCTGGTATTGTTCTATATTTTATTATTTTTTAATTTGTGGATTGAGGAAAAAAGACGAAGAAAAGATTTGATTTCAATTTGCTGAAGTTTTTTTTTTTTTTGAATTACAAAAGAAATTCGGGAGAGATGAGATAAAGGATTTGCGTTTAAATTTGAACTTAAGGTCACTAAATCAATTAGGATATTTTTTTCCTGAATTTTAGCGCACCATATTAGGAAGATTTAGCTACTATTAATTACTAATTAATGAATTGTATAAAAATTGTAGAAAAACAGTGTACAAGGCGGGTAATTTCCCAAATATGCACATTTTTTGTAATAACGTTTCATATATGGTATAGATAGGAAAATATCTTAAACTAAATTGTATAGCCGCTTTTAAAAATGTCTAAATTGTACGGGGCGTCTTATTTGGTCGCCCCTATTTAATCTATATCTATTTTTTTAAAAAAAAAAATAACTTGTATACACTTTTTAAAAAGCTTCATCTCTCATTTTAGCTTCTGCTCCTTTTGGTTCATTTTCTCTTCCTTTGTCCTTTGCTAATACTTTCTCCGTTGCGTTGCTTATCTCTTCCTTTGTCCTTGTTGCTGCTTTCTGCACTGCGTTGCTTACTTTCTCCTTCACATAATACATTTTCTTCTTTCTTCTTTGCCTTGTGTAGAATACTACAATTGTTGATAATATAGTAAGTTGAAGGTTCTGTAGTTTGTGAGAAAATAATTAGTAGTAATCAAATAAAATTATATCTAAAGTTATGTGAAAAGAATGTTATTTGGGGTAGTACAATTAAAGCATAATGTGAGTCTTCATCTATCCGAGCATAAAAAAGAATCATGCATAGGCACTGTGAGCACGTGATTTTTGCCCTATACGAGAATTACTTCCAAAAAATTCAAAATAAAATAATTTTGTGTTTATTGCAATTTTTGTGTATTTTGCGTTATTTTCTATTATTGTTTGCGTTTGTCTGTGCATGTTTATTTGTTTAAATCAGTGAAAATATGAAAAAATATGTAGCATTTGGATTTAGGATTTTGTGAGCACATGATTATTGCCCTTCATAAAAGTAACTGTTAGCTCCATCTATAAATCTTTTGCATCAAAAGTCGAATAATTCGATGCATTGGAATGAACCAAAATAATTTTAATTGATTTTTAGGTGTTTTGCTTTATTTAGTTGCATTTCATGCATTTTTAATATTTTTAGAATCATAGAAAGACCATAAAGGTGTCATATTTTAATTTCATACCACCTTAGGTTCAATTTATATTTAGTAATTAATTACACTGAGTTAATTGTGTTATTAATAAAAAAATTACAAAAAATGATCATTTTTACATAATTACATATTTAGCTTAATTTTACAATTTAATTTGGTTTAGGATTTAGTTTAGGGTTTATTTTGAAAAAAAAAAGAAGGAAAGAGAAAAGAGTTTTGAAATAATTAGAAAAGGGAAAGGAAGTGGAAAATTCATATTTTGGGTCTTCTTGATTTTAAATAGGGAATTTTACCTACCTATACCATATATGAAACCTTATTACCCTAATGTGCATAGTTTGTTAATTATTCGTTCAGTCCATGTTTTACCTACAAATTTTGTACCATTCGATTATTAGGCATTAAAAGGGCAGAATATTCCCTAATAAACAAGCTAAAATTAAGGAGAGAATCTTGTTGTTAATTGATTCTACATTAAATTCAATTTTTAAAAAAGGAAAGGAGATTTCTCATTTACATATTTTTTTCTAGAACTACAATTCAAATTCTCGAAAAAAAAGAACGTACCGTTAAAATTTTCGAGTATCAACAACTCAAAGTTGAAAAAATCTGTTCTTCCATATATTTTCCACCATTGATAGCCATTAAAAAGCTTGAAAGCTTTGAATTCAAATTTGGGTTTTTAAAAATTATTATTTGTTTGGATTGAGTATTGTTGTAAATAATTTGGAATATGTTTAGGAGTTTATATCTCAATTTTGAAGGGTTTTGATGAATATTAGACTTGGTTTTGACTGAATTTCAGATTCAAACTCGTCGAAGAAGAAGAAGAAGCAGAAGAAGAAGAAGAAGACATATTTTCAGAAATTGTAGGTAAATTGTAGTTAAATTGTAGAATTGTATATATATTGTAGATAAATTATAGATAAATTATAGATGAATTGTAGATTGGAAAGACTAAAACTTCTACAAACCTTCTACAATTATGTCGAAATGCCAATTATGCTACAATTGAAATGAGAACTTGGATATTAAAATTCGATGTATCCATTTTGTAGATATCTTGTAGATAAATTGTACATTATTTGTATTCCGATTTTAGATACATTATTTTCTGTTTTCACAAATCTAAAACGACTAAAGCTTCTACAAAATCTTCTGCAAAAAACAATCTACAATTTATCTATAATTTTTCTAATTTGACTATAAAATATCTACAAATTATGGAAACTTCTTCTTTTTCTTCTTTGAGTTTCAATCGGCTGTGTTAACCAGTAATAGGTCAAAGAATTCATTATTATTTTCAGTGGGAATTCAAGGGGTTCGATCAAAGAATTTAATATTTTTTTGTGAATTTGAAAATATGATATCCTTCGACGGTAGTGGGCAGCTGGGTATGATCAACGAGAGGAAGCATAGGACCATCGTGAGTTTTGTGTGTTGTGAATAATTGAGATGAAAGGAAAGAGAAAGTGAGAAGATACAGTCCTATAATTATGCCTAATATAAATAAACTCTTAATTATATCCCTAATTTGAATTATGGTATATAGATGGTAATTTGATATGATTAAATGTAATAAACATAAACGTTAAACGTTGAGGGCAATAAAGTTTTATATATAGTATATGTAGGTAAAAATCCCCTTTAAATACCACAAGCCCAATTCAGTACCCATCCAAAACCAGCCCGTGACCCGCCCCAAAACACGTGACCCGTTTTCCTCCAGACCCGACCCGGATCCCTACTCAAATGCCTAACCTAGACTCTAATATAAAGGAGGCGCAGCTTTGCAAAACAGAGAACCCCACCCCCAGTCATCCTCTTCTTGAATTGACCCACCACTCAGCTTCTTCTTGGGCCAGTAATAACCACCCCACTGTTCCGATCTTCTTCTGCAAGTAGATACAACTTAGAAGCCCTCATCTGATTTTGCTTCTTCTCCGTTTCTGAATGCACACACACATACACGCGAAAGCACACGGAGATACAATTGCTTCAGTCATGTTTACTGTTGGTCAGTTTTCATGCCTCTGATTGTTCTGTTCATAAGTATTATTCATGATGTTTGTTATCAAGTTTAGCATTGAAATCATCTTTATAAAATCATAAGGGTTTTGTTCTTATCATCGTGTTTGTTGTGAGAAACTTCCGCTTTGGTTTGGAGCTGGTAACAATTAACAATACTTGGGTCGCTCTTTGGTTTATATGTTTCTGTTGATGCTAAGTGTTCGGATGGTAGTTCTTCATCTCTTATGTGCTATCATCAGTGTAGTCATTTGGTATAGCACTTTTAATGATTGATTTCATTTAGTTACCTTGAGTTGATTTAAGTGGTTATATTATTTCAGTAGTCTGCTAAGTTATACGTATTTCTTTCTGGGATGCCATGGAGGGGGGATGTTGTCTTTTGGTTCACAATGTTCTCTGGTTAATGTGAAGTGGGTAATTTTGTCCGACGCCTCTTCCTCTTTCGATCCACTGGTTTGCATTAGTTCTTTGAATTTTGACACAAAAGCACATAACGCTTATGTTATTATAAAGGTTTGGCATAGCACTCAGGAGATAAACTTATCATATTGGCCTCAAAGTTAATTTATCATTTTTGGATCTCCTAGTCTACTAGAGTTGACGTGAAGCTAGTTTGGACTATCATTGGAGTTGATTTCTCTTTGCTCTTCTAAATCTTAAAGGCTGGAATTTAGTCCTTAATTGAATGAATTGCGTGTCATTTCAAAGATAAATGAAGTTTCTGCAATAAGGCATCTCACTAACATAAAGAGCCCTTGTCGTCGAATTGGATGCTTGGCATGGTTCTATGGTAAAAATGGTTTGAGGTGTGCCTTGTTTTGCCCTTAGAATTCGAGGCGTGCCATTTAGCAAATTCCATGGCCCTCGCAAAGTGCTGAATGTTAGGATTAAATTTAGTAACATGGTTTTGGTTTTTCTCGTTAGGTAGCATGCTTGAATTAAAAGGTGCGCCTCTTATTCAAGTGTGGATTTGAACTTGAAGCCCTAATTCCTTGTTTACTTTAAAAAATAGCAATTGATAATGTTAATATATTAGGGATAGCGGAAATTAATTCATAAATATAAAATTGGGTTTCGAATTAGGTAGCCGGTTTAAGTTAAAAGGGTTTTCCCTTTTGTTTGAATTCAGACTTGAATTCAAGGCATTGACTAAAATACCCTACGCGATCATGGCCTAACCCTCACGATCTCGATATCCAACACTCCCCTCGATCTCGATATCCAACACTCCCCTCCTTTGTGAACGCGAGCCATACCTTCGAGAATGCGAATACAAAATCTCCCATGCTAGCTCTAACTTCGCGCCAACGTGTTAGATCCTCGCGAATGTAGTATCTTTGGAACAAACAGTATGCGAACGCGACATATCCCAAGAGAATGCAAAGAGAAACAAAGTTGACACCAAAAATACTCTTCGCAAATGCATGCTATGACCATGAACTGGAAGCACACTGATACCTGCTAAAAACTAGCAACTCAAACATCACCAAAATTCTCTGAAACTACCTTGAATCACATTCTAGGCCCCCTTGACCTCATGAATAACATCAAAAATAAGTTCTGAAAATCAAAATTATCCGATTAACTTCCAAACCTTCA
>JASVEL010007139.1:0-107749 GCA_032618575.1 Nicotiana noctiflora
CACCATTGTAAGGCTCTGAACCTTTTCATGGAGAGGCACACCAAATCAATATCGTCAATAAAAGCTGTTAGTACTTCTTCTCCTAATCTCGAGTATTTATTATCATTTCTTTCTGTTTGTCCATGAATTATTATGATTTGCTATGATTTATCCGTAACTCGTACATATTGTTTTGTATCAATAAAGTGTGTGATAACTTTTGAGCAAACACACTTTACCTTGAAAAATTAACAGTTTTGTGTAGTCATGTTGAGATGGTAAGTTGATGATGGAATCTATAATTGCAAATTCTTCCAGAAATAATATAATGCTGGTTAGGTTTGAAAGACATGAGGCTCCAGTATACTTGATAGATATGCCCTCATTATAATGTCAGGGAGAGACTCATTTGGACCATGCCTTGTCTCATTTGTCGTTGCTCAAGAGAAAACAATATAATCTTGCTCCTTTTATGTATAGAAACAAAATTGAAACCTTTACTTATATTTTGAGAAATTCAAACTGTTTGCTTCCTTAGGCGGTGTTCTTTGATGTGTATGGAGCTATATAAATGGTTGAAGATCCTATTATGCATACTATCTGATTCCTGTGAGCTTCCTCCAATTGCAGAAGAATGTCATGTGGTAAGAAGATGGAGAATTCTGCAGAGAAAACATGCACGCAATCAATTGGTTTTAGTTGCAAGAGATTGTATTGGATGCTATGTACTTTTCACTTTGGTGCTACATCTTAGAATCATGACTAGGGGTGTGCATTCGAATCGGTTTATCGAAAAATTGGATCGATTATTTGTTATCGGTTCATCGATAAATGAAATCAAAAAAATCGAAACCTTATTGAAACGATAACGATAATCAGTTGTACAAATCGATAACCGATAAGTAATTACCGATAAGGGTCAAAATCGAATCGATAAATCGAATGCACACCCCTAATTATTTCATCTACTACATTTAAGGAATGATCATATTTAAAGCTGAAGAGAATGAAGTTCAAATTAATGGAAAATAGAATTAACAGTGATGATGTATTTATTTTTTTTAATACCGTTGGAGTGTTGGTGACATATATTTGACCCTTTACTTTAGTTTCGTTGCATATGTCTATTGACACAATTTTTATGTTATAAACAGTGTTCGTCTTATTTTAGCTTCTTTTTGTCCATATTAGTTAGGCGTATTTATAGCGATATACTTTCCGTGGAATCCCGCAAATTTTCTTATTGGTGTAATCGATAACCGAATCGATAAGCCCCAAAAATTAATAAATCGAAATCGAAAAAATTGAAACCTTATTGAAACGATAACGATAAGCATATGTACAAATCGATAATCGATAAGTAATTATCGATAAGAGTCAAAATCGAATCGATAAATCGAATGCACACCCCTAATCATGACCAACTTACACTCTAATGGTTTCTCTTAGCATAGAAAAGAAGAGATATGCATCTTATTTGCCTTAATGCTCCTATATGATATGTAGGAGAAGCAGCAAGAATTAATGTCATCTTTGCTTTTTGTCCTGGGATATTTTAATTTTTAACTTCTTCTTTAGCCTTGCCTTTCATATGTGCTTTATTCCCTTAGATTATGTTCTGCTGGAGAACCTTTTGTGCATTGAACAATAGGAAAACCCAAAATAGGCAACCCTTCTCTCATTTGATACACTGTCCAAAGTGGATGGGAAACCTACCAGCAGAGAATACCAACACAAATATTTTCTACCTTGGTACACATTACTGCCCATTTGTCTCTGGCACTTTTGAAAATAATGATGCTTTTAATTTTAAGAGGAACTAGTAAACATCAAACAACTTAACTTATTGCAAATGCAGTTGGATTTTCATAATAATGTTTCTATTTGAATGCAGTAATTTATGGTGCTATGGACTGATTTACAGGAGATAAGATAGGAAATGAGTTGCTACATTTTTCTGAGTGATATTTCGCTGATGCATGTATGTGCTTGTTCACCAATGGCAGCCTATGTACAATTACTTACACTTGTATTTAGAGGTGTGCACTCGATTTATCGATTCGATTTTGACCCTTATCGATAATTACTTATTGATTATCGATTTATACATATGTTTATCGTTATCGTTTCAATAAGGTTTCGATTTTTTCGATTTCGATTTATCGATTTTGGGGGCTTATCGATTCGGTTATCGATTACGCCAATAAGAAAATTTGCTGGATTCCACGGAAAGTATATCGCTGTAAACGTGCCTAACTAATATGGACAAAAAGAAGCTAAAATAAGACGAACACCATTTAAAACATAAAAATTGTGTCAACAAGCACATGCAACAAAATTAAAGTAAGAAATCAAATGTATGCCACCAACACTCCAACAATATAAAAAAAAATACATCATTATGGCTAATTATGTTTTCTATTAATTTGAACTTCATTCCTTTGATCTTTATGATCATTCCTTAAATATGATAGAGGAAATAATAGGGTAAGGGACTTGGGGTAAAGGAAAGGGTATATATTAGAGAAAATGATATTGTATATCCGCTTTCAAAATAGTAGCAGAATATATATACATTATGTATATTATATTAATTTACGCAAATAGGTAATTACTCCTTTACAAGTGTGTACAGTTTAGGGGTGTGGATTCGATTTATCGATTCTATTTTGACCCTTATTTATCGATTATCGATTTGTACATAAACTTATCGTTATCATTTCAATAAGGTTTCGATTTTTTCGATTTCGATAACAAATATCAATTCGATTTATCGGTAAACCGATTTGAATGCACACCACTACTTGTATTGAGATTTCTCCAATACTAATGCTCCTCTTTTGATGAAGTAGTTGGCATAACATTAAAGCTTTAACCTCTCTATTTGGCTCAAAAGTTATCAATATACTTTGTAAGCTTAAAAACAATCAAAAACAAATGACAGTAAATCGTAATCAAATATGTTAAAACTTAGAGATAAAAGAGATGAAAGTATTGTAATAGATCTGATAATATGAACTGGAGAATAAGTGTTCGTTAGATGTAGAGATAGAGAGAGAGTGGAAAAAATCAGAGAGTTGTATTATTCGAGAATAACAATGACGTCTCTTTATAATGTGAAGGTCTCCTTTAAATAGCAGGAGGCCTTCTTCGAAACAATCATAAAGTAGAAAAAGTAGTCAACGTCCCCTAGTGAGGACGCTGAGTTTTAAATGATGTCGCCTTTGTCCCCACGCCCAATTCGTACCCTTGCTTTAGTTGATGTATGCTCAATGGGCATACCCATCAGTGTAGAAACATTGAAGATCAAATTTGACCCTATACAGTTAGTCCCTCCGCTCGTTGGTGGCGTATTTGGTAGGCGTCTTCAAAGGGCGAAAATGTAAACCTCGTCTTTGGAGAATTTGACCTCACCCTGGGGCGGTAACATGAATGAGATCAAATGTATGACATCACCGAGCTGCTGACGTGTGGATCCCTTTTCGAAATGATGTCATCGCCTGCATGCGTCATTATTATACTTACTCTCGAGGCGGTTCAGAGGATGATGTGATGTTCTGGTTTCTCGCGCCCGTTTTGAATCATACCCTCTTCGATTTATGCGAATCCTAACCGTATAAATAGGGGGAAGGTTTAATATGTTTCATCTTTTTAACCTTTGGAAAACCTTTTTTGGCTTCCTTCTTTGCCTTTCTTTTTAGAAACTGTTATTTCGTGCGAAATTCTTCCACTTCTTTGAAGCCACACTTCTCACCGTTAGTGCTTTGTTTCTTACATAGGACAACATGACAAAATGTCTTCAGAGCAGTAAAGACCAAAGATAATGCCCCATCTTGGGTTCCTCCCTCCTGCGGTGGCGAGGAGGAAAAGGCAGGAAAACTCTTTGCTCCCTTTACTATAGACAACGTCCTCCCAAAGAAGATGCATATCCGGAGGAATTTTCCAACTAAAAGACGATCTCTTCCATGGGAGCATATTGATTTATTACAATCCCATCTAGAATTCGAGCGACGCATAATATTTCGGACTATATGGAAATGGCTCCCGGTGGGATGGACTATGCCAATGTGCACCGGCCAGGGTACTGCACATTTTATGAGTACCCATTATTGATCGGTTATAGTCTCCCGATATACCCTCAAACGGAGGAGATTTTCTGCTTTTTCAATGTGTGTCCGGCTCAGCTAACTCCTTACACCTTAAAGGTGTGCAGGATTCTGACCACATATGTGGCAAGGCTGAGTGCGGCATCTCAGTTCATCACATTTTACAGTTTTTCAGCCCTGGTACCTAAGGGGTACCATGCTATAGTTGAAAAGCCGTGACACAAAAGGCTTGGTTGTTAAAGCTGACGACATGACCAACCATTGCTTTTGGCGTAGGTACTTCCACATCAGGACAGAGCACCTGGCGTCTAACCCTGAAGGGTTCCCGGAAAGATAGAACCCAGAACGTAAGTACTTTTATTTGTAGAATTCATGACTACTTGCGACCTTGACCATATGGCCACTATGATTTCTTTTTTTTCTCTTTTCTTTGTAGTGAGGGCTTCTCCACCCTAGTTCATTGGCAGTATTAAATTTTGGGTGGAAAGAATGATAACTTATGCGGAGAAATGTTGTACCTGGGTTGCATTTCGTGAACGATACAGCCTGCCAGGTAATTCTTCGGTTTTGGTTTGCAAGTTCCCTTAGGTTTTGTTACCTGATTTATTTGTGTTGGCAGGTCGGAGCACCCCCAAGAATAAAAAAACCATCGTTACCTCGCCCAAGGCGGGGACTGACTCTGAAAGTGAAGATATACCCTGCGGCTCATTTAGTGATGGCGCTCCTGAGGCTCCTCAGCAGGAGGTTGCGCCTGTGGTGGCATTCGCAAGTGAACCGACTTCTTCAATACCTTCCCCGCGGCCAGTGGAGGAGACCTCTTAAGGTGAGGAGCCGCTATAAAGAAAAAGACAGCGGTTGTTAATGGGCAAGGGAATAGAAACTGAAGACGATAGGGCGAGTGAGCCCCATCAAAGGTCAAGGACGGTCTTTATGGCCGATGATATACGTTCTGGGATGTCGGCTCCCCAAAGGTGAGCTGTCATTGGTTGCTATTGGAGAAGTGGGTGACGGTGCAGATAGGGTGGACCTTGAGGCTGCCCATGAGGATGCAGATGGGTTAATGAGGGGTCCGACCCATGTGGGGATGATGGCAGGTAGATCCAACCACTGAATTATGATCCCAGGAAGGTATAACCTGTTACAACACAGCGAGCAGGCCGCAACGGATATGACCCTGTTATGTACAGTGGCTGAGCATGAAATGCTGAAAGGTGTTAGTGATGGGGACCTATCAGAGAGGGTCGCTGGCGCGGCCTTGTAGGTAGCTTTCAGTTTTCTTTGTGTGCCATAAGTCTAACTTTGATGCATACTGACTTGCCTATCCTTTTTTTATTTAGACTCTCATCTTGGAGGTGGAGAGGAGGCAGCGAGCTAAAAGAAGGCAGTCACTTTCAATAAGATGGTGAAAAAGTACCAGTAGTGTTGTGCCAAGCACCAGGCGTTGGCGGACTTTCTTAAGCAGGACCCGAAATTTCAGGTGTTCCGTGAGGGCCTTGAGCAGTTGGATGCTCAACTGAAAAGGAGGTGGTCGAGCTGGAGCAGGTTCATGAGCAACTGATGGCTGCTTTGGCTCGAAACATTGAGCTGGAGACTTTTCTTCAGTCTAAGGAAAAGGAATTGGAGGTTGGCCACGGGGTACCAGCAGAAGCTGCTGATTTGTGAGCCAAGGTCGCCGTCTTGTCCGCCGAGCTCGATTCCAGAGCGGCTAAGATTGAGGCCCTTAATCGGACTGCTGTGACAAGGTCTGATGAGGATGCACATCATGAGGCACATGTGATGTGGGTATATACAGAGGCTAGACTAGTCGTGCTCGAGGAGTTCTTAGTTGTCGGTCGAGCTACTGAGGCAGAGGTTCAGGAGCAACGACGTGTAGGTCGCGTTGCCCGCGAAGCCTGTAGATATGGTTCCGACTCCCCATAGCAGGCGAGATATAATTTCAAAGATGTTAACCATCTAGGATCCGGGTCCTAAATCTCTGCAACTTATCAACCCTGGGGCAGCAAATTTACGAGATGGCTGTCAGGCAGGGGATGGTGAGCATAATAGCGAAGCCCTTTAGGACTTGTATATATTTATGTCTTTTTGTATTTTGGAATGTAAATGGGTCCTTTTGTACATGCATTTTTTGGATTTTTGGTACCTCGTCTACGCAGAGCGGATGCTTGCTTACTTGTAGGATTCTCAGTGTGTTTCACGAATGTTGTTTGTGCTATCCGCCGATAGGAGGCGACTTCGATGCTAGATAGTGATGGATTTAGCTAATAATGGCATCACATCAACTATTATTTATGTGCCCCTAGTCCTAGTCGAAAAAGGTTGGAAATTGTTGGTGATGACGGCCTTAGCCATAATATTATTGATGGCCTTAGCCAGGTACGTAACATCAACTATCGTCGAATATTCATTTGCCGCAGTCGAGTTGGTTCGACTTATTAACGATGGTGGCCTTAGCCATAATACTGTCGATGGCCTCAGCCATATATATAACTTTGAGTGTCATGGAATTACTCATTTGTCGTAGTCGAGTTGGGTCGACTTATTGATGATAATGGCCTTAGCCATGTATGTAACTTTGACTGTCATCGAATTACTCATTTGTCATAGTCAAGCTGGGTCGACTTATTAACGATGATGGCCTTAGCCATGTATGTAACTTCGACTGTCGTCGAATTACTCCTTTTTTGTAGTCGAGTTGGGTCGACTTATTGACGATGGTGGCCTTAGCCGTAATATTCTCAATGACTTTATCCATGTACATAACTTCGACTATCATTGAATTACTCTTTTGTCATAGTCGATCTGGGTTGTCTTATTGATGATGATGGCCTTAGCCATGTATGTAACTTCGACTATCATCGAACTACTCGTTTGTCGTAGTCGACCTTGGTTGACTTATTGACGACGATTGGTGCAATTTGACCCAAAGTGACATAAAAAAGTGACAAAAATCTTGAAAAACTGGATCAATGGCTCGTTTAAACCCTAGAGTGAAAGGTTACATATAAAACAAAAGAAAATACTATGATATAAGAAGTAATCCTTTGATTTGGATTAGGAATGATAATGATAAAATCATCACTCCAATGATAGTCTTTACGAACTATAGGACTAAAGGTTTAGTAATTTAAGAAGGATAAGCATCAACTCGATCTAAAGAGGCAACTTGAGTCCTGAGAGATTCTCTACCGTGATAAGAAGATAGGTCAGTAAGAACTATTTCTTCTACTAAAGGCTTGCATAAAGGCTCAGAGGGTTTTTTGTTTCTGGAAGAAAATCTTTGAGAATGTGAACCCCTAGTTCTAGAAGAGGGACCAGAACTAGAAGAAGTCGTCGATCAACTACCACCACGAACAGATCCTAAACTACAAAGTCTACCACAACCACCTCTTCTATGCCTAATGGGGGCATTGGGAAAGTTATCTAAACTAGGAGTTCTCCTAGGGTTAGGGTTTGGAGAAGCCATGACGAAGAAGATTGAAGTAAAGAAGAAGTGAATAAAAGATTTGAAGAATTAAAGTGTTCAATACGCTTTATATGGTAGAGGACAAGGATGAAAGCTATATTTATACTATTGAGCAACTGTCAGAAGGAAAGAGTGCAGTGATGGACAGTCCATAATAATGATAACTGACACTTCGTGAATAAGGAAGCTGAAAAGAAAGCCTAAGAAGGTGTTGTACAATTGTAGGACCAATAAGAAGATGGCATGTGTCCAACACATTAAATGGAAGTAACAAGTGAGGCGTCAACTCTATTAGAGAATTAACGGTGACAAAAATTCTCCTTTAATGGAATCCACTTCCCAAATATTCAAACTGATGAATAAATGAAAAGTGGGGGAATTATATGTATTGGAGAAATTTATTAACATATATAAAGATGACGTGCCAAGACACATGGATTGGCCAAATGGTCAAAGAATTATGATTAGTCACGAGACATGAGTTACAACAAATACGAGAAAAGAAAGATGAAGAGGCATCGGACATCTGTTAAGTAACACAACGCCAGTACCTATTTGCACCATTAATATCTGAAAATCAAAAGGAATGAATCTAGCCACATAAAAGAGTGCAGATGCGATACTTGATGGGCATTAAATACTGAATACGTTAGAGTATATTTCCTATGTAATGATTGTGTAACAGAGCATTTAATACATTTAATGTCTCATACTAGTGTCACGATCCCGAAAACCGATCGTGATGGCGCCCAGCACATTGCTAGGCCAGCCCGACCAACCATTCATAATACAGAGCTATCAGCTCTCACTTTGCCATTTTTAGCATAAACAATAATAATAGAATGAAATAACATCTAGCATGGGAAAAGATATCCCAAAAACCAGTATAAACCTCCCACCGAATCAGGAGTCATAAGTCATAAGCCTCTACCAGAATATATAGCTGTGATAGTGTATACAACTGTGACTACAAGTGCAGAATAGTCTAAAAAAAGAAAAGATAGACTGGAGAGTCAGGTCCTGCGGATGCTAGCAGTTACCTTGACAGTCCAAATGAAGCACTTCGAGCGGCTTGAGAGTCAACTCTGCTGTGATGTACCTGGATCTGCACACAAGGTGCAGGGAGTAGTGTGAGTACTTCCAACTTAGTGGTAATAAGCAAGGGTAAGACAGCGAATGGTAAGAAAACCCAATACAACACTAAGCAAGGCTACACAACAATATCATGTATCAATTATCAACATGAGCAGTATCAGAACCAGCAATATCAGCTAACAGAACAACAAGTATAGCTAAATGCAATGTAATACATGAATATGACCGCTACGGCGCGTAGCCCGATCGATTTGGGTACTCGTGCTCACTATGGGGGTTCAGACTCCGGAGGGGCTCCTATAGCCCAAGCACAATATCATGATATGCTGCGGCGCGCAGCCCGATCCACTACCAGTCCAGCTACATTCAATGCAAGCCTCACAGGCACAGAAATAGCATTTGAAATCTCTTTTTATCATTTTCAGTAGAAAATAATGTTTTAGAAATTCCAGTGTTTGGAAAACCATTTTAGACAGAAATAGCTCGGGACTGGTATCAGAATAACATGCTATAATCATAGAAGCAATAATAACGATCCTCACGGGATCCAAACAACTGGCTCACATCCCAAAGATATCCACAACCACCGAAGTAGGAGGTTTACCGGCCCAATAATAGCCAACAACACAGTATAGTATTACCAGGTCGGACGAAGCCATAGACCACAATCACAATCGACCCCGCACTCACAGGAGAGTACGTGTCTCGCCTCAATACAACGTCACATAGTGATGTACCCGGGTTTCGAACCCGCTGGTCATCACCCACACCCATTACTCACCTCGACTCGGCTCGACTGGTACAGAATCTGATCAAAACCAATAGAAACACATCAAAATAGGCTAAAGGAACAAAACCCAATCGAAATAACTCGAATTACACCAAAAACCACGAAGTTGCCAAAACCCGACCCTCGGTCCGCTTCTCGAAAAATTACAAAAGTTACATTTTCAGAATTCTTATCTCAACACGAGTCCATACATATAAAGTTTATCAAAATCGGACTCCGTTTGCCCATTCAAATTGATGATTTTAAATAATCCAGGCTTAGAGAAAAACCTCCATTAATACACCTCTAATCCTCTATTTTCAGGTATTAACTCTATAATTTAACGAGATAATAACATAAATTGAGTCCATGAATGCTTACCTGAAGAATCCCTTCGATTTCCTCCTAAAAATCGCATAAATTGCCTCTCGGTTTTAAGCCTCAATGTGTTATAACATTCTGAAATTCCAAACCTTCATTTTCTATATCACTGACGCCTTTTCCGCTTCTGCGGTCTTGGACTCGCACCTGCGAGTCCGCTTCTGCGCCATTTTGGTCGCTTCTGCGATATTACACTTAAACAACCACATCGCCAATGCGGCCCAGGTCTCACACATGCGAGACCGCTTAACCGAAAAATCTCACGCTTCTGCGAAGGTCCCCAGTCGCCTTTCTTCCGCTTCTGCGAGCCCTCCCCTACGATTTCCTAGCCGCTTTTACGGAATTACCCAGCATACACAAACGCGCTTCTGCAAGATTAAACTCTCCTCTACGGAGCCGCTTCTACGGTTCCCCATCTGTAGAAGTGGAACTCCTGCTGCAACGCATGACAGCAGTCCCAAAATACCAAAATTCTTCTATTAGACACTCCAAAAATATCCCGAGGCCCCAGGGACCTCAACCAAAAATACAAATCTACTCTATATCATCACAAGAACTTTTTCCAATCATAAAACACACCCTCAAACATACTAATCATCAAATTAAGGCCGGTTCAAGCCTAAGATTCAAATAAAACTTCTGAAACCTACATTATAACAAATAACCCGACCAAACGATGTCCAAATGACCTCAAAATTTGCAGAAATATCCAAAATTACCTAACAAAGCTACTGCAACTATCAGAATTCCATTCTGACTCCTCGATCAAAATCTCACCTATCGATCGGATTCCGCCAAAAATTCCAACTTAGCCAATTCAAGCCTACTTCTACACCTGACCTCCAAATTCAATTCCGATCACTCCCCTAAGTCAAAAATCACCTCCCGGAACTAACCAAATCATCAGAATTCGATTCTAAGCCCTCTAACCACATAGTCCACTCCAGGTTGACGTTTCATAAATAAGCTTCACTCAAAAAGGCTATATGCCTCATTTTCAATCAGAATCACTCCCAATTCACCCGATAAACTCTAAAACATATATAGAAACATGAAATACATAAATGAAGGGGTAATGGGGTGGTAACTCTCGTGAAGACGGGTCGGGTTGTCACAACTAGCCTTATTATAATTAGATAAAACGAATATCTTCAAAAGTAGATATAAAAAAGGGAGATATAAGATCAGTTGTAGGTACAAAAAAATATTGGAGAATAGTACTTTGATTTATTTGATTCTTTCAAATATCATTTGGGCTCTCCTTAATTACTTCTATTTTTTACATATTCTTGATTATAGTAACCCGAGTTCTTCTAAATTCTAGCTTTGACTAAAATTCTATTTTTTGGTTAAATACTGCATATTCCATTTGTCCATTATTTAATTAAAATAGGACTATATATATAGGGGTTCTTAGCCTTTTATAACTGCTATAATTATTTTCCATCAAAATAACCATTATATACAGCTCTGGCGGAGGATGATACTGCATGTTGTCAATGTAATGATCGTGAGGATAGTGCGTATGTTTGTTTAATGGTCATTTGTCACGACCCAATTCAGGTCGTGATGGCGCCCAACCTTAAAGCAAGGCTAGCTAGACCAACAATTATTTTCACAATCAAATATCAGTCCCAAATAGACAACTCAAGAAGAATATATGAGTCAACAGATACTCCAATAATAATAGTATGAATAAATACTGAGAAGTGCGAAAACGAAATAACACTCCCAAAGATCTGGGGTCACGAGTCTTAAGCCTCTAAACAAAATCGAATAGTAGTAGAAAATACTGAATGAAGTACTCAAGTCTGAGACATATAATGATAACTGAATGAAATGAGAAGCTAGGTTCTGCGAACGCCGGCAACTACCTCAGCAACTCGGATAAATTCTAATAAAAGCTGGAGTGCTCGTCTAACCTTCATTTGAACCTGAATCCGCACACAAAGGTGCAGGGAGTAGAGGTGAGTACTAAGTACTCAGTGAGTAATAAGTATATATTAATAGGTGAAAGCAGGAAATCCCCAAAATACCATAGAGTAAAGCTAAACTACAATCTGATTCCTCCTACGAACTAGCAACATCAGTACATTACAATTAACACAGATAATTCAATAGATAAAGATGCAATACAATGCACATGACCGCTACGGCGTGTAGCACGATCCATTTAACATTGAAGGTGCTCACTGGGGTGTGTACAGCCTCCAGAGGGGCTCCTACAGTCCAAGCGCAATACATCATCTGCTGCGGCGTGCAGCCCGATCCTCATATAATCTGCTGCGGCGTGCAGCCCGATCCTCATATCATCTGCTGCGGCGTGCAGCCCGATCTATCCTCAATCCACAACATGCATATGAGTCACACAATGGTTCAAATTATTTATCTTCAGGTTCCAGTTCATTAATGATGAAAATACATTAATTTTTATTTAATTTTTTCAAGAACATGTGACTTAGCATTTCAATATGGTAATTTCAAACAAGGACTGAGATCAGTGATTAAGAAAATCGAGTTATCACATACATATCTATCCCCTAGGGACACTACAGGTCGACACAAGGCCCCAAACATGGCTCACAACCCACAAATATATCTAACACAGTGTGTGTTTCAACCGCATATAACATATTATTCATATCCGAAATGGACCAAGTCTCAATACTCAGTTGTAATCCATCCCGCACCTGCCATGGGGTTCGAGCCACGCCCTACTAGCGTCATAATGTGCTAAGCCGGGGTTTCGTACCCTCAGGCTACCATATACACTAACTACTCACCTCTAGCCGGCCGTGGACTCGTCCGCGATGCCTTTTCCCTTTGAATTTTCCACCTCGTGCGTCGAATCTAGTCAAAACCATAGCAATTATATCAATACGGGTCAAAGAAACATAACCTAATCTAATTTACTTGAAATACACAATAATGCACCAAGTTGGTAAAACCCGGGCCCCGTGCCTGCTTCTTGAAATATTCCTAAATTCATGCCAACGGATTCCTTGTCTCTCTACGAGTCTGTGCGTATAAAATTTATCGAAATCGGAGTTCGAATGGCCTTTCAAAAGACAAAATTTTGTTTTCAGACAAAAATTTGTTTTCATAATCTAGGCCCTAATTCTTCACAATTTCTACCCAAATTCATGAGTTTTGATGTTAATTCTAGCATATAATCGTGTTTTGAGTCAAGAAACTTACCTCCAATGTTTCCCCGTAGATTTCTCTCTTCAAAGCTCCCAAAACCCTCTCTAAACGAAGTGAAAATAGTGAAAATATGATTAGGGTCGCGTCTGAAATTAATTAAATATGTTCTGCTCAGACTCCTCCTTCTATGCGATCGCAGTGCCACTCTTGTGATCGCATAGAGCAAATTTTCCAAGTCCTAAAATCCCTTCTCTGCGATTGTAGGACGAGCCATGCGATCGCATACCTTGTCCCTCTTATACTACGCGATCGCATAACACATTATTGCGATCGCACTGCACACTCTCAACAACCTATGCGATCGCAATACCCTTCACGCGATCGCATAGAGTAAAGTTTTCACCCCTTCAGATCCTTCTATGCGATCGCAGTCCTGTCTATGCGATCGCGTTTCTTGTCCAAGCAACGGTCGTAGTCAACCTGGTCAAATAAGTCCAGATTCGATCCCATATGGAATTAACCTACCAAATGAAACTTTCACAACCCAAGAACACTTCTTAAACAAATTCCCAAACTTTGAGTATATTTTTGTGGAGGTTTTCTAACAACTAACTTTTGCAAGAATTAAAAGACTTAAAAGAAAGAATTGAATATTGGGTAAAGAATATAGAGAAAGACTAAGTTATTGAATTCCCCTATTGATGGAATCATTTCTGTTTATGCTCATACAAATTGTTAATATTATTCTATCAAGCATGAACGCTATTTCTACCGTAATTCTCTCCCGAGCAACTACAATAATTTACTAGTGCACTCTCCCGAGCTACCCTAGCTAGCTTTAATTTGAATAGTTCACTTTAGATTGCACCCAAGGCTTCGTTATTCCTAATCCCACCTTTACGCCTAAAGTTATAAATTCCTCCAATAACCTAGGTATGGTGTTATTCAACAATATATCTAAATATGCACTCTTTTCCAAGTTATGCACACTAAATAGGCATAGCTAATTGGGGATCCTACCAATTAACTACAACAAGAACGAAGTTGAACAAATAGAAATCTAGCTAACAATTTGTAATCACATAAACGAGAAGTTCATCACCCAATAGGTTCCATCAAAACCTTAGATAAGGAATTAGCTACTCATGATCAAAGAAACAAGAATAATAATTGAATTCATAATCAAAGAACTAATATAAAAGAAAGAAATATGTTGAGAGAGTTCTATCTTACTAATAATCTTGCAAAAGTAGGTAATAATACAAGGCTTGCCTCTCTTGGGCAAAATATAGGTTTATATAGAGGGTTTAGGTCTTAAAAATTGAGTTTGTACAAAATTAGCCTTAAAATTTTCGGCATCTTCCGCGGTTCGTTCGCGGTTGCGAGCGAACCGCAAACAGAGAAGGCCTCTGAATTTTGTAATGTTCGGCGAGCATGTTTTTCCGCGGTTCATCCGCGGTCGCTAGTGAATCGCGGATGAACAGTGTTCCGGAATCTCTTCTTCAATTTTTCATGCCAACTTCACTTCAACTCTTTACTTGGCCTTTTTACCATCCTATGACACCAAAATAGCTCTTTTAGTCTCCAATGGTTCATGTGTACCTATAACACACCAATAAACACTAATAAAAGCATTTTGTCATCATAAACAATATCAATTCAATAATAAAGTGTGATTATTTAGGGCATAAATATAGTCAAATTTACCTATTATCAATACCCCACACTTAAACCTTTGCTCTTCCTCGAGCAACCTTAATCACACTTTAGGCCAATTTTATTAATGTCTCCCCCAAAATATGCCACAAAAGCTATCTTTCATGATTAACTTAAGACATGCACAATCCTTACCTAACCGTAAACTCACATCCCAGCACATTATTGCTTACTCTATTTATTATCGCAAACTTGCAAATTTACCGTTTTGCTCTTTAGTTACATTCCCTCACACAATTTATTGAGATAAGTTCCCACACATAAACAATTTAGAACATGGAACTTATAAATATAGGAAAAATTCACTCACTCTCAACAAAGAACATTCATATGCATACAGACACACCATAGGCTTGCCCCTAGAGTAATACTCCACTAATCGAGTTATTCAATCATAGATCAAGAGGTCTTTAAGGGTTGTAATGTTGGATAGGGGACGGGTAGGATACTTTTGGGTATAGTTACTAACCTCCCTAAGCACTTTTCTTTTCTTTTTTCACAACTTCCCTTTTAGTTTTCATCCTTATGTCTCCCCTAAACATTCCTTCACCTTTATTTGCTTTTAATCCCCAATTTTCTTTTGTTGGTGTAACTGGCCTTTCTAATTTACATATATACATTGATATAGCTCTTTTTTTTAATAATTTATTTGCAATGCATTTACATTATTTTGCCAGTTCACCATTTTCTACCATTCATTCTTGATTTTCCCTTTTTCAATTTCCCTTCACCCCACACTTAGACTTTTGCATATTCATTATAACACAAGTGCTTCTAGGAGGTAAAGTAGAACAATATAAGATTTTGATTTTTCATGAACATTCAAGGGTTATCAAAGAATAAGCTTAAGCTCAAAAGGGTTAACTAGGATATTATGTACAGGTGAATTCATGTCTTATATTTATGGGGTTACACAAAGAAATGCCTCTATCATCTCTATAACCAAACAACTTCTATTTCGCTTTGCAAACACACATGGAAAGTTCTAGGTATCATGTAAAACATATAATGTAAGTAAAATCTCACACACACATAGCATGCAACTCATTTAGAATCCGGTTCATCTACAAAGTCCTATCAATGTTCAAGCAAGTTGTATTGTGCAATTTAAGGCATATCCTAGAATCTACAGTCAAGCTTAGATAATACATTCTCTAGTCCAATTAAGTTTTGCTAATGTACATACTTGGGGTTACATTTTAACCTTTGCCCTTTAATCCTAAAAAGAAAAATCTACCTAACCCGATTCAATAAAAACCCTTGGAAAAGAACCATGGTCAAAAGCAAAACCAAGGGGGAGGTGATACACTACCTAGAAAAAGAAAATAAAAGAAAGAAAAATTTCTACATGGACTACTTCCCTCAAGAGTACTTGTCCTAAATAGTCCGTCATCAGGAAGAGCCCTCTACTCATATTTTTGGATTTTTCAAATTTTTGATTTTTTGTGTTTTTATTCCGACTTAGACCCTTAAGAAACCTGTCGCCAAGTGTCCATCATCGGGCCAAGCCAGCTAATATAATTTACAGCTACATCTACTATACACAATATATATATGATAAGTTTCCCACCCCACACTTAAAATCATGCCATGTCATCATGGCATAATAATCAATGTACAACACATAAGGGTGAGAAAACTTACCTGGGACCTACCCCGTGTCTAGGAACTTTATCACTTTCTTTTTCACTATATCCTTCATATTCGGGTTCAGCCTTCTTTTGCGTTTCTTGGAGGGTTTGTGTCCCTCTTCTAGGAGAATCTTGTGCATGCAGTATGCGGGGCTGATCCCCTTTATGTCTGTCATGGTCCAACCAATGGCAGTTCTACATTCCTTGAGTACCTGTAATAGCTTTTGAGCTTGCACATCTAGCAAATCAGATGAGATAATAACATGTAAAGTGGAGTTAGGGTCTAGAAATTCATACCTGAGATGGGCTGGTAGTGGCTTAAGCTCCAGGTTTGGTGGCTCTTCAATGGATGGTTTTGCTGGAGGGGTCTCTCTCTTTTTAAGTATAGAGGTTCAAACTCCAACTCTCTATCCCAAAACCTCTTACCTTCTAGAGATAGCACCCATTCTGCCAGGATTTCACCATTTACCTCTTCTAAGTTCATCAGGCATGCCTAAAGTGGGTCCTCAGCTGTGAATTCTCCCTCATCTGTCTCTACTATCACATCTACTTCATCAATGAGAGAGAAATTCGCGAACTCAGTAGGGCGCCTCATGGATTTTTGCACATTGAATATGATCTCCTCATCATTCAGCCTCATCTTGAGTTCCCTGGTCTCACAAAAAATCAGAGCTCTCCCTGTGGCTAGGAATGGTCTTCCTAAGATTATAGGAATTTCCTCATCCACCTTACAGTCAAGAATAACAAAATCGGCGGGAAACACAAACCTCCCCACCTGAATGAGCACATCATCCACTATACCGAATGGACGCTTAACCGTCCTGTCAGCAAGCTGCAATAAAATAGAAGTAGGCCTGGCTCTCCTAATGCACAGCCTCTTATAAATCACCAAGGACATAAGATTTATGCTTGCCCCCGAATCACACAATGCCATTGCAAAGGCAAAGTTTCCTATAGTGCATGGAATGGTGAAGCTACCTGGGTCAGATAACTTCTCAGCAATGGGTCTAGAAACCACTGCACTACAAGTCTGAGTAAGAGTCACTGTGGCCAAGTTTTGGAAATCAAATTTCCGCGACATCAAGTCTTTCATCATCTTAGCATACCCAGACATTTCTTTCAAAGCTTCAATTAAAGGAATGTTTACCTGGATTTGCTTGAGCATATCAAAGAACCTTTTGTATTGCTCCTCTTTCTAGTGCTTGGCCAACCTTTGGGGGAATGGGGCTGGAGGCCTCTTCTTCCCAATCACTTGGGACTCTTCTTTCTCTAACACCTGTTCCACAACCGGCTGCTCTACCGGTTCAGCTACTTTCTCTGTTCCCTGCTACACATCATTATTTTCAGCTACTGGCTGGACTGTAACTTCTATCAACCCGGTGGACTCCTCCAGTTCAATGGGTACTGGAGTGAGTGTCTCAGTCTGCAAAGTGCCTCTATCTCTTTCTTGCTCAGCATCAAGATCTCTTCCACTTCTCAGACTAACTGCCATCAGCTTCTTAGGGATGTGATCCTTTGGGTTTGTTTGTGTATCTGCAGGCAATGTCCCTTGAGGATGATTGTTAAGTGACATAGCAATCTGGCCCACCTGTATTTTAATATTCTTAATAGCTGCATCATGTGCATCTATCCTCACATTGGTTTTGGCATGTGACCCAATTACCTGCTGCATCATAGCTTTCAACTCTGCGAACCCATCGTCATGTCTACCCCCAGGTTGTGGTGGAGGTGGATAATACCCCTGCTGCTGATTGTTGAAATTCTGAGGTATAGGATATGGAGCCATATAGTTTGGTGCCTCATAACTGCTGCATTATATTGTGGCTGTGGAGGCCTGTACTGTTGTGGAGCCTGCTGACCCCAACTCTGGTTACCCTGTCGCTGCCCTCCACAATTAGCCACATAGTTCATGTCTTCATGCTGATGATGATGTTCTTGGTCTGCAGCCCATGGATTACATATGGGTTGGCTAATGCAAGATATGCATAAACCACCATTGGTAGTGTCTACAATGTGAACTTGCTACTTGACCCGAGATTCTTCCACCTTCTTCGTTAGGATGCTCATTTGTGTCAGTAAAGTTGCCATGTTCTCCTCCATAGTGTTGGAAGGATTCAGATGCACAGAGTGTACTAATGGAGTAATAGGAGCATTCCTTGTCGTCCACCCGGAGTTTTAAGCCATCTTGTCTAGCAAATTCTGACCTTCCCTTCAAGTCTTGCTCAAAAAAGCCCCACCTGCTGAAGCATCTACAATATTCTTCATACTATCTGAAAGCCCCATGTAGAACCTTTGACCCAAAATCTACTCAGGAATCCCATGGTGAGGACACATCACAACCATACCCTTGAATCTGCCCCATGTTTCATGTAATGTCTCCATTGGTTTCTGCTTGAAGCTCACAATCTCATCAATTTGCTTAGTTGTCTTGTTAGGTGGATGAAACTTGTTGTGGAATTGCTTGACCAACTCATCCCAAGTTGCAATAGTGTTTATGGGGAGTGGGTTTAGCCATACCTACGCAGCCCCTATAACCGAGAACGGAAATAGCAATAGTCTCATGGCTTCCGATGTCACATTCGGTTGCCTCTGTGTCTTGCATATTGAGAGAAAGTTCTTCAAGTGCTGTTGTGGATCTTCAACCTGATACCCAGAGAATAATCCCTTGTTTTCAACAAGTGTAGCATGTTGTTAGTAATCTGGAAAAACTCAGCTTGAAGCGTTGGCACAACGATGGTAGTTGCCAAATTATCCGTTGTGGGTTGTGCCCAGTCAAATAGTGCACCTTCTTGCGCCTCTTGCATGTTCAACCCAGCTTTCTGGTTTGGGTCGTTCACATCACCCATGTCAAAATCTAGTTTGATTGGTTACGAAGATTGCTGAATTTGTTTGACTGCCCTGTTACGTGCCCGAAAAGTTTACTCGGGGTCTGAGAGTCCTTCAATTAGTTCTCCAGTCCTTGCAGATTTTCTAGGCATGCACCTGAGGACCCAATTTAACAACCGTCAAAATTTTCAATGTAAAGTGTAGAAAAAACCTGACTACACAAGAATCTTGTAGTTTTGTCAATGGCAATTGATAATTCTGTTAATTCCCCGGCAACGACGCCAAAATTGGTTCACGTCCAAGAACCGGTCGTAGTCAATATAACCTAATCAAATAAGTCTAGAATCGATCCCACACGGAATTAACCTACCAACTGCAACTTTCACAACCCAAGAACACTTCTGAAGCAAGTTCTCAAACTTTGAGTATATTTTTGTGGAGGTTTTCTAACAACTAACTTTTGCAAGAATTAAATGACTTAAAAGAAAGAATTTAATATTGGGTAAAGAATATAGAGAAAGACTAAGGTATTGATTTCCCCTATTGAAAGAATCCTTTCTGTTTAAGCTCATACAAATTATTAATATTATTCTATCAATCATGTACGCTATTTCTACCGTAATTCTCTCCCGAGCCACTACAATAATTTACTAGTGCACTCTCCCGAGCTACCCTAGCTAGCTTTAATTTGAATAGTTCACTTTAGATTGCACCCAAGGCTTCGTTATTCCTAATCCCACCTTTACGCCTAAAGTTATAGATTCCTCCAATAACCTAGGTGTGGTGGTCTTCAACAATATACCTAAATATGTACTCTTTTCCAAGTTATGCACACTAAATAGGCAAAGCTAATTGGGGATCCTACCAATTAACTACAACAAGAACGAAGTTGAACAAATAGAAATCTAGCTAACAATTTGTAATCACATAAACGAGAAGTTCATCACCCAATAAGTTCCATCAAAACCTTAGATAAGGAATTAGCTACTCATGATCAAAGAAACAAGAATAATAATTGAATTCATAATCAAAGAATTAATATAAAAGAAAGAAATAAGTTGAGAGAGTTCTCTCTTACGAATAATCTTGCAAAAGTAGGTAATAATACAAGGCTTGCCTCTCTTGTGCGAAATCTAGGTTTATATAGAGGGTTTAGGTCTTAACAATTGAGTTTGTACAAAATTAGCCTTAAATTTTGTGGCATCTTCTGCGGTTCGTTCGCGATCGCGAGCAAACCGCGAACAGAGAAGACCTCTAAATCTTGTAATGTTCCGCGAGCATGTTTTTCCGCGGTTCATCCGCGGTCGCGAGTGAACCGCTGATGAACAGTGTTCCAGAATCTCTTCTTCAATTTTTCATGCCAACTTCACTTCAACTCTTTACTTGGCCTTTTTACCATCCTATGACTCCAAAATAGCTCCTTTAGTCTCCAATGGTTCATGTGTACCTATAACACACCAATAAACACTAATAAAAGTATTTTGTCATCATAAACAATATCAATTCAACAATAAAGTATGATTATTTAGGGCATAATTATAGTCAAATTCACCTATTATCATATCGCATAGAACAATAGTTGTCTGCAAATTTTATGCTGCAATTTCAAGTTCAAAATTTGCCCGTTGGCCATCCGAATTCACCCCGAGACCCTCGGAACCTCAACCAAATGCAAAAACAAATCACATTACTTCATTCAAACTTGCTCGCAATATACAAACACCATCGTAAACATCAAAATCACCAATTTCACACAGATTCAAGCCTAAGTTTCTTTAAAACTTCTGAAACTAACATTCGATCTAAATCCCGACCTAAACACCTCCGAATGACCTGAAATTTTGCACGCATATCCAAAAGCACCTAGAAAAGCTACTTCAACTCTCAAAATTTCATTTCGAACCCCGGATCAAAATCTCACCTACCATTCGAATTTCGCCAAATTTCAACCTTAGCCAATTCAAGCCTAAAACTACACCGGACCTCCGAATTGATTCCGATTGCTCTCCTAAGTCATAAATGATCCCACGAAACTAGTCGAATCATCATAATTCAATTCATAACTGTCTAACCTATCGATCAACATTCGGTTGACTTTTTCCAAACTATCCTTCTCATAAAGAGGTTTATGGCCTCATTTCTATCTAAATTCCCTCCGATTTGCTTCTAACTTTCCGAACATATAAATTAATATATTGATGTATTAAATAAAGAAAACAGGGCGATAACTCCAGTAACGACGAGTCGGGTCGTTACATTCTCCCCAACTTAAACAAACGCTCATCCGCGAGCGGGTTAAGAAATATACCTGGAGTCTCAAATAAGTGTGGATATCTGCTCCGCATCTCCTGTTCGGTCTCCCAAGTTTCTTCCTCCACGAGACGACCTCTCCACTGTACTTTCACTGAAGTTACGTCCTTAGATCTCAGCTTACAAACCTGTCGACCCAAAATGGCTATCGGCTCAACATCATAGGTCAAGTCCTTATCCAACTGTATCATGCTGAAGTCTAACATATGTGACGGGTCTCCAACATACTTCCGGAGCATAGATACATGGAACACCAGTTGAACTCCCGACAAGCTGGGTGGCAAAGCAAGCATATAGGCCACCTTCCCAATTTTCCTAAGCACCTCAAAAGGTCCAATGAACCTTGGGCTCAACTTTCCTTTCTTTCCAAACCTCGTAACGCCCTTCATAGGCGAAACCTTCAGCAACACCTTCTCACCCACTGAATATGACACATCTCGGACCTTCCGGTCCGCATAACTCTTCTGACGCGACTGGGCTGTGCGTAGTCTCTCCTGAATCACCTTCACCTTGTCTAAGGCATCCTGGACTAACTCTGTCCCCAATAATCTAGCCTCGCCGGGCTCAAACCAACCGACTGGAGACCTACTCCGCCTCTCATATAAAGCTTCATACGGTGCCATCTGAATGCTGGACTGATAGCTATTATTATAAGAAAACTCTGCAAGAGGCAAATAATCAGCCCATGAACCACCGAAATTAATGACATAAGCACGCAACATGTCCTCCAGTATCTGAATTGTACGCTCGGACTGCCCATCCGTCTGTGAATGAAATGTTGTGCTCAACTTTACCTGTGAAACTAACTCTCGCTGAAATGTCTTCCAGAACTGAGAAGTGAACTGGGTACCTCTGTCTGATATGATAGAAATGGGAACTCCATGCAATCTTACAATCTCGCGGATGAATATCTCTGCCAACCGCTCTGAGGAGTATGTAGTACACACCGGAATGAAGTGAGCTGACTTGGTCAGCCTATCCACAACCACCCAAACTGAATCAAACTTCCTCGCTGTCCGAGGGAGTCCACTAACAAAGTCCATAGTGATCCTTTCCCACTTCCACTCGGGAATATCAATACGCTGGAACACACCACCGTGCCTCTAATGTTCATACTTGACCTGCTGATAGTTTAGGCACCATGCCACATGATTCATAATATCTTTCTTCATCTTTGTCCACCAGTAATGCTTCCTCAAATCCTGATACATCTTTGCGGCACCTGGATGAATAGAATACCGTGAGCTGTGGGCCTTATTTAATATTAACTCCCGAAGGACATCAACATTGGGTACGCATATCCGGCCCTGCATCCGCAACACACCATCACTATTAATAGTGACATCTCTGGCATCATCATGCTGAACTCTGTCCTTACGGGCAAATAAGTGTGGATCATCATATTGGCGCTCTCGAATATGGTCATATAAAGAAGACCGAGCCATCACCCAACTGGGCTCAGAAATATCCAGCCTCACCATCTGATTAGCTAACTCCTGAACATCAACTGCAATGGGTCTCTCCCCAACTGGAATGTACACCAAGCTACCCATACTGACAGTCTTCCATCTTAAGGCATCGTCCACTACATTGGCCTTCCCAGGATGGTATAAAATGGTAATATCATAGTCTTTAAGCAATTCAAGCCATCTCCGCTGCCTCAAATTGAGATCTTTCTGCTTAAACAAATGCTGAAGGTTGTGGTGGTCTGTATATACATCACAAGATACACCATACAAGTAATGCCTCCAAATCTTCAAGGCATGAACAATAGCAACTAACTCTAAGGTACACAGGGTAGTTCTTGTCATGGGGCTTATGACGAGAAGCATATGCAATAACTCTACCCTCCCGCATCAATACACAACCAATGCCAACTCTAGAAGCATCACAATACACCGTATAAGACCCTGAAGCTGATGGCAACACAAGTACCGGAGTTGTGGTCAATGACGCCTTGAGCTTCTGGAAGCTCTCCTCACATTCATCAGACCACACAAATGGAGCATTCTTTTGTATCAACTTAGTCAAAGGTGAAGCAATAGATGAAAAACCCTAAACAAACCTGCGGTAATAGCCTGCCAAGCCGAGAAAACTCCGGATCTCAGTTGCTGGGGAAGGTCTGGGCCAATTCTGCACCGCCTCGACCTTCTGTGGGTCAACCCGAATACCATCACTGGACACTACATGTCCCAAAAAGGTCACAGTATCAAGCCAGAACTCACACTTAGAGAATTTTGCATAAAGCTTTTCTTCTCTCAACCTCTGCAATACCACCCTCGAGTGTTGTGCGTGCTCCTCCTGACTGCGTGAATACACTAGGATATCATCAATAAACACGATCATGAAAGAATCAAGGTACGGCCAAAATACACTATTTATCAAGTGCATGAATGCGGCTGGGCATTGGTCAGCCCGAAAGACATCACCAGAAATTCATAGTGCCCATATCTCATCCTGAAGGTTGTTTTCATAATGTCTGAATCCCTAATCTTCAGTTGGTGATAACCCGATCGAAGGTCAATCTTAGAGAACACACTTGCTCCCTGGATCTGATCAAACAAGTCCTCAATACGAGGCAATGGGTACTTATTATTCACTGTCACCTTGTTCAACTGCCTGTAATCAATGCATATTCTCATTGTGCCATCTTTCTTCTTCATGAATAATACTGGTGCACCCCAAGGTGACACACTCAGGTGAATGAACCCCTTATCTAAGAGTTCTTGAAACTGTTCTATCAACTCTTTTAACTCAGTTGGTGCCATGCGATAGGGAGGAATAGAAATGGGCTGAGTGCCCGGCACCAAGTCAATACCAAAATCAATATCCCTATCAGGCGGCATGCCCGACAGGTCTGCTGGAAATACATCCGGGAAATCCCTCAAAACGAGGACCGAATCAAGACTGGGTGTCTCAGCCTCAACATCTCTAATGAATGCCAAATAGGATAAACAACCCTTCCCAATCATGCATTAGGCTTTTATGTAGGAAATCACCCTGTCGGATACATAATCAGTCATGCCACGCCACTCGATCCTCGAATTACCTGGAATAGCTAGTGTGACTGTCTTGGAATGACAGTCCAGAATCGCATGGTAAGGAGATAGCCAATCCGTGCCTAGAATCACGTCGAAATCCACCATGCCCAATAGTAATAAGTCAACTCGGGTCTCCAGGCCCCCAATAGTAACAAGACAGGATTGATATACCCGATCTGCAATAACTATATCACCCACTGGGGTAGACACATGCACGGGTAAGGCAAGAATACCACGGGTCATACCCAAATGATACGCAAAATATGAAGAAAGATAGGAATAGGTGGATCCGGGATCAAATGAGACAGAAGCATCCCTGTGGCAGACTGAAATAATACCTGAAATGATTGCATATGATGCGCTAGCGTCCCTCCTATCCGAAAGAGCATAAAAACGAGCCTGGCCTCCGCCAGTACGATCCTCACCCCTAGGGCGACCTCTGGCTACCTGGCCACCACTCCTAACTAACTGTGCTGGTGCTGAAGAAGTGGGAGCAGAAGACGAGGGTTGGTCCCTCTGCTGAGACCGTTTACGAAGCAACTAGGGACACTCTCTCATGATATGGACAAACTCACCACACTCAAAGCAACGGCCTGAAGCTGGAGAAAGGGACTGCTGAGGACCCCTCGCTACAGATGAACCCTAAGCTGAAGAAACAGGAGTAGAGCTCTAAGCTGGAAGGGCATTTAATGTAGGCTGACTCTGCTGACGACCATGCTGACCCTGATAGCCCTGATGACCACGGTCTAATGAAGCTCCACTGGACTCTACACGACCTGACTGAGGAGATCTGAAAGGACGACCTCTACTATGTTGAGGCTGGCCCTTAGATGGAGCACCACTGTAACTACAAGTACCACGAGGCCTCTTAGCCTCTCTATCCTCACGCTCTCGGCGGCGATCTATCTCAATCTGATGAGTCGCATCAAGCACCTCCTCAAAATTAACTGCTGAAGCTCTGTCTCTAGACATCAATATACGGATAGGATAGATGAGACCATCTATAAATCTTCTGATCCTCTCTCGATCCATCAGAATTATCCACATGGCATGCCGAGCTAGCTGTGTAAACCTCAACTCATACTGAGTCACTGACATATCACCCTGCTTCAACCACTCGAACTGGCGATGCAGCTCCTCCCTCTAAGACTGGGGCACATACTTCTCCAAAAATACCGTGGAGAACTGCTGCCAAGTGAGGGGCGCTGCCCCAACAGGCCTACGCCTCTCAAAATCCTCCCACCAATGATATGTTGGTCCTGTGAACTGGAAGGTAGTGAAAGCAACACCGCTGGACTCCAGAATACCCGCAGTACGGAGCATACGCTGGCACCTATCCAGAAAACCCTGGTCATCCTCGCCCTCAAAACCATTGAATGCCGGAGGGTGTAGCCTCTCAAACCTCTCCAACCGACGCTGCTCATCGTCAGGTATAGCTGGAACCACGTGAGCTGGGGATGGTGCAACCAGTGTAGCCGACTAAGCTGGAGCTGCCTCAGGTGCCTGTAAATCCTGAACTACTAGCTCGGATGTGTGAGCCACGGGGGTCTGATTCCCTCCCCCTACCTGTGAAGAGGCCGCTGCAGTAGAGGCTGCAACCACCTAAGCTAAGCCAGTCCATTCTGATAAAATCTGGGCCAAAGTCTCCTGAAGACCCGGTATCTCAATAGAAACTGCCGGTGCCTGAACCTGAGCTGCTGGGGTGCCTTCAGCTGGAAGCTGATCCTGATCCTGGGCTACTGGCGCTGGGATCTAACCCTGAGTCTGGTCAGCTGGTGGGTCAGTAGGTTCTGGCACTGCTGTCCTACCTCTGCCACGACCACGGCCTCTAGGTGCCACTGTTGGTCGTCTGCCACGTCCTCTAGCACGTGTTCTCGCCATCTACGATAGAATAGAATATGGAAAAATTTAGTTTCACGATAACACAAACTGCACGATATGAATCCATGAAAGTGAAGTGTTTCCTAAAGTTCTATAGCCTCCCGAGGATAGATACGGACATTTAAGTACCGATCCGCAAAAGCCTACTAAACCGGCTCATGACTCGCAAGGCCTAGTAACCTAGGCTCTGATAGCAACTTGTCACGACCTAATTCTGGTCATGATAGCGTATAACCCTAAAGCTAGGCCAGCCAGACCAACAATTGTTTTCACAATCAAATATCAGTCCCAAATGGACAACTCAAGAAGAATATATTAGTCAACAGATACTCCAATAATAATAGTATGAATAAATACTGAGAAGTGCGAAAACGATATAACACTCCCAAAGATCTAGGATCACAAGTCTAGAGCCTCTAAACAAAACCGAATAGTGATAGAAAATACTGAATGAAGTACTCAAGTGTGAGACATATAATGATAACTGAATGAAATGAGAAGCTAGGTTCTGCGAACGTCGGCAGCTACCTCAGCAACTCGAAATAACCCTGGTAGAAGCTGGAGTGCTCGTCTATCCCTCCTATGTACTTGAATCTGCACACAAAGGTGCAGGGAGTAGGGGTGAGTACTAAGTACTCAGTGAGTAATGAGTATATATTAATAGCTGAAAGCAGGAAATCCACAGAATACCATAGAGTAAAGGTAAACTACAGTCTGATCCCTCTTACGAACTAGCAACATCAATACATTACAATTAACACAGATAATTCAACATATAAAAATGCAATGCAATGCACATGACCGCTACGGTATGTAGCCCGATCCATTTAATGTCGACGGCGCTCACTAGGGTGTGTACAGACTCCGGAGAGGGCTCCTACAGCCCAAACACAATATATCATCTGCTGCGGCGTGCAGCCCGATCCTCATATCATCTGTTGCGGTGTGCAGCTCGATCCATCCTCAGTCCATAACATGCATATGAGTCATGCAACAGTTCAAATTATTTATCTTCAGGTTCCAGTTCATTAATGATGAAAATACATTAATTTTTATTTTATTTTTGCAAGAACAGGTGACTTAGCATTTCAACATGGTGATTTCAAACCAGGACAAACATGGCTTACAGCCCACAAATATATCTAACAAAGTGTGTGTTTCAAAATCATATAACATATTATTCATATCCGGGATGGATCAAGTCTCAAGCCCAGTCATAATCCATCCCGCACCTGCCACGGGGTGCGAGCTATGCCCTACTAGCATCACAATATGCTAAGCCGGGGTTTCGAACTCTCAGACTACCATATACACTAACTACTCACCTCTAGCCGGCCGTGGACTCGTTCGCGATACCTTTTCCCTTTGAATTTACTGCCTCGTGCATCGAATCTAGTCAAAACCACAGCATTTATATCAATACGGGTCAAAGAAACATAACCCAATCTAATTTACTGAAATACGCAATAATGCACCAAGTTGGTAAGCTCGGGCCCCGGGACCGCATCTCGAAAAATTTCGAAATTCATATCAACGGATTCCTCATCTCGCCACGAGTCCGTGCATATAAAATTTATCGAAATCGGAGTTCGAATGGCCTTTCAAAAGTCAAAATTTTGTTTTCATAATCTAAGCCCTAATTCTTCACAATTTCTACCCAAATTTATGAGTTTTGATGTTAATTCTAGCATATAATCGTGTTTTTGAGTCAAGAAACTTACCTCCAATGTTTCCCCGTTGATTTCTCTCTTTAAAGCTCCCAAAACCCTCTGTAAACGAAGTGAAAATAGTGAAAATATAATTAGGGTCGCGTCTGAAATTAATTAAATATGTTCTTCTCAGACGCCTCCTTCTATGCGATCGCAGTGCCACTCTTGCGATCGCATAGAGCAAATTTTCCAGGTCCTAAAATCCTTTCTCTGCGATCGTAGGACTAGCCATCCGATCGCATACCTTGTCCCTCTTATACTACGCGATTGCATAACACATTATTGCGATCGCACTGCACACTCTCAGCGGCCTATGCGATTGCAATACCCTTCACGCGATCGCATAGAGTAAAATTTTCACCCCTTCAGATCCTTCTATGCGATCGTAGTCATGTCTATGCGATCGCATAGAGCAATAGCTGTCTGCAAATTTTCTGCTGCAATTTCATGTTCAAAATTTGCCCGTTGGCCATCCGAATTCACTCCGAGACCCTCGGGACCTCAACCAAATGCACAAACACATCACATTGCTTTATTCAAACTTGCTCGCAACATAAAACATCATTGTAAACATCAAAATCACCAATTTCATACGGATTCAAGCCTAAGTTTCTTTAAAACTTCCGAAACTAAGATTCGATCTAAAACCCGACCTAAACACCTCTGAATGACCTAAAATTTTGCACGCATATCCAAGATCACCTAGCGAAGCTACTCCAACTCTCGGAATTTCATTCCGAGCCCCGGATCAAAATCTCACCTACCGTTCGGATTTCGCCAAAATTCAACTTTAGCCAATTCAAGCCTAAAACTACACCGGACCTCCGAATTTGATTCCGGTTGCTCTCCTAAGTCATAAATGATCCCTCGAAACTAGTCGAATCATCAGAATTCAATTCCGAGCTGTCTAACCCATCGGTCAACATTCAGTTGACTTTCTTCAAACTATCCTTCTCATAAAGAGGTGTATGGCCTCATTTCTATCTAAATTCCCTCCGATTTGCTTCTAACTTTTCGAACACATATAAATTAGTATATTGAAGTATTAAATAAAGAAAATGGGGGGATAACTCCCGTAACAACGATTCGGGTCGTTACATCATTTATGTTTCCATAGTTATGATTTCCGTATGGGGACTATGGATTGGAGGATATGTAATTTTTCCTCATAGTCCTCTCAAACGTTGTTATTTATTAATCATACCTCTTTTCTTTGTAATTTGTACCGTGCTATTTGGTATGTTAAGCATGGTAAGGGTGAGAGTTGACAACATACACTATTTAGCCAGAATGAGGAGGGTTTTCCCAATACAAGGAGAAACTTAGAAGCATGCCTTGTTTTCTTTTATTTATTACTCCGCGTTTCATTGCTTCATTTCTTTATTGTTTAATAGTAATACAACTATTTTGTAATCGCGCAATTTTCTTATTTTGATTATTGTTGGGAAGTACATTTTGCATATTGGAGACGGTTTCTTCCAAGGATTTAAAAGATGCTCCTGAAGTAGGCTTTCATTTGTTTTTTGCGGGTGGGATTTTTACACAAGTAGCGTGCAAGATTCACTCTGCGTACCCTTACCCTTGTGTTATTGTTGTTATTCATGTACTTATTATTGTGAGTTCTGGGCTATGTATTGTGTGGCATTGATATTGTTGCTTGGGGATGCTATGGCCTAAGTGCGTGATCCTGCCCAACTATATATGTTTTATAAAAAGACTAAGCGGCCGCTGCAAAAATAATCTAGTTCAAGAGTCTGGAGTCGAATCCCACAGCAAACAAACATATTTTCTACAATTTCTCGGTATCACAAATAATAGGTTCAATCAACTTTCAAAGTTCAATACGAATTAAGGGATGAGGGTCTAGAAACCTATCTTATGCAGGGAGAACTCAATTGGTGAATACTATACTACTGCAGCTGCACACCTATAGGGCATCTATCTTCACAATGCCAAAAAAAGTAATGAAAGTAATAGTAAAAATACGCAGAAACTATCTATGGGATTGGAATGTGTTTACTAACAAACCACCATTGGTAGCATGGGATATTGGGTGTAGGCCAAAAGAAGAGAGGGCCTAGGAGTACAAGAATATGTGGCATGGAAGCAAGCAACAATTGCTAAGTATGTATTAACATTGAACAACAGAGTAACACTTAGTGGGTCAGACGGGTGAATCATATCTATATAAAAAGGAAATATTAGTGGTACAATAAAGCACCACAGGGCTGTACATGGTACTGGAAGAATATATGTGATATTAAAAATAGATTTGAAACTGCATTTGAACAAAAAGGCTGGAAAGGAATGAGCAAATAATACACAGTGAAAGATGGATATAAATGGAGAAGAGGAGAAGCACATAAATGGACATATGCTAGATGGATCTGAAATAGACTGAATGTTCCAAAAACATAGCTTCATAGAATGGCTGATTATGATACATAGATTACTTACAAGAGATGGACTACACGTGATAGGTGTAAGCTAGGGAAGACCTTCCTTCCATGTAGTATGCATGATGAAACAATACAACACTTATACTTTAAGTGCCAATTTTCAAGAAGATCTATGAAGGAATTATGTAGATGGCTGGTCTAAAGATCAACTATTTAGATCAGCACAACATATGGAGGAAGATGGGAAGAAGTATCAAAGGAAGATTGCTGAGGATTTGTGACTGCCATCATAGTAACAGTCATGTATGGAATATGGAAAGCAAGAAACGAATCTTTGTGGAACCAAAAAACGCCAATACAGGAAAGATGTGGTAGAGCATCAAAGAGGATAGCAAGCACAAAATTCAACTAATTGTTGACAATAGAAAAAATAGCAACGACAAGGAATATATAAACCTCTTGTATAGATAGTATACTATAGAGCAAACCTACCTAATAAGGGTGCATAGATGTAAGCTAAAGTAGAATAGCTTATAATTATAATTGATTACAAATTGTAAATATTATTGTCAAGTGGAGATCAATAACATTTTCTTTCACCCAAAAAAAAACGATCAGAGTTCATGATTTTGATTTTATGAATTAACAGAAATTACTAAACTAATAAAAATACAAATAAGAATTATCACTAACAAGAATATAATGAGGTTGAATCAAGGTTAAAACAAATCTAGGATTATTGATTTCTCCAATATGTTTGATTATTTCCTAACACGTTCGCTATAATCTCTCCGCACCACTCTCTACAGATGATGAGTTCTTCATTTATCGCAATTACCTCTCAATCAATCACGATAATTTACTAAAAGAATTATCTCAAACTACTCTAGCTGATAATTCGTATAACTTAAAATGATCGCGCCAAAAATTCGTTATCTCAAATTTCACTTTTAAATCTAAGTAATTAATCTCTTAACTTTCTAGAAAAGGGCATTTTTCAACAAAAATCTAATCAAGAGTTATCTCTTAATCAACACAATATAACTAGGCGTGATTAATCAAAGGGCTTTCAATTAACCACAATAAGCACATAGTTGAACGAATGGAGAGTAAAATGTCTCAATTATACTAATCCATAATAAATAATTCATCAAACAATTGATTCCAGCAAACCCTAGATGAAGGTTTTATCTACTCATAATACTACTCAAAAACACATAACTTATTTGTCAAACCAATAACCATAAAAGTAAAAAGCAAAGAAAAACTCCTCAATTCGTCTGGTAGAATGAACTTGAGGATCTTCTGGCTCAAATTTACTTTAACGATTGTGTTCCTTGCCTTCTCTAGTCAAGCATACAGCTGAAATAAGGATTAGAAGCTTTTATATCACATTCTTGAGCCACATAACTAAGTTTCCCCTCAAGATAAAACACAAGCGCATTTGTACTGGTTCTATAGTTGTGCTTCGCATAGGGCCAGGTTGAAATTCAAGATTTTCCTGTGCTTTTTCTATGTGGATTGATTCAATATAAATTATCAAGAACGTAAAATAAATAAATTCTAAATAAAATAAAAAATCATACAAGTTGTGAATAATTAATTCTTTTAGGAATTACTCATATCCAAAGCAGCTTTTCACAAGCACCCACCCCATACAACTAGTTGGGGAGGTTTGTTCGCCTTTTGAATCAAATAAAATAAGTAATAGGGGCTTCATAGCTACTTTCATTCCATATGAAAGTGAAGAACCAATCTTTAGTCAATAGAAGCCCTACTTCCCTCTTTCCGGCCTCATCACTTCAATTTAATGGCAAACCTATTTTGTAGTCACCGAGTAAATCGCACCTTTGGTACTTCAATAGGACGAGCTATTTGATAGTGACTTCTTTTGTTTGGTAGGGAGACGGAAGGCTACTTCAATGACAGAAATAGTCAGAAACTCGAGAGGGGTGCCTTTGGAGAAGCGTTTGCCGGTAAACAAAGCCTCACTCAGATTATGTCGTGAGGCTGACTAAATCCCATCCATGAATCGATAAATGAAAGGTTGTTCATTCCTTTTTGTTAACAAGTTAAAGTAGGCATACGAACCACTTTGCTTTAGACTCTATTGGAACAAAGCAAAGAAGGAGGCGGAATAGAGAAATGAAAGGGGCAAGGGCGGTCTTGCTTGGCGCGGAGGATGCTGGTTCGGGGGTAAAGTACAATACTAAAGGTCCTCGGACTTCCAGGCGATTATTGTTTTAAGAAGCTTTTCACCATTGGATCTCGCCAATACAGCCCCCTATAGTTTTCGTTACCGAGATATCTTTTTTTTTTCATTGTTCCAAGGGATTTTTTAGGGAATCTGCTCCCATGCTGCAATAGTCAAATCTGAACTGAACCCTGTCACTCTTCTTTCTTTCTTTGCGAGCAGGAAGCACACTAACATTGTAGGTTGTGCGATTCCACTGTGTTATTTGTACTTGAATAGGTGGACAGGTTACCGGAAGATAACTTTAATTCCCCAAGCCAGCAGGCAGGCGGCATGGTTATATTGTGTGACAACACTACAGAGCGAGTTGCTCTTCTAGGTGAGCAGTTGTATGACAACACTATAGAGAAAGCGACACTTTCGTGTAACATGCTATGATCTCAACGCCTTTACGAAGTAGTGATGAGTTCTGTGCGCTCTAAGCCCGGCCCGCGCGTGGTTAGGAATATTGGCCGCAATCTGAGAGGTACTACCTACCCTACCCTACCACCTATAGGTGGTCATCCTATTGCCGCCCGAGAAGGAACTTGAGTGATCTTGAGTAGGGATCCTACAACGATAAATAGAATCCCCACAAATATACCACTAGATTGAGCACCAATGATTTCATATTCGATCAAAATATTAGCTAACTGATCGAAGTGGGTAGCTCCAGTATACCCATAGATCATGGAACAAATAGGGTGGGTAGGCCTAAGCACCACACTACATGTATAGACACGAACCCTTATTGTTACCGTACGTGCGACTCTCACCGCATGCGGATCGTACAAAGACTCCTAAATCCATCACGAGCCCATTCTTCCACCTCTGATCTCCAATCATTGATCAAACTTGCCTTCCCCAGATAATCGTATGTATCGGCTTGGATTAGTCCAGAACCAATGAGGCATTCTGGCGGACAAATTCCTGTAGGAAACCGACGACTACATAAGATAAAAGACTACAACTACAAGACAGGCCGGAAGCGACTCGCTTCTATTCTCGTTGGGATTGGATATAGATAGGAAAACCATAGATTGTAGTAGTTCGCCAACCTCTCTAATTAACATACGATACAATTTCACTTCACATCACGACCAAAAGAAAGAAAGAGCTTCACTCTGTTTGCCTTCCTACGCTGAAGATATCCTCTTTTCCCTTCTCTAAAGTCTACAAAAAACACGTGGGAGTGGCAGGATTTGAACCTATGTAGAAAAGCTTTAACAAATTTATTGTCTGCTGTTTTTTACAACTAGGCCACTCTCCCCTTCCAGGGTTGAGGCCCCCCTCAATGGGTTCTAATTCTAAGAAGGGGGCGATGCCCTGAATCAATAAAAAGCTTATTGATTTAACTGAAGGGAACTAAGACAATTAGCTTAGCTAGTATTCTGGGAGAATCTGGTCATTTAGTCAGTTCATAACTATCTCTGTATATTAAATGGTGTTAAATGGAACCAAATGTAAATAAAGAGGAAGATTCACCCAATACTGAATGAGTTGAATGATTCATCTTGACAACGATGAGTGACAATAATCTATGAGAATATTGAATACTTTCTCGGATACGGTGGAAATGACAAGGAAGAATCCAACGGGACGAATCTCCTTAGAAAGTTTTTCTTTGTATTTCTCTCGAGAGCTTGATTGTCAAAAGAGTTCTTATCAATTAGAATATTATATGTCTTTTGTTGTACTCTCATTATATTTGTATAGGACATGTCCCAAAGAATAATCAATGGAATACTCTGAAGATCCCAAGTCAAAACTATCTATTACTACTGCTCATAATACTTTACCTCAGCCGTGGTTGACTGTTTGGCGACACTTTAATCACTAGTAGACCTCATACAAATTGCTCATGATAAAATAGGGATTTGAAACCCTTCTTATGGTCCATTGTGTTTTCTGGCATTTGAACCTTCATATTTTCTTCCCTTCTTCTTCTTCATGTATTATTGCTCTTGTTGCTTTCATTTTCGCACCCTTGTTCACCTTTTTGACTTGAGTGATTTATTCTACTCCTACCTTATTCAAGTTTGTACTTTATACACTTACAAGCAACTAAAAATGGTCAACGCATCTTCTGGCTCTGGTGAGGCATCTGACCGAATCCCACTGGCAGTGATAACGCCTCCTCGCAACGATGGGGCTTCCATTGTTGCTGAGGACGAAAGCTTTCCCACTGTAGAGGAAATAATTTTATGTAATGACAAAGCCAGTTCGGACTTGTAAAAACTACCCACAAACGAGTTCGAAACTGCCCACAAACGAGTGTGGACTTCTCAATCTGAAATGGAAGCGAGTGTCCTCACTGAGCTTTGGTCCATGTTCAACATCCCGGCCTATATCGACCTAATCCCAGTCAGTTGCGACATGGTAAAGATTCATCACCTTAGATATTTCATGTTTTACACATATCCGTTCTACATGGTATATTCTCTTCCTCTGCCTTCGTTGGCAGAAAAATTCAACCACAATTACGGCGTCTATCCGACTAAGATCTCTTCCTACATTTACAAACTCTTCCATATGTTGATAAATTATGCGGAGCTGGCCAACCGCAAGATTTCTATTCACAATCTATTGCACCTCTTCGCACCAAGTTTATAAAGAGGTACAATGTTATACCTTCGCCACCGTGGGAGAGAGGGATTGGTGGTGAAGATGGACGATAATGCCAATCATCGATTTTGGTACAATGTTTTCTATATCAAGACCAAGTACATGGTGGCAAACACCAATAGGTTCCCTGAAGCATGGAACTTGCCTGTAAGTACTTCTGTTGATTGTTTGTTTTGTTTATCCTAGGACCTTACAGACGCTCAACAGCTCTGTCATTGGGAATAGTCATACTCGCCTTGAGGGTAAGTTTCCGATCTCTCTAGTTCACGTGCCTTACATTCTTCCTTCTTTATTTTTATACTAACTTCCTTATTCTTCTACTTTCTCTTTTTCATTTAGACCATAATTTTGGAGATTGAGTGTGCCCACCGAGAAGATAAGTGGAAAGCTATTTTCAAGAAAACATAAAGGAAGTACTGTGTGTATCGCGTCAAACATCGTGAGATATGCAAGCAGTTTGGTGTGGACAGCCAAGCAATCAAGGTTCAAAAATTTTATATGAATGAACCACGTCAAAAAAGGTAAAGAGGGGTTTTACTTAAGAAGAATCAGTAGCAATAAATTAACCCCCAAAACAAAGGATTCTGATTCAAATACAAGTTGGAAACCTTTCGAAGAAAAATTTCAACACACATATAAAGAGATTGTTATGCTAATCGGAAGAATTCAAACACAAAAGTATTCAAACCTATTACATGGATACAGAGTGAGTTTGAGAGAGTCTGGGGTTCGAATTGAACCCTAGTCCAAACATACAAGACCACACTCGCCAAAAATGTCGAATCCTAGGGTTTTCGACTTGAACCGAATGCAAAGAAGAGAAACAAGCAGATACAGTAAAAGTTCAATAAAAATAGAGTAAGGGAATTAATTCGAAACACAATAAGAATAGAAGAGACAGTAGAGGAAAATACGCTTAAGCAGGCATAGTAAGAACATTTAGTGAACATGGTTGGAAAATGTAATAGACGAATCATATCAACTCATAGTGGAAGGCAAGTAGTAGAACATAGCATGTGAGACATAGCATAGAAACATAGCATGTGAAAACATAGCCTAGAAATACGGTAGAAAGAAGAGCAAAATACAAAAAAAACATAGTAGAAGAACATGTATAAAAGCAAAATGTAAGAACATAAAGCATACACGAGAAAGCGACAAAAAAAGTCGGAAAACACTCAAGCATTTTTCAGAGAACACTAAATCAGAAAGAGGTGACTATGAAAGTAAGATTTTTTTAAAAGAAAAGTTTGGGAAACCTCTTAAAAACTCAAAATAAAGCATGAATACACACATATCTGGAGAGAATCGAAGAAGAACCTCGATAGTAAGGGTTTCAGATGAACCCTAAAATGAGAAGGCTTCGAAAATGTTCGATCTAACTCGATAAGACCGAAAATAGGCTTAGAAGGCTAAGATGTGCCGAAGCCAGGTCGCAGATGGCCGAATACCTCAAGCCGGTGGAGGTCTAGGTGGAGACCTTTGAGGTCTAGACTTAATCCTTCAAATACCAAGCACATTGGAGCGATATGAGGGTTTCATGGCCTAAGAAGCCATGAAAACCGGCGAGAATTGCAGGGATTAGGGTTAGCCTGGGGTGGCGGCGGCTAGGGTTTATTGAGAGAATGAGAGAGGACAGAAATTCAAGGGCGACAGGTATTTGATGAATTAAAAAGGAAAGGCTTAATCTGAGTCATTAATCTTCTAGGTCAACGACTGTGATTAAAAGGGGGGGATTCGGTCGGGTATTTTAATTTTGGTCGGGGTTGGGTTGATTTTAGAAATTGGGCCGGCCAAGATTGGGTCAATTGGAGGTTTAATATGGCTATCATTGAAATGCAAATGGGTTTTACGTTAAATAGCCAATTTTCCCCTTTTAATTTAATTAAAATAGTTAAAATAATTTTTAAAATACATTAAAAGCACCTAATTGATTAATAATATATAAATATTAATCTAAAATTACTGAGAGTAATTTTATAATTGTAGGATGCTATTAATCGCAATATAGGCTATAATTGCAATTTTATGTAATTTTAGCTTAAAATATCAAATAGATTTATAGAAAATATGAAAAACAATTCCTTAATGACATTGTTATGTAAATATGAGGATGGAAATAAATTTCTCACCAAATGATAGCTTTGGGAATAATTACTGGATTTCTTACTGTTATAATAAAATAATTTAAAAAATTAGGAAGAGGTGTCAAAAATTCTTTTGCATACTTATATATGCATGTACTTGCTATGTGGATCATACTTTGAGTATAAAAAATAGATAGAAAAAAATTGGGTATCAACACCACTCACCCTACCCTACTCCCTATAGGCGACCATCTTACAGCCCCCCGAAAAGGAACTGGAGTGATCTTGAATACAGATCATATAGCAATAAATAGAATACCCATGAAAATAGCACTAGATCCAGCACCAGTGGTTTCATATCTTGTCAAAATATTGGCTAATTGATCGAAGTGGGAAGCTCCAGTAGACCCATAGATCATGGATAAAATAGTGAGGGTAGGCTTAAGCACCAAATTACATGTATAGACGCGAACCCCCCTCGTTACCATACGTGCGACTCTCACCGCATATGGCTCGCAGAAAGACTCATAAATCCATCTCGAGCCCTTTCTTCCACCTCTCCTCTCCAATCCTTGATCAAATTTGCGTTCCCCAGACTATCGTATGTATCGCTTGGCTTTGTCCAGAACCAATGGGGCATTCTGGCGGACTCATGCGTGTAGGAATGTCAACGATTACATAAGCTAAAAGACCAAGACAGACCGAAAGTGACACACTTCTATTCTCGTTGGGATTGGATATTGATGGAAAATCTATAGATCGTAGTAGTTCGCCAACCTCTCTAACTAACATACGATATAATTTCACTTCATAGCACAGCCAAAAAAAAAAGAAAGACCTTCGCTCGGTTGGCCTTCCTCGCTAACGAATGCTTCTTTTCTCTTCTCTGAAGTCTACAAAAAACAAGTGGGAGAGGCAGGATTCCAACCGACGTAGAAAAGCTTCAACAGATTTACAGTCTTCTGCTTTTGACCACTCGTCCACTCTCCCTTCCAGGGTTGAGGCCCCCCTTAATGGGTTCTAACTCTAAGAAGGGGGCGGCACCCTGAATCAATCAAAAAGCTTATTGATTTAACTGAAGGGAACTAAGACAATTAGCTTAGCTAGCGTTCCGGGAGAATCTAGTCATTTAGTTATTTCATAACTATCTCTATATATTAAATGGTGTTAAATGGCACCAAATGTAACTAAAGAGGAAGATTCACCCAATATTGAATGAGGTGGATGATTCCTACCTCTAATAATGATGAGTGACAAGAATCTATGAGAATATTAAAGTCTTTCTTGGATCTGGTGAAAATGGCAACGAATAATCCAAAAAGACGAACCTCCTTAGAGTATGGTCCTTATATTTACTCGAGACCTTGCTCTTCAAAGGAGACTTCTTATCACTTAGAATATTACATGCCTTTTGCCTTATCTCTCATTTTATTTATATGAGATATTTCCTAAAGAACCCTAAAAGTACAAATACAGAGAATGAAATATTCTCTCTAAAGAATTAAGAACTGGTCGTTACTACTGCTCATAATACTCGACTTCGATTGTGTTTGACTGCTTGGCGACACGTTCCGTTAATCATTGGTCAACCTCGGCCAAATTGCTTATGATAATTATCTCTTCGTGCTGAATTTCCTCAGTTGAATTTTGACTCATACATAAAGACATTTATCTCAAGAAATCATGAATAATATTATAATAGACATTAAAGGCTCATTAACCATAGCTTTTCAAAATCAATTGAACTTACTCAATTGAAAAGTTAGCGTAAAAATACTACATCTAATCTCTAGATCAAACAGTTGACAAAACATAAGAAAATTCTATTGCATATTAGTGGTACTGTGGTAGGTACTGTATTGATTAATAAGAGAATAAATGAAAGACTTGCGCTATATTTGGATCATTGTTACCCATCATTTATAATATATCATATTGTATTGTATCGTATCATTTTATGAATACAACATTTAGCTAGATTAGAATATTTGTTGTTGTCAAATAAAATTTTATTGTTTGGTTTGATTGTATCATACTGTACCGTAACTGATAAGTTTACTGAAAAGTCCTCAATTGTTTTAGATTTTATCAAGAATTACATATAATGTAATTAGAATTGGAGTTAAAAATCAATATTATACAGCTAATTAGAGATAAAATAATAAGAATTGGAATTAAAAATCAAAGTAGAAGAAAGAACAAAATAAAAAGAAGGCAAAATATGTACATGACGTTGGAGTTGGAAGCGGCGGAGGAAAGGACTGAAGATGTAGGTTATAGGTTAGGAGATTTGGATTAAGAAAAAAGATAAAAGGCAAAATAGAGTTATAAGTAATAAATTGAGGCATAATTAGAAAGAAACAAGGAAACAATCTCACCATACTAAATCAATTATTTCAAGAAATAAGATTTTTTATTGTTTCAGAATAGTAGATTTAACAATATAATATAATACTAAATTTTAAATAAACAACTAAAAAAATATTATTTTAATATAATAATACAATACGGTATAATGTACAACAACCATCCAAACAACCTGTTACGGAGCATCTCTAAAATCCTTTCAAAACTGAAAGCTTAACAATAAAGAACACTGTAACGACCCGACCGGTCGTTTTAGAAAATTACGCCCCAATCCCTAATTTAACTGTTCCCCTAAGTTCATTTCCGCTATTGTGGGTTGCCGGGAGAGTCGGTTCCGAAAATTTGAGCATTTTGGGACACTTAGTCCCTAAATAAGAGCTTTGAAACTAGAAAACAGTCCGTAGCCGGAATAGTGTTAAGACGATCTCGGAACGGAAATCCGATGGTTCCATTAGCTCCGCTAGGTGATTTCGGGGTTAGGAGCGCGTTCGGAATGTATTTTGGAGGTCCGTAGCTCAATTAGGCTTGAAATGCCGAAGGTTGAAATTTTGGCGAATCCGAACGATAGGTGAGATTTTGATCCGGGGTCGGAATGGAATTCCGACAATTCCTGTAGCTTCGTTATGTGATTTTGGATATGTCCGCAAATTTTCATGTCATTCGGACGTCGTTTGGTCGGGTTTTAGATCGAATGTGCAATTCGGAAAGTTTTAAGAAATTTAGGCTTGAATTCGATGTGAATTATGGGTTTTGATGTTGTTAGACGTGTTTTGATGATTAGAATAAGTTCGTATCATGTTTTGGAATAGGTTGGTGGTTTTCGTTGGGATCCGGGGGTCTCGGGATGAATCCGGGGGTCCAATCGGGCTATTTCATGCCTTTTAGAAATGCTGTTAACTGCTGGTGTGTGATGCAGACGAATGCTCTATGCGATCGCAATGGGCTGATGCGATCGCATAGAAGGTTTTGGAGAGGCCAAGTATTTGTTCTATGCGATCGCGGGCAAGGTTATGCGATCGCATAGTTCTGCAAAGTTGTTCTCTGCGATCGCGTACATCCCTATGCGATCGCATAGTGTATAGAGAAGAGGGGTCCCAGGTCCAGCTTTTGTTCTATGCGATCGCGGAGCAGGGTATGCGATCGCATAGGTATATTTTGGTGAGCATTGCGATCGCATTTAGGACTATGCGATCGCATAGAGTAGTTTGGCGAGGGTCGAAATTTGTGCTATGCGATCGCAACAGGGATCATGCGATCGCATAGAGTAAAAATGTCCGGCAGTGGATTTAAGTCCAGAACGGTCAACCCGCGACCCTCATTCGCAAAACGCCATTTTTGAGCTCCAAGAGAGGATTTTGAAGGGGAAACACTCGGATATCATCGGGAGATCATCGGGGGTAAGTCTCTTGACCTTAATTCGTTGGTTTATCATGAAATCCATGATTATTTCACCGAAATTGGAAGATTAAAGGTGGGTTTGAGCCCTAGGCCTAAATGTTAGAAAATCTTTGATTTGAATGGGCAAACGGAGTCCGATTTCGATAAATTTTATATGCACGGACTCGTATTGAGATAAGGAACCCGAATATATATTTTTCGTGATTTTTCGATAAGCGTACCGGAAGTCGGGTTTTGGCAACTTGTGGGTTTTGGTGAATTTTGAGTTATTTTGATTGGGTAATGCCCAATTGGCCTATTTTGACGTGATTCTATTGATTTTATCAGATACTACACTTGTGGAAGCCGACATTCGTGGCAAGAGGGTTATTACTTAGCGGTTTTGTACCGGAATTGAGGTAAGTGGCTTGTCTAACCTCGTGTGGGGGAACTTTCTCCCCTAGGATATTATGTGATAGTTTAAATGCCTTGTACGCGAGGTGACGGGCGTGTACATGCGCTGGTTGTTGTAACACACACTTTACTTGAATTGTCTGATTAGTGATATTCCTGCTCTTAGCTGATAAAAGCGTTACCATTACCCGGTATTACTTAGAAAAGCATGATTTGCTAGGATTCAACATGTTTAATTGCCTAGTTGATTTACTTGAACTCTTGATAAATTGTTGGCACTAATTTTGACGAAATTGTAATTTAACATATTATATTCTCTCTGTGTGTTTTCTTTATTTGATGTGTTTGTGGACTGCGGGTTCAATTCCCGGAGATCCCAGGGCTGTGGGTTCGATTCCCAGGAGACCCGGAGTGATATTGTTTGTGGACTGCGGGTTCGATTCCCGGAGACCCAGGGCTGTGGGTTCGATTCCCAGAGACCCGGCGTGATATTGGTAGGGACTACGGGTTCGATTCCCGAGATCCTGAGATATTGGTAGGGACTACGGGTTCGATTCCCGAGATCCTGAGTTATTGGTAGGGACTACGGGTTCGATTCCCGAGATCCTGAGTTATTGGTAGGGACTGCGGGTTCGATTCCCGGAGATCCTGAGTTATTGAGATATTATTGAGACATGGGCTGCGGGTTTCGATTCCCGGAGACCCAGAGGTACTGAGAATGGGACTGTGGGTTCAATTCCCACAGATCCTGGATTTGTTTATTTGAGTTGGTTATTTGTTGTTAGCTTAATCGTAGACAGTTGCAGTAATTATCATAATGTTGTTATTTCGGAAATTATTATCACATAAACTGTTTATTTTGTTTTCATCATTATATTATTGTTTCTCAGTAGGGCCCTGACCTACCTCGTCACTACTCCATCGAGGTTAGGCTTGGCACTTAATGAGTACCGCCATGGTGTACTCATGCTACTCTTCTGCACACTTTTGTTGTGCAGATCCAGGTACATCGGAGCAGGCTCGTACTAGGTGATTCTGCAGCTTTCTGGGAGACTTCGAGGTATGATCTGCTACGTCCGCGGATCCGGAGGCTTCCCTTCTATTCTAGTATTACTAGTTGACATTTTTCTTCATTTCGTTGTTAGATACTCTTTACACATAGAGCCATAGTTGTATTTCCCTTTAGTCTGTGTTACCGTGAGGTTCCGGATCTTGGTAGTGTTTATTTATTGTGTGACGGATGTATGTGCCAAGTGGCACGGATTACATTCCTTTCATCTTATTTTCCGCTGTTTCTTATTTAAGTAAATTATAATTTATAGATTCCGCAACGTGTTAGGCTTACCTAGTCGTGGGGACTGGGTGGCATCACGACATGTTCACAATTGGTGAACTAGGGTCGTGACAAACACAAGTCTTATCTTCTTACTTCTCATCCTACTTCTACTCCAAATGAAAATGGATAAAGGACTTCTACTCCTATCAAAACACCAACTCGTGCAAGTATATTAAGTTAGCTCTAACTAATTACCCTTTATATTATGCTTATCTAGAAGACTAGAATTGATCAGTTTTTTTCAAATGTATTATATTATACTCTTAGAAAAGCTTATTCAGATTATATAATAATAATAATAATAATAATAATAATAATAATAATAATAATAATGATAATAATTAATGTTTCAAAAGGCGGGGGCGTCAGGCAAGGCATTTTACCTTTGACGAGGCGAGGGGTAAGCCCTGAGACATGGGGCGTAAGTCTCACGGATCTTTAAGTTTTACTAATTTCAAAAATTTTATGATAGTATAAAATAAAAATAATTATACAAATTACATTAAAATCACAAAATTATAATAAATAATTTATTTAAAATATTTATAAATTATAATTCAACCATGAATAATACGAAAAGTATGACATATATATCAAAATATGCAAATTAGATGTAACGTTATTACAACTCAAACAACCAAAGTAATGTATTTGATAAGAAAGAATTCAATATTATAATTTGATTTTTTAAAAATAAAATACCCCTTTTATTATATGCTTTCTATTTAAAAGAGAACTTATATAAAAATATTATTCACAATTTAAATATGATTCTCTAGCATCATTTATTTATAAGTTTCAATAAGCTAATAAAGTGACACATAATTCACCATACAATACCATTATAACTAATTATTTGTAAATAGTTAATAGCTAATATTAAGCTATTAAATTAATAAGTATTGTATCACGTAAACATGAAAAAAAAATTATAAAACAATTATAGACTATTATATATAATAAAGACATAACTAAAGTTAATTAAATATTTTTTAAATAAAAAATTTATTTAAAGTTTACTATCGAAGCAGTCTTAGTGGATAACGTGTCATAATTTTTATTTTAATTATGTCATAAAATACTCTCAATTTAATTATTTATGGTTAAGAAAAAAGTAATTTTGAATAGTCAGCGATTTATTAAGAAAATATGTGCATTTAGAAGGCTAGTTACACTCAATTGCATAAATTTTTATTAGGCGAGCCCAGTACACTAGGTGTTGGGTGTGTCCGTAGCGTAAGCCTCGACGGCCGAGCCGTAAGCCTCGCGGAGCTAAACCCCATACATAAGCCATGGAGCGTTTTACGAGTGCTCTGCCCTGGTGAGCCTCGGACGAGTCCAAATTCTACCTTCTAAATAGAGATAATAATAATAATAATAATAATAATAATAATAATAATAATAATAATAATAATAATAATAATAATAATAATAATAATAATAATAATAATCGCATGAAAACAGATGGGGTATCACATAAAATGAGTAGTATATATTTTAAATTGTCCACAAAGGTGGTGTATCCAATATATAATTAATAATAGCGATGGTTCGGTTACTTATTATTACCTAGAATCTTCGTATATTTAATTAAGTTGCAAAAAGTAGAATCTAATTAACACAAATCATTTATTCTCTCACATTTGATAGAGTTGAACTAGGATTAGAAGTCCTCCTTCATATTCTATTTGTCATTTATTTAATTCAACTCTAGGACTATATTTATATATAGGGGTTCTTTGCATTTTATAACTAATACATAATTATTTAGTATCAAAGTAACCATTATATACAGCGCTATGGCGGAGGATGATAGTGCCTGTTTACTTCGTAATGAACGCGAGGACTGTGTGCGTACGTATCGTTGTTTATCGATAGTTTCTGGTAGCTTAGTGATAACTTCCATTTGGGGACTACGGTATGTAGAGTATGCCATTTTTCCTGATAGTCCTCTCAAACGTACTTATTTATGGTTCACCCCTTTATTCTTTTTACTTTTCACATCCCTATTTGGTTTCTTAGGCACGGTAAGGGTGAGATTTGACAATTTATTCAGATTGAGGAGTAGGGTTTTCCCGATACAAGGAGAAGCTGCATGCCTTGTTTTCTTTTATCTATTTCCCCGCATTTTATTGTTTCCTTTATTTACTGTTTCCTTTCTTTATTGTAATACACTGTAATTGATTATTGTTAATGAAGTAAGTTTGCATATTGGAGACGTTTTCTTTCAAGGATTTTAAAAAATACTCCTAAAGTAGGCTTTCATTTGTTTTCCCCCATGGGATTTTTACAAAATAAATATTTAGTGTTTATTTGCTTAGCGAATGTACATATACATATATCATACATAAAAATTATATACATTTGACAGCTCTTTTAGTTTTACAAAATTAGGTGGCTACAAAATACTACTACTACTACTATAGAGTTACATAATAGTTAATGATATGATTGCTAGCTTGTTGATTAGGATAAAGTTAACCTCAATATAAGGTTGGTTTGGGCAGCAATACTACTTGAAAAAAGTAATTTTTTTTAGGTCACGTAGTTCTGGGATCTCAGGTCATAGCCAAGAGGGACAGTTTCAGATATCTTGGTTCAGTGATTCAAAGGGACGGAGAGATTGACGGGGATGTCACTCACCGTATAGGAGCGGGGTGGTTGAAGTGGAGGCTCGCATCAGGAGTCTTGTGTGACAAGAAAGTTCCACAGAAACTCAAGGGGAAGTTTTATAGAGCGGTGGTTAGACCTGCCATGTTGTATGGGGTGGAGTGCTGGCCTGTGAAGAACTCTCATGTCCAGAGAATGAGAGTTGCGGAGATGAGGATGCTCGGGTGGATGTGCGGGCTCACCAGATTAGATAAGATTAAGAATGAAGTTATTCGGGAGAAGGTGGGGGTGGCCCCAGTGGATGAGAAGATGCGAGAAGCGAGACTCGGGTGGTTTGGGCATGTGCGGAGGAGAAGCCCTGATGCACCGGTGAGGAGTTGTGAGCGACTGGCGGTGGTTGGCGCGAGTCGAGGCAGAGGGAGGCCTAAGAGGTATTGGGGTGAGGTGATTAGGCAGGATATGGCTAGAATGGGGATTTCCGAGGACATGACCCTTGATAGGAAAGTTTGGAGGTCTAGTATTAGGGTTGTAGGGTAGGGCCTCCTAGAATTCTTAGTACTTCTGTTAGGGGTTGAGTGGGATTTGGTAGCGATCTCTATAGTTAATTAATGTATTGTATTGTGCCTCTTATGGTAGTAACCGATTAGTATTATTGCATGTCATTCTACTTTTGGTTTTATGTTTAGATAATTATTTATTTGATTTATCCCGGATTTACTAACATTGTTTTGTTTTGTTTTGTTTGTTGATCTTCTCTCTCTTTTTCTGAGCCGAGGGTCGGCCGGAAACAACCTCTCTACCCTTTCGGGTAGGGGTAAGGCCTGTGTACGTATTACCCTCTCCAGACCCCACTTTGTGGGAACATACTGGGTAGTTGTTGTTGTTATTGTAGTTCTGTGATCTAGAAAAAATTATGGGCATATCTTACAACTTTAACAATAAAAAAACAAAAACAAAAATCAACACTAATCCAAAAACGAAAAACAAGTAATGCTTTTCTACTTTTAGTTGGTGGATAATTCTTATATTTTTTTGTATGTTACATTGATAAATATATTATTCCGTGTATACAATATTCTGAATTAAAATCATTTTATATTTACATTGACAATTTTCTGAATTATAATTATCTTATATTTACATTGAGATTTTAGCAACGCACAACTATAGTTTGTGGTAATCATTCTAAATGCCTTACTCATAATATCCAAACGATTTAAACAAAATACAAAGAGTTAAACCAAATTAAAAGTACCAAAATACATTCGACAGGAGAGATACTAGAAGTATTTTCTATTTTGGTAAAAATTTTAAAACTACCAAAAACAATCTAAATCCTCAATAACATCGTCTTCGAATTATTAAATAAGTGAAAACTTGCCACCTACATAAATTCTGCAATTCTATTAATAATTCTTTGAAAGCTGTCTGGATATCTGAAATCCACTCCATGTAAAGCTATGGCCAAAGATTCAAAGATAATCTCTTGCACCTAACAATTACAAAAAAAATTACTGTATAATTATACCAAAATAAATTGAATAAAGAATAATTAGCACTTGGTTTTCAATAATAATTTTAATAAAGAAATCTTTTACCTCATGTAAAGTAACTACACAATTCCTCCCATCTACAAAATAATATAAACTGTCAAAACAATAAGATAATTAAAAATTAATAAGGTATACTTTGTTATTTAAACTCTTTATACTATGAGTTGTTCCAATCAAAATAATTGGGCATTTGGAGCTCGTTCTCTCAAACATAAGAATCCATTGCGAAATAATAAAAATCATGTATAAAAATATACAAAATAAAATAGAAAACAAAAACTAAATGAGCTTACTGTTCCCTCCACGCATTCAAAGCTTGCACGAACATCCACCAAAAAGAAATAAATAAGAACAAAATCAACAGCATCTGAACTTCTCTTCATTTTCCACATGTTATATGTAAGGTCTCTTCCATTAACAGTAAAAACTTTACTCCATAGAACAAAGTTTTGGAGTTAGACCCCTAAAATCAAGAAGCAACCAGAATTTGTAAATGGATAAGAGAAAATAAATTTAAATAAAACATACTTAATACACAATTAAGTAACAAATTATTTATTAGCACTATACTTACAACATGATTAATATTGAGAAATGCAGTTACTAGAGCACATGGTTGTTGAGTCATATTTTGTTGTGCGACTTGTAGCTCATTTCCTTGAGCCCCATTTTGTCCTCCCTCCTCCAAACCCACAATTTGTTGTCCACCCTCTTCCAAGACTGGTTGATTGAAATTCACATTTTGTTGTCCACCCTCTTCCAAGACTGGTTGATTGATATTCTGTTGTCCCACGTCCAAATTCCCTTTACCTGCATTTTGTTGTGCCATCTCCTCCCAATGCCCTGATATCATCACTTCTATTGCCTCTCTGCTCATTTTAATTATTTGGAATAATCTTGCTGAGAAAGATACCATAGACAGAAGCAAAGGCAAGACATCGAAATCACTCTGAATAATGGATATGGGTAAGAACGCAAACCCATCTAATGGGAGGCCAAACCTCACATAAACCTCAAGAGCACGGAAAGCAAGTTGTAAAACAGCACCTATAATCTGGAGTGTATCACTTACGGATAATACGCGGAAGAAAATGCAAAATTTTACACAATTTTGATAGGTATTTTCAATACAATCATTTGTTCCATATAATGGAGTTGGTATTTTTCTTTTATATGATCCACACATATCACAGAAAAGAACTACAAAAGCTGCAAATGATGATATTAGAGATGCCACACAATTTTGTTGAACTACGTTAAATTCGTGAGGAAACTGACATCTCATTGCAACTGCAGCTTCAATACTCAAGTTAAGTAGAAAAATAAACTCAAATAAACACTGAAGACCATGAAAAAAGTGACTGAGCACAGCTAATTGGAAGAAACTGATAATAGTAACTGCAGCAATAGGTAATGCCCAAGAAAGAATAGCGAGAAAATTATGAGGGGAAGCCATGGGAGAAAATTATCTGGAGCAAGACACAAAACCAATGTTTTTTTTTTTTTGCTGGGATAATCTACTAGTTGATAAACACTGAAGGAGATTGAGAGGAAGGAGGCCTTAATAAAGGCAAAAATCGAACAAAACAAAAATTTCCAATAAAAGAAGAACAATAAAGTAAAATCTGGCTGTGCATGGCTAGTACAACCATTTCCATATGAAAAATAGTAGGCAGACCATATATATGATTTCATATACAAGTCAACAACAATGTTACACTTGAGAACAAACCCAAAAAGCTCTTCAACCAGCTGTACTGCCCTTTTTGATTCATTATTACATAAATTTAGGCCTCTGAAATTTGCGACAGAAAGAAAAAGAGAACCTAAAAGAAACATAGAATTAGACAAAGAAAAAAGAGCAAGTCTGAAATGAAGAAAAAACAAATATAAAGCCAACTTAATTTCTAATATGTAATTCGAAGGAAATAACGTAACGGCTAAAATTGAAATGAAAATTATAATTTCTGTGTATCTGCTATCCAAGCTTAGCCACGAAGGAGATAGGAGTATGGGGAGAAACAGAAATCATATTTGTTGACATTAACAAGTATTCATAAAATTAGACAGACAACGGAGCTTTGGGTTCAACACTTTGTGTCTTAAATTTGAAAGATGCAAAGGTTGATTAGACTGTCCTCGGGGTTGTCGATTTTTAAAACAGCTTTATCGAATTTTTTAATGTGAGAATAATACCACTATCATGATTATTACATAATAAATGAATTACTAATTAAGTAAGTATACTTTTATTAGAAAGTATTTGGTTCATTAAAATAAAACTGGAATATATGCAATACAATATAAATATGTGTTTGATTTAAAATAGATAAACTTAGATATTTTCTATTTCTAGTTGTAACCTTGATTTTATTAAAGAACTTCTGAAAAATATTTTTGAAGAATAGAAAAAAGTTGATTAGCTGTGTTTTCCGCCATTAAAATTGTCCTTTTCGATATAATATAATATAAAAATAACCACAATCGTGAAAAAACTAATCTCAACTTCCTGATATTGATTATAGTGGAAAAAAATCCAATCAAACAAACTATTAGACATTCCGTATTTTATGTGCCCCGAAAAATCATCGTATATTTTAAAATTTAGTTTTGCGCTTTTAAGCCTTAAATTCTCATTTTTATCCTCCTCAATTTGCGTGTGCAGTCCGAACGTATTTTCGAAAAACTTTTATGAAAAAAGTTGATAAAAATAAGATTTTGCCTAAAACTTCATTTGAGTTGACTTCGGTTACCATTTTTAGTAAACGGATCCAAAATCGTATTTTAATAGTCTCGGTGAGTCCGTATCGTGATCTCGGACATGGGCTTATATCTGGAGTCAAAATCGGAAGTCCTTAGCCTAATATATCGGACTTTATCAAAATTTGAAAGTTAAAAGCTTAACGAACTGGAAATGTTTGACCAAGGTTTGAATTTTTAGATATCGAGTTCGTATTTTGGTTCCGAAACTCAATATAGATCCAATAACATATTTATGGCTTGTCTGTAAAATTTGATAAAAAATGAAATTGATTTGACGTGACGATTGAGAAATTAGTTCACAATTTTTCTTAAAAATTTCATTTGAGGTTTGATGTTAAATTCGTTGTTTATCGAGTTTTGTAACGCGAGAATAATACCACGATCATGATTACAAAGTAATAAAAGAAAGACTTATTAAGTAATTATACTTTTATTATAAAATATTTGGTTCATTAAAATAAAACTAGAATATATGCAATATAATATAAATATGTGTTTCACTTTAAAATAGATAAACTTAGATAGTATCTCTAGTGTTAACCTTGATTTTCTTAAACAACTTCTGAGAAAGATTTTTGAAGAATAATACTGTAGTTTTTTTTTTAGTTAATTGTGTTATGCTCAACTTTATTATCCCCAAATTGTCCTTTCCCATTAAAGTAAACACAATTATGATAAAACTAATCCCAACTTCCTGATATTGATTATAGTGGGAAAAATCCAATCGAACAAAAAATTAGATATACCATATGTTATCACAAGAATATATATACATCTTTTTCTTGTTATCAAACAACTCATAAATATATATTTAGAGTAAATTTCATTAATGGTTGAAAAATAATATTCATCCCACCTCTCAAATAGGAGTAATCCCCTCCACCATGGTTGAACAACATGTTTAGATGAACTTTGGAATTAGATTTGGAAATTATGTTGGGATATAAGTATATTTCACTTCTCGAAAATTTCAAATTTGTGAGAGAATACATTTTTAATTTCAAAAGCAATTTGTCAAAGTTGAAACTTATTTTCAGCAAAAAGAAATTCAAAAAATTTGTTGGCCAAAAGAAAGTAAGTTAGTGAAATGACATCTACTAAGTATAGTATATAAAAAGCTGATACTTTATCACACTGCACAAAAGCACCTCATTTTTTTTAGTTGCAGACTTGCAGTCTGCTATTTTTTTTATGACGGATGTATCTTTGTATTTTTTGTTTCAGTGACGTTTGTCAACTTCATAAATGGACTCTCTCTCTCTCTCTCACACGCAAAAATTAATGAAATTTGTCTTTTTGCATGAGTTGTAATCCTTTGCATTTGCTGTGACAAGCATGCTATTAGGACAGGTGCTCAGGCAAGAATTAATTAAATAATATTTTTAACTTTATTCTCAACCCAACTTCCAAGAATTAGTTGTAGCTGTATTAGTAGGAGAGAGACCTAAATAATGATATTTTGAACTGAAAATATATTTATACAGTTTTGAAAAAAATTGTATATTTTTAACTAAAACGTAATATTATACTGTATTTTAATTTAACGAAAAATTTATCTTTAAATGAAACATATTATAATACATGTTGGTTTTACTAAAATGTTATATTATAATAGTATGTTTTATTGTTCCAAACCAATGGCGGAGCCACGTTTGAAACAAGAGATGTCAAGCGACACCTTTTCGTTATAAAATTATACTATATTGCTAAAAAAAAAGAAAAATCATTTTAAGTATATTTACTATATATTGATTTTCCTTCATTTTTCGATGTATCTAATTATTTATATTTTGATACCCCTCGGTAAAAATTCTGGTTCCGTCACTGTTCCAAACTTAAGGTCATCTTACCGCCAAAGGATATGATGCACTAGATAGGATTATTCTTTTCTTAATCACAGATTTCGAATTCAAGTATTGGGCATAGAAAAATCCTTAATAAAGAATGCTTCTCTCCGAAAAAGAACCTTACCCAATGCGAATTCGAATTCAAAATATCGGATTCCAATAGGGACCGGATGAAAAACCAAAAAAACATAAAGCTATTCTTTAGTTAAAGGAATGGGTTGATGTGAAGAAGAATGAAAAATCCCCATGTGGAGCTCTCGTGAGTCGTGATACCTTGTCAGCTAAAACAGTAGACGGTGTACTCCAAATCTTACATTTCCTAATTGTATTCGGGAAATTTTTTTTATGACGTCGCAAGACATTATAATTTTCAGCCTGGAGGCGGAAGATCGAATCCAGCCTATTTCACTCTCACTGGCAAGACACGTGGAATATGTATAAGGTTAGTGTTCTGAAGGAAAGTGAACGAAAGACACAAGAGGATAAAATAGACACGGGACGCAATACGATTGCAAAACCCGTGCCTATTTGAAGCGGGTTAGAACGTGATTTCAGAAGACAAAGGAAATAGATACGAGCACCGTATCTATTCAAAACATCGAGAAGCAACAGGTCAAAAAATATTTGGATCATGGATCTGAAGGCAGAAATGAGTCTAAATTCAATCATTAAATACCCTTTACGTTAGAGGATCATCATTTATTGAAAATGATTGTGTAACAACCTATTTAATGTCATTTATTGCTCATTAAATCTTACGTTTTATTCCTCCATCTAGAGTCAGCTATAAAAGGAGGAAGTTAAACCCATTGTAACACACAACAATCACTGAAATACAATCTTTTTTACTGTCTATTCTAATTATTGAAAGTCTACTATATTTTTTCGGCCTCTTGATTATCAGTAACCCGATTTTTCTATTATTTTCTAGTTTTAATCGAAGTTCAATATTTTGGTTAAACGAATTGGTTCCGTTGCCGGGAATCTGATAATCGATTCTTTCTAGAACTTATACGTTTCATTTGTTAAGAACGTCATGCCGAACAACAACAACAAGAACAACGATGTTGAAAACCAGGTCCCTCACGATCAAGGGGACTTGAACAATGATAATATGGTTTTGTCCCTTCCAGCCTCTCCACGTCAATCTCGAGAAGGCACTCCCATACCTACTTCTAGTGAACAGGAGCAACCGGAACATCTTGAAGGGGTTGAACAAACTCTTCAGCGCATAATCGACGCACGAGTCAGTCAAGCCCTCCAAACTTTGGTTGATCGCTTTCCATCGTCTTCACCTGCCCCTACTCCTAATAACAACACTCTCGAGACCCCTCGCTCTGGTCTTGATAACACGAATGCAGGATCTCCCAACGGACCACGTGAAGTGGATACGGGTAATGCAAATAGTTCTTATTTACAAAACATGATACTAACTCTGCAGGCACAACTCAAGGAACAAAGCGAACGGATCGAACAAATTCTGGGAGTTCCCCCAGTAATTAAAGGGATTGACGCGGATAAATATTCTCAGCAACCCTGGAAGCCAAGTGCAGCCCCTCTTCCTATTCCAAAGAAGTTCAAAATGCCAGATATTTCAAAATATGACGGTACAACCGACCCTCGAGATCATGTGACGGCATTTACCACATGCGTTAAGGGGAACGATTTAACCAAGCAGGAAATCGAATCTGTCTTGGTTAAGAAATTTGGAGAAACACTCACGAAGGGAGCCCTAACTTGGTACTCACTCTTACCTGAAAATTCTATTAACTCTTTTGCTGAGCTTGCAGATACTTTTATAAAAGCACACTCAGGTGCGCAAAAGGTTGAAAAGAGGATGGAGGACATCTTCAAGATTAAACAAGCAGATACGGAATTACTCATAGATTTTATTGATAGGTTTCAACGAGAACGGATGACTTTGCCACGGGTACCGGATAATTGGACTGCCATAGCCTTCACAGACAACATGAATGAGAAAAGTTCTGAAGCTACGAGAAAGCTGAAGGAAAGCCTACGTGAATTTCCTGATATAACGTGGAACGACGTTTATAACAGGTACAACACAAAGCTCAGAATTGAAGAAGATACCGTACATTCCCATGATGAAAGGAGCCGGTCCCGGAGGTCCGAAATCGAAAAGAGAACAAGTAGGAGCAGGTACGATCCATATCTGGGCCCTGTAGGAAGAGATTCAAGAACAAAGCAAGAAAGTCAGCGATATGATCAAAAATTAAGGGGTAGAGACCCAGGTTCCTCTTCTAGATTTAGAAATGATAGAAATAGGCAGGACCTATATGATGATGACGGAAGTTCAAAAGCAAAGTTCGGTGGATATAATTTCAACGTTACCACCTCAGAGCTCGTAGCTGTTTTGCGAGGCATGGGATATAAAGTACGATGGCCAAAAGAGATGCGTTCAAATCCAAATAAACGTAATCCAGACCATTGGTGTGAATTTCATAATGACCATGGTCACAAGACGTCGGAATGTCGGTTTCTACAAAGTGAAGTAGACCATTTATTAAAGCGGGATTATCTCACTGAATTATTTAGTGAGGAAGGAAAGCAGTCTTACATGAAAAAATAGACAAGAACCGCTGAAACCCCCTTCACCTAGGAGAATCGTGAATGTTATAAATGGGGGAGAAGGTATTTATAAGGTAACATATCCATCTTCCAACAAAGTCTTCAAACTATCAACTACGCCCAAAAAATGCGAACGCCAGCCGAGGGAAGGAGAAATTATTGCTTACGACGATGCAGGCATGGAAGGAGTCATCTCCCCCCACAACGACGCACTGGTAATATCTTTACTCATACATGATATTAAAATAAAAAGAGTCTTGATTGATCCAGGAAGTTCAGCAAACATCATCCTACTAAGGGTGTTGTGGGAGATGCAAATGGAAGGCAAGATGATCCCAAAGGCACATACTTTATCAAGATTCAATAACTCCAGCATAGTAACTAAAGGAGAGGTAAATTTAGCAACTTTTATAGAAGGTATAGAAAAAGATACCAAATTTAAGGTAGTAGATCTAGAGATGGCATACAATATAATCATGGGAAGACCATGGATCCACGAGATGGGTGTTGTTCCATCGACCTTGCATCAAATCATGAAGTTCCCAACACCATGGGGAATTCGTTAAGTTTATGGGGAACAATACGCATCTTGTAGCACCAAATAGAGAAGTTAAAAGTCAGGAGGTAAGTCAACTTGGAAGGTACGTGATATCTTTTTAGTAAAAGCTACCACCAACCTGTCAATTTCTTACATACGTGACATTTTGATTCTTAAGCATGATATTCATAATCGTAATGCTTGTATTAAATTGGTTTATGGAATGAAAGCACGGGTTCATGCAACACCTAAGAAGAAAAAACGTCGTATATGATTTTTGCCTCAATCATCACTAGAAAGTATATTCTTATATTCGATTATAGTATATCTCAAGCAACATATAGCCAATTTGTGCAGAACTCTTCAACTGACACGTAAAAAGCCTTTCAAAGTCTTATACTAGAGTTTCTGTAGAAAGTTGCTAGCCTTTACTGGAAATTATAATGCTTATCGCTTGTCGTGATTTTACTAACGGTTTTAGATGCTAGGCACAAATCCTAACTCGTACCAAATGATGAGATACAACCTGCATGGCAAAATAGAATACTCATAAGTTCTAAGCCTAAGGTTATATAGATCTAATGGAAATGCACACGGGTAGGCAGTTTACATCTAAAAGCCATATTTTCAAGTCACGCGTATGTTTTGTTTCAGGGAAAGGGTCAACTTACGAGTAACAACCAAAGTACTCAAGGCATCATCCCTACAGCACCTGCACACTTGGGGACTGCACAGTACAGATAGCTTCGAGCAAGAAAGTGGACACGGGACCATAAAAAGATACGGGAATTCAAAAAACCCGTGCAAAATGTAGCTCTGTGCAAAAAAGTAGACGTGGAACTACGAAAGAGATACGGGAATTCAAAGAAAAACTAAAAGCTACAATAGCTACGAATAGCTATGTTTTATTCTGGAAAAAACATTTTTCAATGTTGTAGACGCTTTTCAAGTCCTTTCTAGAGATAGGACTATGGTTATATGCTAAAACATGTTGTAAAGGAAAACCTTGTATATTTTTTACTAAAAAATCTGTTGCACGGAAAACAGTTGCGAGAAAGTCATAGACGTACTACAACGCATGTATTATTCAAAATTTGCTCAAGTTAGTGAATAAAAACTTGTCCAAATTACTTTACACAAATATGTGCTTCCTATTTCTTTCATCGCATATCACCATTTATGAAGTTGAGACGTCTTTTTCATTAAGTGCCAATATATAAAAGGTCCCTCTTTTATAATCCTCGTGTTGACAAGTCCACGAGTAGAATCATCAAGCATTTTCTAAAAAGATAAAAATCCAAATTCTCGCGTTTATAAGTCCACGGGTGAATCAACAAAGCATTTTCAAAAGGACAAAAATGCAAAATTATTCCAAAAGTCCTAAGTACGAAAATAGGCAAGAATAAAATATCAAGAGGTATTAATTAAATCTCTAAAATATAAAGGATTCAAACAAAAAATCCTTACAGAATAAGAAAATTATACAAATATCCCATAAATTGGGGACTGATTCAAAAATTGAAAATCTTAACTCGCTCCTGAGGAAGTAGACCTCTCTGACGCTGTTAAGTTAACCTCCCCATTTGCAGGAATACGGACGCTAAGGAAGCAGAAACAGTTGAATCACCGGGAGGGAAAGAAGGCACGACATCCTCGATTGTTGTAACCGGAATTACGGCAGGAGCAATTCCCTCATTGGGGGGGATCATTATTCACGATCAAGTCATCAGGAGGAGAAGGAGATTGTTGGTTCATCTCAATAGTGCTCAAAACCTTGGCTAACTCAGACTCCAGGTCGAAACCCTCTTGGTTAGCTTCCATTAAGGCATCCCGACGAGAATTCAGGAAAACCCAGCTCACCTCCGCATCAAATCTCTCCTCAAGGAGGGCAAATCCTTCTTCTTTAAAGTAAGTTCATCCTTTGACAATTGATTTTCATTCAAAGCGGAGTTAAAGGAGATATCCAGAGAGGCACGGGATTCTTCCAAGGCACGTGCCTTATCAGAGGAAGCTTGCAAAAGCCTGAGATAAGGTTTGCACTAGCTCTCCCGCATACTCCTCTTTCTTCTTCAAGAGAACCTTAAGCTCCCTAATCTCCTCGCTGGACCTAGACAATTGTTCAGAAAAAGAACATTCTTGACGTTCCTTTTCTTTTTCCACCTCGCCAAGGGAAGCCTTAACCCCGTCCAATTCAGAAGCCAAAGTTCGATTTTGTTGCTCTAGGTTGTGGCTGTGCTCCTGTAAATCCGTAACCTTCTTCTGAGCATCTCTCAACTGTTCTCGCCAATTAGCTGCTTGAGAATCCGCTTCCTTAGCCTTCCTTTCAGCTTCAGAAATAGCTCGGTCAGCTTCACGAGCTTTCTTCTCCAAAATGGAAATTCTCCCCATAAGCTCCGTACCTATAAGGTTTGCCTGTATAACAAATGTGTATGAGTGAAAATCAAGAGAAAAGCTTTTTTAAAAGAAGAGAGATAAATAAATATACCCTCAAAGTGTTATGAACTATGTCATTCACTAGAGTCAGGCAGCTATGACTGTCCATTTTTCTTTTCTCAATATCCCCACTCAGGGGCTTAAGCCAAGCATCTGCCCCACCTGATTTCCTTAAGAGGCTCATGTATGTCGGAACCTCAAGTGTAACACTCCTCATAGTTATGCTCCTATTGCTAGAACCCTCTTCTACGTAGCTAACAGAAGGAGGTACGGTAGAGGAGGCAAAGACGGCGGTATTTGCAAAATTCGGAACAGGCAAGGGAGCAGAAGTTGGAAAAGAAGGGGAAGTGGGAATAGTAGCCGTGTAGTTATTCGAAGTGACAAAAGAAACAGATGGAATAGAAACGGAAGTTGAAAGGGGGATTTCCTCCAAAATTGGGCCAGAATCACCACCCTCAAAACCTTCGAGGAAAAGGCGTTGAGTAGACTCGAGAGTTTTATTTGGAACAGTTTCTTCATCAGATATAATAGTGACGGGCTCAGAGGAACGAATAGGAGAAACTTCAGTAGCAGGAGGAGCTTCGGCTTCATCTTCTGAAATTATCACTCATCTCCTAGACCTGGGACGAGCTACCAAGGGTGTATCTTCATTTTCCTCCACATCAGAATCGTCCTCAAATTCTTTCCTCTTTATTAAAATATCTACTGACCTCCCGGAAGTTGAAGTAGTCTGGGAAGAAGTTCTAAGAGCAAGAGCCGCTTCAGCTTTCATACCTCGATTGGGAAATCATGAGAAAAAGAAGGATATAAGATCGGGTATGCAAAAGTTTTTATTCTAAGCAAAGGAAATAGCTAGTGAATACCATGAGTTCTGACCCTCCAGCCGCGCCCAGCAGAGATTAATTTCCAAATACGTGCCTCTATGGGTACGGCCTTCAAAAGAGCATCGACCCAAGCACGGAAATCAGGGACGAGCTCTACATCTCCCATGATGGATGTTCCAAAAAGCAAAACAAAAGTGCTTTAATAACAGAAGAATAGAATGTCAAAAACTAGACACGGCAAAAATTAAAAAACACTTACGAGTCATGTTCCACTTCTCCAGAAAAGGAATGTTGGATTCACTAACCAGATCAACTGTGGGAACACTTATAAACCATACATACCAACCACGGTCATTAACATCTTCAGGGTTTATCAAAACCCCCTTTCCTCTAGCAGACAATGTAAAGACTCCGTTGCGGAAAAGTTTGGGGTGGTAAAGGTGAATCAAGTGAGGAAAGTTAAAATTTACACCTGCCTTTGTTGAAATAAACCTTAAGCATGCTATTTCTCTCCAAACCAGAGGACCGACTTGGGCTAGACAGATTTTGAAGAAGCGACAAAATTCAAGAATCACTGGGTCAATAGCAGGAGAAAATCCTAGAGTAAAGGGATAAGTATAAACACAAGAAAAACCAGGGTTGTAAGAAGAAATACTCTGGTTAGGGTTGGGAATAACTATGGGGGTACTAGCTCTCCAATGACAATCCTCCCGAATTAAAGGAATCATTGGTTCAGTAATTATAGAGGGGTAATTATCAACCTTATCCAACTTGAGCATTTGCTCGCAAAGAACCGCCTTATCATGCTCAAAGGACAAATTCGATGGTACAATTTCGTCCACCGTCGGTTCATGAAGAGGTTCTGCAGATTCTTTTCCCTTGGATGAAATACTAGATGGGATAGCAGAACCAGATATGCCGCCCGTATTGATCTCATACCACGAGGAGCACCAGTTCTGCCCCTTTTATGCCTCGCAGGAGCATTAGGAATTTGGTCAAAGATTGGAACTTTTCTAGGATTAGAAGACGCCATGGCTCAACACGTTCTTACAAAAGAAGAGTAGAAGGAAGAAGTAAAGAGTTACTCAATAAAAAGGGATAAAGAAGAAGAAATCACAAGAATATACGAAAAGTGATTGGTAAACGAGGAAAAGTAATGATGAAATGCCTATAATAAAGGTAACCATCACTTCGAGAGTAAAGCAAAGAAAAGGCTGCAAACTCGCAGAACTAGTAGAGAAGTGACACGTATATGGTGCATTAAATGGAAGAGACAATTGAAGCATCAACACTAACATAACATTTATTGTGACAAAAATTCCATTTTTTAAGCATCCACTTCCCATATATTTAAATGATAAACAAATGGAAAGTGGGGGGACTAACTGTATTGGTAAATTTTTTTTATGATGTGGCAAGACATTACAATTTCCAGCATGGAGGCGGGAGATCGAATCCAGCCTATTTCACTCCCACTGGCAAGACACGTGGAATATGCACAAGGTTAGTATTCTAAAGGAAGGTGAACGAAAGACACAAGAGGATAAAATAGACACGGGACGCAATACGATTGCAAAACCCGTGCCTATTTGAAGCGGGTTAGAACGTGATTTCAGAAGACAAAGGAAATAGATACGAGCACCGTATCTATTCAAAACATCGAGAAGCAACGGGTCAAAAAACATTTGGAGCATGGATTTGAAGGCAGAAAGGAGTCTAAATTCAATCATTAAATACTCTATACGTTGGAGGATCAGCATTTATTGAAAATGATTGTGTAACAACCTATTTAATATCATTTATTGCTCACATTTTATTCCTCCATCTAGAGTTAGCTATAAAAGGAGAAAGTTAAACCCATTGTAACACACAACAATCACTGAAATACAATCTTTTTTACTGTCTATTCTAATTATTGAAAGTCTACTACATTTTATCGGTCTCTTGATTATCAGTAACCCAATTTTTCTATTATTTTCTAATTTTAATCGAAGTTCAATATTTTGGTTAAACACCAATACCATTTGATTCCCATTACTAGTACTAGTAATTTTGTCTTAATTGCTTTACTGTATGAACAAATATTAGTACTTTTTCGCTTTATTGTAGTACATCATCATTTTGGGATAACTGACAATGCAAGTTGACAACGTTACTCTAATAAGTATATCTGTTCCTAGTGAATAGGTTATATATGTGTCAAAAAAGTTTTCATTTATTATCTCTAGCACGGAGGAAATAACGAAAATCTCGTCTAGATTTACTTTTACACGAGCATACAATAAATGAAAATTGTTTTCTTGCATGAACTATCCTTTTCCATTTAGTGTTATAACAAAGCTTTAATTGAATTGATGACTTGCTTAATATTAATAATTGAAAGAAACAAAAAAAAAAAAAAGAAGAAGAGTACCGAGACAGATATGCTATTAGAGAAAGGACAGGTGCTTAGGCGAGAATTGATTAAAACGAAAATTAAGAAATATTTTTATTTTTTACGTATAAAATAAATAATTTTTTCAGATTTGAAGAATAAAATAATTATTTTTCACTTGCATCGTCTTTAGCATTACTAGTATTAATTAATGTGTTATGAGTATTTAGGTGAGATAGTAAAAATTAGTATGGTCAATCACATTGCTAAAATTGAAATAAAAAGTTTAAAACATAAGGAATACTAGTAAGTTTTAGTTCAACAACAACAACCCATTATATTCCTATAAGTGTACTCTGGAGAAGGTAATATGTACGCAGACCTTACCCCTACCTCGAGGGGCAGATACGTTGTTTCTAGGAGACTTTCGGCTCAAAAAGGAAACAAGTGACAGAAACAAGTGACGATATATTACTACTAGCAGTTGACTCATGATAAATAACATAAAATAAATAACATAACATAAAATAGACAACATAACATAGAAAAACATAAAATAACAAATAACAACAATATAAAAAATATCGAAAATACGAGAAAGTGGAAAGTATACTAATATTTATAATATGAAGCCCTGCATTAATAGCTGATTAGTAGCATCCTAAGCCTAACTCCTAACTATTTAGTCTCACTTTAGTGCGCTGTAGAAATAATCTCAACTTCCCCCCTAACCTATAACCTAAATACTTGACTTCCTCAATCCCTTGTTAAGGGTCATGTCCTCAATAATCCTAAGTTGTCCTAACTGATCACCTCTCCCCAATATACTTCTTAGGTCTCCCTCTACCTCTCCTCGAGCCCACCATCGCCAGCCACTCACAACTTCTCACTGATGCATCAGTGCTCCTCCTCTGAATGTGCCCGACTCATCTGAGTCTTGCTTTTCGCATCTTGTCTTCCATGGGCGCCACACCCAACCTCTCTCGAATAACTTCATTCCTAAATTTATCCATCCTTGTATACATCCACCTTTACATCCTCATCTCTGGTACTTATATTTTTGGATGTGTAAGTTCTTAATCGGCCAACAATCGATTCCATACAACATGGCCGGTTTAATCACTGCTCTATAAAACTTACCTTTTAGTAACGATGACACTTTCTTGTCACATCAAATTTTTTGGTTCAACTACTAAAAATCACTCCTTAATTTTATTTCTGCGTATTTGCTATCCAAGCTTAGCTACGAAGAAGATAGGAGTAATGGGAGAAATAGCGTCATATTTGTTGACATTAAAAGATATTCTTAAAATTAGACAACATAAGACAATGGAGATCTAGTTTTAATACTTCGTGTGTTATATTATGAAGATGCAAAGCTTAATTATAATGTCAATGGGGTTGTCGATTTTTAAAACAATTTTATCGAGTATTTTAATACGAGAATAAATACCACTATCATGATTACATAATAAAAGAATATTATATCCCTAAATTCGATTGTGATGGCGCCCAACATTAATGCTAGGCAAACTCTCTCAACCTAACACAAAGCTCAAAAAAGTAATTAAATACTCAAGTAAAAACAATTCGAAAATACGGACATAAACTGTAATTCCCAAAGACAAGGGGTCATTAGTCTAAAGCCTCTAAAATAAACAGCATAATAATATCAGAACGAAAATACACAAGTATGGGAATGTATATATATAAATAAAACTGAAATAGGAAGAGTAGTCAAGTCCTGCGAACGTCAAGCAGCTACCTCAACAACTCTGATAAGCTCTGAAGATAAAGACCTCTCAACTAAGCCTTCTGTGCACCTGAATTTGCACACAAAGTGAAGGGAGTAGGGGTAAGTACTATCAACTCAGTGAATAATAAGCATATAAAATGTCGGAAGATAAGAAATCAATGAAATGCCACAAAGTAAAGTTAAAACTAACAGTCTCGCACTTTACTACGAACCAACATCAACATGCAATGACAACTAGAACAAGTAAATAACAATGCATGAATGCAATGCAATGCAATGCACATGACCGCTACGGCGCGTATCCCGATCCATTTAACGTTGACGGCTTTCACTAGGGGTATGTACAGACTCCGGAGGGGCTCCTTCAGCCCAAGCGCAATATAATCATAACATTCACTACGACGTGCAGCCCGATCCATGCTCAGTCCATAGTATGCATATGAGTCACGTAACAGATTCAATTAATTTCCCAGTTTCCAATTTATTAAAAAGAATATACTTTAGATATTTAATTTTAGGAAAAATGACTTAACATTTCATAACAGTGATTAAAAACATGACTGAGATCAATGATTTTACAAAGCATGCTATCACAAAGGTGTTGCTCCTCTGAGGATGCTACAGATATATTTAATACAGAGTGTGTATCAGTCGCCAATATAGAAACATTCTTATTCGGGATGGACCAAGTCATGATCCCCAATCATAAACAATCTCGCACCTGGCATGGGGTGCGAGTCAGCCCTACAACAGCGTCACAATGTGATAAACCGGAGTTTCAAACCCTCAGGTCATCATATACACGATAGATTTTCGCTATTTCCTCCGTGCTAGAGATAATAAATGAAAATTTTTTTGACACGTAATCCAAGTATAACCTATTCATTAGGAACAGATATATTAGAGTAACGTTGCCAACTTGCATTGTCGGTCACATTTAAAACCTCACAAATCTCAAAATGATGATGTACTACAGTAAAGCGATTAAGTGAGTCTGGAACCAAAGTTAGTCCTTTTGGACTAACAAAAGGACTTACTTTGACGTTTTTACGTTTAAAAAAAAAACAATACTAGTATATAGAACGTCACTATTAATGGCGTTGTATTTTAACAATGTTAAATACAATGCCACTAATTGTGGCGTTGAACATGTCAGAAACTGTTCAACGCCACAATTAGTGGCGTTGTATTTGTTAACATAAACCCTTCTCCTTCTTCAACCCATGTCATCTTCCTCACAAACACACCCAATTTTTTAAAAAACTTGGTCCCCCCTTCTCCACATTCTGCCCCGATTTTTTTTTTTAAAAAAAAAATTTGGTCCCCCAATATATCGTAGTAGTGAGACGTGGGTCCCACTCTCGAGTAAAGGTTGTTGCTGTTGTGAATTTACGGGTATGGAGCGATAATATTCATCATTTTCATCCGCAAAAAATCAAATTCGAGGTATGTTGCATATTAGTATTATTTTGTTTGTATTTTAGATTGCATATTAGTTTTAATTAGTTTATGTTATTTTCCGAAATTAGTATGTATAATTTATCCTGATTAGTATGATAATATATGTACTTTCATGTTAATATTTTGTTTATATATATTTGTTTAGTTTATATTATTTGTTAGTTGTAAAATACAAACCTTTTTAGCGTAGTAAAACATAGACTCTTTTAGGCTAGTAAATTTTAGAGCCTTGTAGCGTAGTAATGTGTAGTATTTAGCTTGGATTGTTGATGCTCAAAATTAAATTATAAACTTAAGTTATTAAAAATTATTGAACCCGGGAGCTCAAAAATATCGAGCCTGGGATCCATACATAATTAATTTGTACAATTAAATTATTTAAAATATAAATTTAAATTATAAAAACATACGTAACGATTAATAAAACTTTGGTGCCGCTGAGCCTAAAAAATATCGAGCCCGGGACCCATACATAAGTAATCTTTACAATTAAATTATTTAAAATATAACTTTAAATTATAAAAAATACATAGCGATTAATAATAGTTTGGTGCCGCTGAGCCTCAAAAATATCGAGCCCGGGACCCATATGTTAGTAATTTGTACAATTAAATTATTTAAAATATAACTTCAAATTATAAAAAAATACATAACGATTAATAATAGTTTGGTGCCGCTGGGCCTCAAAAATATCGAGCCCGGGACCCATATGTTAGTAAATTGTACAATTAAATTTTTAAATATGTAAATTTAAATTATAAAAAAATACAAAACTATTAATAATAGTTTGGTGTTGCTGGGCCTCAAAAATATCGAGCCCGGGACCAATATATAAGTAATTTGTACAATTAAATTATTTAAAATATAACTTTAAATTATAAAAAATACATAACGATTAATAATAGTTTGGCGCCGCTGGGCCTCAAAAATATCGATCCCGGGACCCATATGTTAGTAATTTGTATAATTAAATTATTAAAAATGCAAATTTAAATTACAAGAAAATACGTAACTATTAATAATAGTTTGGTGTTGTTGGGCCTCAAAAATATCGAGCTCGGGACCCATATATAAGTAATTTGTACAATTAAGTTATTTAAAATATAACTTTAAATTATAAAAAAATACATAACGATTAATAATAGTTTGGTGCCGCTGCGCCTCAAATATATCGAGCCCGGGACCTATATGTTAGTAATTTGGACAATTAAATTATTATAAATATAACTTTTAATTATAAAAAAACATAGCTATTAATGATAATTTGTACAATTAAGTAATTAAAATTTATAATTTTACAGTTGATGACATAGATGCACCCATACATCCAGGCCTTAGGACCACGGATATGTTGGGCCTACTGCCCCATCATCGATCATAGTATATATGGGATGGCCAGTTGTTGACACAGACATTCCGAGCTAGGAGAGTGGATGTCTTGTGGGAGTTCTTGAGTGAGCGCAATTTACATCCTAGAGTCGTCTATCGCCTGGAGGAGATGGGATTCTACATGATTATTCGCATTGGCCGGATACAGTTTGATTATTCTTTAATCACGTTCATGATTGAGCGGTGGCGACCAGAGACGCACACCTTCCACCTTCCCATTGGCGAGGCCACTATTACATTGCAGGACATAGAGATTTTATATGGCCTATCAGCTGATGGATTGCCTGTTCTATTTCCTGCGAACATGAGGCTTTTTCCGCGCGAGGCGTATTGGGATTTGCTTCAGATGCTCACAGGTTTGAGGCCGGAGTCCGAGGATCCCAGGGCTGGGATCAGTCGGATACAGTTATCCCCTATTAGACAGCGCCTATAGCAACTCCACCCTACTATCACAGATCACTCAGAGGAGGAGGATGTACTTCACTACACTAGGTTGCTGCTGCTCCTTCTATTTGGGGGGGGGGGGTCTTGTTCCCGAACACTTCGGGTAACTTGGTCAGCCTCCGATTTCTCCATCACATCACACGGTTCGAGGATACATCCACATACAGTTGGGGTGCTGCTATCCTCGCATTCTTATATAGACAGATGTGTCGGGCCTCTATGGGCACACAGAGAGATATTTGTGGCTTCCTGCCTCTTCTACAGGTGAGAACATATTCAATGAAAATATCTGTTACTTACAAATCTACCTAGCTATAATTTATCTCACAGTATACATCAACTTTCTATGTTATTTTTGGGTATGGGAGCGATTTGTGTAGCTCAGGCCACCTCTGCCACAGCTACCAGCTGACGTCACCATTCCACACCTGCCTTTTGCTTCTAGGTGGGTCATGCGGCGTGGACTTTTGCAGGCGTATGATGCCCATCATAATCTCCCAGGAATCAAGGATGTGTTAGACTTCCTCGAGGATGCACAGGTAAATATCTAACTAAACATACCAATTACTGTTTAATTTAGTATTACGCATACTAACCATTTGTGTTGTTATTTGATAGTTCATCTGGACGCCGTATAGCGAGAACGTGCTAGCTACCCTTCCAGCGTACTGTACTCTAGGCCGGCATATTTGGAGGACTTTTGTCCCTCTTACATGCCTGGATATCGTGGAGCATCATGCCTCGGAGAGGGTTTCGCGTCAATTTGGCATGTTGCAGCCTATACCGCCTCCGCCTGCATGGCATCCCTTGTATTATGAGAGGGGTGATCGTTCCAGAGTGGACGACACCTTTTTAGGCTGGCTCCATACTCAGCTGGTAATTTAGGATAGACGAGGTGATTTGATCCCACCTCCGTATACGCATTCTCTTCTTCACCTGTATTTTACGCAGATAAGACTTGTTACACACCATTTTAAATGGTGTAGGAGGCCAATAATGCTCAGCGCCCAGTGGTTGCAACTGACTACTATATGTGTTTACGTACTTGAAAACGCTATATTGTTTATCAACATAGTTTGTTGCACCTAAACCAACATGTTGAAAGCACTTGATGGCATGTGAGCAAGGTATGTGGTAGATAGACCATTTTCCACAAGAGCATAACCTTGCAGCTTCATTCACAGTATGCACATTATTACCCCAATTTCAATGGATAGCAGTGCGAACTTCAAACACATTTCTGTTATTATCATACTGCAAAAATGAATGCCAATGTGCTCGTTGTCTGTATTTCTCAAATCTCACCATTGGCACAGACATAAATTTAACACCACGTTCCATCCATGACGTTGCAGCCGCAGATCTCTGAACAAACCTCTCTGCCATCTGCTTGAACAACATTCGCACCATGGATGTGATAGGCAATCCTCTCGCCGACTTTAATAACCCGTTGAAAGACTCTGACACATTTGTAGTTAGAGTTCCCCATCATCTGCCATCATCCATATGCAAAGTCCACTTTTTAAGGTCATGTCGCATTAACCAATGATAGGCTGCCTCATCTTGTTGCCTGATATATTCCATGTGCCTCTGGAATTTATGTTATTGGTGATCTGTTGCTGCAAGACACATCAAATCATGCAAAGATTTACTGGGAAATGCCTTCTGGAAATTGGCTTTCAAATGCCTAACACAGTAACGATGGTAGGCATAAGGTTCTTGCCATGCAGGCAAGTTCTCAACAGAACTTAAGATACTACCATGCCGATCAGAGATTAGACAGATAGCAGGACGTTATTTCACAACGTGCTCTTTCAAGTGGGTCGAAAACAACGTCCACGTCTCTTGGCTTTCATTGGCACAAATAGCAAACGCTAAAGGAAATATATGTCCATTAGCATATACTACCACGGCTATTAATAGCTTGATATCGTACTTTCCATAGACATGAGTGCCGTCTATAGATATTATAGGGCGACAATGCAAAAACCCATCAATTGCTGGTTTAAACGCCCAGAACACATAATTGAATATATATTCTAGTTTACCTACACTTCGCTCAACCTTCCACTCAATAACCGTCCCGGAGTTGAAATGCTGCAATGCATCCATGTACCTAGGCAGATCTGCAAATGACTTATCCCAGTTACCATACACTATTTCAAACGCTCGTCTGCGTTCGACAATTGCCTTTCTTTAAGTTATGGTATGGCCATATTCCTGCTGAACAGATGTAATGCACTCTTTGATTTTATACCTTATGGACTGTTCAACATGTGGAATAAGAACAAGAGAAATCAAGTCAATATCTAAGTTAAAGTGATTCCCGTTGAATGTGTCCATTTTGCATGTGTGGGTGGGAATGTATTTACCCACTTTCCACATACCTGTCTTCTTCTTTGTCGCACGCAGCATCCAATTACATGGCCAATATCACCTGCGGCAAATAACCTTGTATACCGTTGGACTTGACTCCGCTACCTGCATCTCATGATAGTCTTTTACGTTGTGCATTTTACAAGCCATGATTAGGCGCACTTTATCAGCAAAAAACATCCCCTTTGCAAGCACCATTGGTCTAGATTCATCCCACATTGCTGTCCGGATTTCATCAAAATCCCTTGTGAGAGCTTCCACATCAGGCATGGTTGGCAAATTATCAATGTAAGGAATCTCTCTTGAATGAAACGCACTTCGGACTCATACACTCTTCGTCTTGGGGGGGGGGGTCTCTCTTCAAATCACGTTCTTCCTCATCATCCTCAGCATCACCATCCTCACAATCAAGGGGTGTCTCATCACCAGATTCATCCGCATTATTGTCGTAGTCACTGTTCTGTTCCTTGCTCTGTACATCTGCCAGGTCCCGATGTAATACATCATTTTCGGGTAATTGTGTGAGTTCAACTTGCTCGTTTTCACTACACAATCAACAAAATTATAAGCTAATAAATAAATAAATTATTTTCATAATTTACGTAAACCACTTAAGTTACAAGTCGTAATGTGATGAAATTCCATGTTGGACGTTATCAATTAGGTGATGACTACCAGATGGGCCACTTGTAAAATTCATGTAACGACCCAGCCCGTCGTTACGGGAGTTATCGTCCCATTTTCTCCATTTAATATTTCAATATGCTAACTTATATGTGTTTGGAAATTTAGAAGCAAATCGGAGGGAATTTAGATAGAAAAAAAGGCCATAAATCCCTTTTTGAGAAGAATAGGTTGGAAAAGTCAACCGAATGTTGACCGATGACTTTGGCAGCTCGGAATTGAATTCTGATGATTCGACTAGTTTTGGAGGATCATTTATGGCTTAGGAGAGCAATCGGAATCGAATTCGGAGGTCCGGTGAAGTTTTAGGCTTGAATTGGCTAAGGTCGAATTTTGATGAAATCCGAACGGTAAGTGAGATTTTGATCCGGGAGTCGGAATGGAATTCTGATAGTTGCAGTAGCTCCGTTAGGTGATTTGGGATATGTGTGAAAAATTTTAGATCACTCGGAGGTGTTTAGGTCGAGTTTTAGATCAAATGCAAGTTTCGGAAGTTTTGGAAGAACTTAGGCTTGAATCCGATGTAAATTTGGTGTTTTGATATTAGTTTTGGTGTTTTGAGAGTGAAACTAAGTTTACATGATCCTATGTGGCATATTAGTATGTTCGTATACTGTCCCGAGGAGCTCGGATGAGTTTCAGATAGGTTTGAGTTGCGTTATGCTCGTTTTTCTTATGCTTCGACATCGTTTTTTCAAGCATAAATAATATTATATTGAACAAATGAGCTCCTATTACTGTTTTGAATAAAGAATTAGATCCGTATCGTAATTACGGACCCGTAGCAAAAAGAATCATCGAATTTGGACATCGTATGAGAATTTTATGGCTATTTTACTAAGGTTGCCCAGATTTTCAGGTTAATGACGCAACTGCCCCTGACGGCGTATTAAAAACCTGCACTATTTGCAAATCGTAAAACCTACATATCTCCTTCATTATAAGGTCAAATTGAGTGATTCAAAAGCCTAAATTCATTAGACTTTCACAAGGAATCCATTGGGAGCAGTTAAACGCGTGAACAGTATACCTAGAACGAGCAGGTCGAGTTTTCTTCCAATTTTGGAACGGGAAGAAGCTTCTGAGGTGATTTTTAAGAGAGAAATCAATGGGTAATCGCTGGAGGTAAGTTTCTTGACTCAAAAACATGATTTTATGCTAGAATAAACACCAAAATTCCTGAAATTGGTAGAATTTGTGAAGAACTAGGGCCTAAATCATGAAAACAAATTTTTGGGTTTTGAAAGGCCATTCGAACTCCGATTTTGATAAATTTTATATGCACGGACTCGTGGAGAGACGAGGAATCTGTTGGTATGAATTTTGGAATTTTTCAAGAAGCGGGCCCGGGGTCCGGGTTTTACCAACTTGGTGTATTATTGCGTATTTTGTATAAATTGAATTGGGTTATGTTTTTTTTGACCCGTATTTGATATAATTGTTGTGTTTGAATAGATTCTACGCATGAGGTGGCAAATTTGAAGGGAAAAGGTATCGCGGACGAGTCTACGGCCGGCTAGAGGTGAGTAGTTTGTGTATATGGTAGCTCGAGGGTTCGAAACCCCGGCTTAGCACATTGTGACGCTAGTAGGGCGTGGCTCGCACACCGTGGCAACTGCGGGATTGATTGTGACTGGGGATTGAGACTTGGTCCATCCCGGATATGGAAAATATGCTATTAGTGATGGAAATACGTTGTGTTTGACATATTTGTGGGCTGTAAGCCTTGTTTGGGGCCTTGTGCCGACCTGTAGTATCCCTAGGGGATAGTATTTATGTGATAGCTATACTTGCTTAATCATTGATCTCAGTCCTGGAACTTGAAATCACACTATTGAAATGTTAAGTCACCGGTTTTTGCAAATTAAATAAAAGTTAAAGTACTTTTCATAAATTATGAACTGGGAACTGGAATTAAGAAAAATGAACTGTTTTTGTGACTTATCTGATTTATGTGGACTGAGGATGGATCGTGGACTGAGGATGCATCGGGCTGCACGCCGCAATGGTTTATATGAGGATCAGGCTGCACGCCGCAGCGGTATTGCGCTTGGGCTGTAGGAGCCCCTCTGGAGTCTGTACACACTCCAGTGAGCGTCGTCGATGTTAAATGGATCGGGCTACACGCCGTAGCGGTTATGTGCATTGCATTGCATATTTATTTGTGCTATCTGTGGTTTGTTGTTGTTGTTGTTGTTAGTTCATAGTAAAGTGTCGGACTGTTAGATGTAGCTTTACTTTCTGGCATTTCGTGAATTTCTTACCTTCAGACATTTTATATACTTTTTACTCACTGAGTACTTAGTACTCACCCCTACTCCCCGCACCTTTGTGTGCGGATTCATGTACGCTGGAGGTTTAGCTGAGGAGTCTCGTTTTACAGAGTTATCAGACTTGTTGAGGTAGCTGCTGGCGTTCGCAGAACCTGGCTTCTCTTCTTATTCTATTTTTCCTTTGTATATAAATTATTCATACTTTAGTATTTGGTCTAGATGTTGTTATCCGATCTTGTTTAGAGGCTCCAGACTCGTGACCCTAGATCTTTGGGGTTGTTATACAGTTATGCTTTATTGTTGACATAAATGTTCAGGTAATTGATTTGAGCTTCATGCTCGGGATGAGAGTGTAAATGGTCGGGCTTGCCTAGCAGTTGTGTTGGGCGCCATCACGACCGGGATTGGGGTCGTGACAAGTTGGTATCAGAGCCTAGGTTACTAGGCCCCATGAGTCTTGAGCCGGTTGGTAGAGTCTTGTGGATCGGTACGGGGACGCCTGTACTTATCCTCGGGAGGCTGCAAACCTTTAGGAAACACTTCACATTTCTTGGAATTCTTATCGTGCGTACTTGATTCAGCTTGAGATATAATTCTTGGAAATTCCTTCCACACGCCTGTGTACGCATCGAACGCTCAGTAATATAATTGCCTTGATGGCTTGTGATTCCCTGGTCGAGGGGCGAGATATAATCTCTGCGAGTTCATGTTGGGCCATTCGGGAGGACTTGAAGCTAGATTTTTTGTCTATGACTTGAGCACCCCGGTGCTGATTCTACGAGCTGGTATTACGAAATTTTGTGTGATTGGTATTTTCCCTAATTGTGGAAATGGCAGCTTAATAATGTAAGAGCTGTCAGGTGCTAGATCCTCATTGTAATTTGTTGTATAGCCCCGAGCTATGGGCGTGGCGAATATTTATCATATCTCTTAGTTGGAAGGTAAAGTGCCTTACGTGTAGTAAAACGAGTTTAGATTCAGGAAGACTAAAGTGATTATGCTATGTGTATCCTGGTGGAAGGTGTTGTACTGAAATACTAGATTGAGGCAAGGTAGGTGGGTCGATTCTGATGTGTAATTGAAGGATATTTGATATATGTTATGATTCGAGCGGGTGCAACGCATGTTCAGGTATTAATTGTGATAATATGATTCGTATAGTACTAAGATTTAATGTTGTTGAAATGCATTGTGATGTCTTGTTGAGTTGTGGATGTATTGTTAGAATGGTTTGGTGATTCTCTGGCAGGTGGATAGGCCAATTTACAAAGGGAACTCTGCCAAAATTTTTGAAAAATTTGGGACTTAGAAAAGATTTCTGTCACCTAAAGAGAGTAGGCTTAACTGTGGTGTGTGTATAAATGCAAGAATTGCAGAAGAGTTAAGGTCTCTGATGATTCGAGTCTCTGTCAAGGCTTGTAAATGACTTGAGTTTAATCTCACTATAACATGGCATCATTTGAGTAATAATGATATGAGTGGCTAAAAGTGCTTTGATGTATGGCTCCGAGCCAAGTTGGGGAGGTTGTTATTGATTAACTGATTGCACTGTTGTGTGCTATGTTGGTTCTGTCTCTAGTCTGTTGGGAAAATTCGTATAAAGGTTATGGTGCTTCGTATATGTGAAGAAATACTAGGATGACTTGAACTGCTGTTGGTAAAGAATGTTCGATGTATAGAAAAGAAAGATAATTAATTGCATCTGTATGAAATCATGTTCTGTGGTGTCAGAGTTCTAACAAGGCACGAGTGGTTCCGTTCAATAAGACAGTTGGATTATAATTGAATAAGGGTGAATGACGCCCGAGAATGGTTTTGCGGTGTTTAAGATTTTGCTTGTAACAGTCAGGTGTATTAAGATTGAGTATATGGCTAAAGACGGTGGTTTCGTTAGAAGAAATCAAGACTTGTGTTATGTTATGTGAATGATGGGATTCTATGTATCCGTATTGGGAGGTAATGATAACGAATTCCAAATCGCAGGAAGTTCTTCAAAAATAAAACATTGTAGAATGTGGTACTTCTGGGAAACATTGAGTGAGTATTCAGCGGCCTGAGACCGTGTAGTCTTATGTATGAGTCTCGTGTGGTAACCTGAGTTGAGGTATTGTGGTGCTACAGTAAAGGCTGATATTAAATTAAAGATGAATTAGAAAGGAAATTGGTTAAATGGGACAGCTTGATAATGAACCGAAATGGTGTAATAAGGATAAGATGAATTCCTGGCATGTGTTCGAAGTAATGAGTCTTGCAGGTATTGTACAACAAAGCTCTTGCGTGCTGGCAGTTTGCTTAGCTGGGTTTGGGTAAAAGGGACTCAGTCCTGGCAGTTCATCTTGTGCAATAAATTAGGAGAAAGAGTTTGTGATGTGTTCTATCGTGGTTTGAAAGGGAGTATATTTCGGTCGGTATGCGAAACATGGAATGTGTAATGACTTTTCTTCTATATGGGATCATGAAGGTCCTTGACTAGTTGAGTGCGTCGATGTATGCGGCGTAGGAGAGGGATGGAAATTTTCCATGTTATCTTAGTGTGGTATGGTATATGCGATGTGTTATGGGAAGTTGATAATGGCATGTTCAAGGTCTTGAGATCAGTTCATAATATATGGGAAGTCATTAAAAATTATTGGGTAGTGCGGGTAGTTGCAGGTGATTTAAGAATCGATCAATGGTACTGCTATTCTAGTGGTTTGCGGGATATGTGGTCAAAAAGGACAAGGTAATGTAAACTGATAATACCTAGTGGTATGGTGGTATTCTCTTGTTGGATCGACTGTGATGATTGAGTTGTTGATGGCATAGGGAAATTTTTGAATGACTTTCGTGGTATGAATGGATGATTGATGTGTGTTAAGTATTCGTACAGTGGAATGTGGGGCATAGTGAATCATGTGTTATATAGGTAATGGAGACTAGAAGTTCTCGTAATCCGCCTATGCACTGGTTGTATATCGGGGTATCTACATCGTTTAGCGATAATTGGAAATTGGAAGCCCTAGTGGCTCTCTCTTAGTTTGATATGATGAATTTGGGGTTATGATACTCTATTTTAGACTGGTTGTCATAAGTCAGGTCGTATAGACTAATGTGATATGGACTATGTCGGAAATGGCACAAATTGCTTAACAGAGTGCATCATAGTATGCTCCAACAGGGTAGTTGTACCCAGGACCAGCGGACGGCGGGTAGGTATTGCTTTGTCAGTGGGGCCTTCGTGGCGGATATCAGTGCAAAGGTTTCTACTATTGATCCAGTTTCGGTATTGGGGAGACTTTGTCGGATGCATATCTTGCGGCCGAGCTTGAGGCTATATATGTTTGTTGTAATGAGAAATCTGACTCGGTGTGCATTTTGTTTTTGCGAGATTTTTGCGTGGATCGGGTGGCACGCCGCCACGGGTTATTAGGATCGGGTGGCACGCCGCCACAGGTATGGTATCTGGATCGGGTGGCACGCCACCACGGGTATGTCATTTTGAGCAAGTTGCATGCCGCAACCGTGTAATATGGAGCATAGTTTTTTTTTCTATAGGTTACCTTGCGTACTATACTTCCTAGTCTCTGAGGAAAGTCAGTGTTGGGTGTCGCTCGACGACTGGCGCATCGGTTGTGTCCTTACAAGATTTGATGGCGTATATTAATTGTTTCACCGTGGGTGAGATTGATTGCTTGAGTTCAGACCTAAATCTGTGTGTGGCTGACTGTTTTGAGCATGGTGACTTGAGGTGCTTCAGGAGTAATAGTGTTTGGATGAAATCATGAGCCGTGGCAAGGCCACGTGAAGTTATGACCTTTCGAGGAGAATTCAAGTACTCTAATTCTATGATGTGAGACAAGATCCCAGTTATGTGTTGTGACGGTATTGAGGAATTTGAATTACAGCTCCTTGTTTGAGGTAGTTTTCATGATTTGAGTATGTTCAAGCGTTTCTTATTGGAGCCTGTGTTGTGCTCATTATGGCTTAGGCCGGTGTTGAGGTGTCATATCACCAGTGCGGTGTGTCATAATCGGAATGATCGTTGGAGCCATTAATGAGTGCGGAAATATATGATTTCAGCTGGTTAGAAAGGAATACATCGAGGTTTGGCTCCGAAATATATTGTAATGTCGGTCAAAATGGGAAATGGATTCATGAATGGATGACTTGAGAGATGGATTCGATATATCGTGTGTTCGGTTGCCTTGGGCAACATACATGAAGGTGTTGGAATAAGACTTTAGCTAACGAGAAAGGTTTTTCGGTAATATTTGGTTATCGTGGGAAATTGTTGTGATTAGAGGGCATCATCTCGAGTGATTGAGTTGTTTGGTACACAATAAGATTTCACCCGGAGTGGCGAGTATGGGATATTACAGTTGGTTCGAGTGTATTCTGAATATAGACGTGCGATTCAGATTTGGCATATGATTTCAGAGGTGCAATGTGGTCTATGTTTCAGATGGACTGTGAAAGTTCAGCTATATTGTGTTATCAGACTTATAATGGATAGGGTGACATGGTACCACCCCGCATATATGCTTGGTAAGGTCAGTCAGGTATTGGGTTGCTTCTAGTACAACTCTAGGTACGCTCGAGGACGAGCATTTCTTTAAGTTGGGGAGAATGTAACGACCCAGCCCGTCGTTACGGGAGTTATCGTCCCATTTTCTCCATTTAATATTTCAATATGCTAACTTATATGTGTTTGGAAATTTAGAAGCAAATCGGAGGGAATTTAGATAGAAAAAAAGGCCATAAATCCCTTTTTGAGAAGAATAGGTTGGAAAAGTCAACCGAATGTTGACCGATGACTTTGGCAGCTCGGAATTGAATTCTGATGATTCGACTAGTTTTGGAGGATCATTTATGGCTTAGGAGAGCAATCGGAATCGAATTCGGAGGTCCGGTGAAGTTTTAGGCTTGAATTGGCTAAGGTCGAATTTTGATGAAATCCGAACGGTAAGTGAGATTTTGATCCGGGAGTCGGAATGGAATTCTGATAGTTGCAGTAGCTCCGTTAGGTGATTTGGGATATGTGTGAAAAATTTTAGATCACTCGGAGGTGTTTAGGTCGAGTTTTAGATCAAATGCAAGTTTCGGAAGTTTTGGAAGAACTTAGGCTTGAATCTGATGTAAATTTGGTGTTTTGATATTAGTTTTGGTGTTTTGAGAGTGAAACTAAGTTTACATGATCCTATGTGGCATATTAGTATGTTCGTATACTGTCCCGAGGAGCTCGGATGAGTTTCAGATAGGTTTGAGTTGCGTTATGCTCGTTTTTCTTATGCTTCGACATCGTTTTTTCAAGCATAAATAATATTATATTGAACAAATGAGCTCCTATTACTGTTTTGAATAAAGAATTAGATCCGTATCGTAATTACGGACCCGTAGCAAAAAGAATCATCGAATTTGGACATCGTATGAGAATTTTATGGCTATTTTACTAAGGTTGCCCAGATTTTCAGGTTAATGACGAAACTGCCCCTGACGGCGTATTAAAAACCTGCACTATTTGCAAATCGTAAAACCTACATATCTCCTTCATTATAAGGTCAAATTGAGTGATTCAAAAGCCTAAATTCATTAGACTTTCACAAGGAATCCATTGGGAGCAGTTAAACGCGTGAACAGTATACCTAGAACGAGCAGGTCGAGTTTTCTTCCAATTTTGGAACGGGAAGAAGCTTCTGAGGTGATTTTTAAGAGAGAAATCAATGGGTAATCGCTGGAGGTAAGTTTCTTGACTCAAAAACATGATTTTATGCTAGAATAAACACCAAAATTCCTGAAATTGGTAGAATTTGTGAAGAACTAGGGCCTAAATCATGAAAACAAATTTTTGGGTTTTGAAAGGCCATTCGAACTCCGATTTTGATAAATTTTATATGCACGGACTCGTGGAGAGACGAGGAATCTGTTGGTATGAATTTTGGAATTTTTCAAGAAGCGGGCCCGGGGTCCGGGTTTTACCAACTTGGTGTATTATTGCGTATTTTGTATAAATTGAATTGGGTTATGTTTTTTTGACCCGTATTTGATATAATTGTTGTGTTTGAATAGATTCTACGCATGAGGTGGCAAATTTGAAGGGAAAAGGTATCGCGGACGAGTCTACGGCCGGCTAGAGGTGAGTAGTTTGTGTATATGGTAGCCTGAGGGTTCGAAACCCCGGCTTAGCACATTGTGACGCTAGTAGGGCGTGGCTCGCACCCCGTGGCAGGTGCGGGACTGATTGTGACTGGGGATTGAGACTTGGTCCATCCCGGATATGGAAAATATGCTATTAGTGATGGAAATACGCTGTGTTTGACATATTTGTGGGTTGTAAGCCTTGTTTGGGGCCTTGTGCCGACCTGTAGTATCCCTAGGGGATAGTATTTATGTGATAGCTATACTTGCTTAATCATTGATCTCAGTCCTGGAACTTGAAATCACACTATTGAAATGTTAAGTCACCGGTTTTTGCAAATTAAATAAAAGTTAAAGTACTTTTCATAAATTATGAACTCGGAACTAGAATTAAGAAAAATGAACTGTTTTTGTGACTTATCTGATTTATGTGGACTGAGGATGGATCGGGCTGCACGCCGCAGCGGTTTATATGAGGATCGGGCTGCACGCCGCAGCGGTTGATATGAGGATCGGGCTGCACGCCGCAGCAGTATTGCGCTTGGGCTGTAGGAGCCCCTCCGGAGTCTGTACACACCCCGAGTGAGCGTCGTCGATGTTAAATGGATCGGGCTACACGCCGTAGCGGTTATGTGCATTGCATTGCATCTTTATTTGTTAAATTATTCAGTGGTAGCTGTATTGTACTGTTGATGCTAGTTCGTAGGAGATTCGGACTGTAGTTAGCTTCATACTGTGGTATTCTGTGGATTTTCTTGCTTTCAACTACTTGTATATATTTATTACTCACTGAGTACTTAGTACTCACCCCTACTCCCTGCACCTTTGTGTGCAGATTCATGTACACATGAGGGATAGACGAGCACTCCAGCTTTTATCAGTATTTATCCGAGTTGCTGAGGTAGCTGCTGGCGTTCGCAGAACCTAGCTTCTCTTCTTATTCTATTTTTCCTTTGTATATAAATTATTCATACTTTAGTATTTGGTCTAGATGTTGTTATCCGATCTTGTTTAGAGGCTCCAGACTCGTGACCCTAGATCTTCGGGGTTGTTATACAATTATGCTTTATTGTTGACATAAATGTTCAGGTAATTGATTTGAGCTTCATGCTCGGGATGAGAGTGTAAATGGTCGGGCTTGCCTAGCAGTTATGTTGGGCACCATCACGACCGGGATTGGGGTCGTGACAATTCATATCTGGCCAGTACCCCTATTAAATATGCGAGTGTTACTATTAAATCAATTTAATAAAAATATACATAATTACCACAAATAATAATTAAAATTTACCAGTCGTCTTATGAGTTATGGAAAGTAGGCGGTGATAAGTTTAAATCAAAGATAACTCATTTATCCGAAACTTGTCCAGCAATAACTGTTCCAAAATAACCACCCGATGACTTGGGGTTATCTCTCTTACGCACATTCTCATTTTTTGGAACGTTTTCGACCTTCACGTACATCTCTAGCATTGTGATTATAAGAAAATCACGACATTCGTCCGGAGTCCTCAAAAAATCACGCTAAGTTTCATCATCGCCGATGTTAAACTTCGAGAAAAAAGCTTAAGGAGAGACGGAATACAGATATCTTCCGGTAAATTTAAGTATGACAGAACGTTTCATCACACACATATTTTTGCAAAATAACGATGTCAATGTATCGTACTCTATTATCAATGGCAATTTAACATGACACCTAGCAGGCAAATTGTAGCTGACAGAGTTATTCTCGATCATAACATCACCACCCCAATATAAAGCTCTTATCATATGTTGTTCAGACATAATGAAGAAATGCTGTAGAATTTAAGAATAATAGAGCAAGAAGAGTTAATAAAATTTTTGAATGCATAGAATACGATTGTAACCTCTTTATATAGAAAATGAAGAGCCGGGATGGTTTTTTTCTACTATACAACGCCAAAAAGATTGGCGTTGTACAGTCCCAATTATTGTACGATACTGTAAATATTGAGTCAAAATAAATTAAGCGTTTAGCGCCAGGAATTATGGCGTTGAACATATACTGACACATTCAATGCTACAATTCCCGGCGTTGTATATTAATGGTGTCGTTACCATCAATATACAATGCCAGAAATTGTGGTATTGTATATAAAAAGATTTTTTTTTTCAAACCTAAAAATGTTCTTTAAGTCCAAATCAGACCTATATAGGTTCCGGACTCGAAGAATGAAGAATCCCCGTGTGCAGCTCTCGTGACTCGTGATACCTTGTCAGCTAAAACAGTAGACGGTGTACTCCAAATCTTACATTTCCCAATGTCATTTGATTCCCATTACTAGTACTAGTAATTTTGTCTTAATTGCTTTACTGTATGAACAAATATCAGTACTTAATTGCGAGTTGGCAACCAAAGTAGGTCTAATTTGGACTTAAAGAACACTTTTAGGTTTTAAAAAAAAAATTCTATATACAACGCCACAATTGCTGGCGTTTTATATTGACGATAACGGCACCATTAGTATACAACGCCAGGAATTGTGGCGTTGTATGTTTCAGTGTATGTTCAACGCAACAATTTCTGGCGTTGTACGCTCATTTTATTGCGACTCACTATTTACAGTATTGTACAATAATTGAACTGTACAATGCCAACCTTTTTGGTATTGTATAGTAAAAAAACCATCCCAGCTCTTCGTTTTCTATATAAAGAGGTTACAATCGTATTCTATGCATTCAATAATTTTAATAACTCTTCTTTCTCTATTATTCTTAAATTCTACAGCATTTCTTCATTATTTCTGAAGAGCGAAGGATAAGAGCTTCTTTATATTGGGGCGGTGAGGTTATGATAGAGAATAACTCTGCCAGCTACAATTTGCCCGCTAAGTGTCATGTTAAATTACCATTGACAATGGAGTACGATACATTGATATCGTTATTATGCAAAAACATGAGTGTGAGGAAACGTTCCGTCATACTTAACGTTATCGGAAGATATCTGTATTCCGTCACTCCGCAAGGGGTTGCTTTTTACTTGGAGTTTAACATCGACGATGATGAAAGTTTGCGTGATTTTTTGAGGACTCCGGACGAATGTCGTGAGTTTATTGTAATCACAATGCTGGAGATGTACGTGAAGGTCGAAGACGTTCCTAAAAATGAGGTTGTGCGTAGTAGAGATAACCCCTAGTCATCGGGTGGTTATTCTGGAACAGTTTTTGCCGGACAAGTTCCGGATAAAAGAGTTATCTTCAATTTAAACTTATCACCGCCTGCTTTTCATAACTCACAAGATGACATGTAAATTTTAATTATTATTTGTGATAATTAAGTATATTTTTATTAAATTAATTTAACAGTAACACTCGCATATTTAATAGGGGTACCGACCAGATATGAATTTTACAAGTGGCCCATCTGGTAGTCATCACCTAATTAATGATGTCCAACATGGAATTTCATCACATTATGACTTGTAAGTTAAGGGATTTACGTTAATTATGGAAATCATTTATTAATTTATTAGCTTATATTTTTGTTGATTGTGAAGTGAAAATGTGCAAGTTGAACTCATACAATTGCTCGAAAATGATGTATTACTTCGGGACCTGGCAGATGCACAAAGCGAGGAAGAGAATAGTGGCTACGACAATAATGCGGATGAATTCGGTGATGAGACACCCTTTGATTGTGAGGATAGTGATGCTGAGGATGATGAGGAAGAACCTGATTTAAAGAGAGACCCCTCAAGACGAAAAGTGTATGAGTCTGAAGCGTTGTTTCATTCAAGAGAGATTCCTTACATTGATAATTTGCCAACCATGCCAGATGTGGAAGCTCTCACACGGGATTTTGATGAAATCCGGACATCAATGTGCGATGAATCTAGACCAACGGTGCTTGCAAAGGGGATGTTTTTTCCTGATAAAGTGCGCCTAACCAGGGCTTGTAAAATGCACAACGTAAACGACTGTCATGAGATGCAGGTAGCGGAGTCAAGTCCAACGGTATACAAGGTTATTTGCCACAGGTGGTTTTGGCCATGTAATTGGATGCTGCGTGCGACAAAGAAGAAGACAGGTATGTGGAAAGTGGGTAAATACATTCCCATCCACACATGCAAAATGGACACATTCAACGGAAATCACTTTAACTTAGATATTGACTTGATTTCTCTTGTTCTTATTCCACACGTTAAATAGTCCATAAGGTATAAAATCAAAGAGTGCATTACATCTGTTCAACAGGAATATGACCATACCATAACTAAAAGAAAGGCATCTCTCGGACGCAGACAAGCATTTGAAATAGTGTATGGTAACTGAGATAAATCATTTGCAGATCAAGGTACATGGGTGCATTGCATCATTTCAACCTCGGGACTGTTATTGAGTGGAAGGTTGAGCGAAGTGTAGGTAAACCACAATATATATTCAATTATGTGTTTTGGGCGTTTAAGCCAACAATTGATGGTTTTTCGCAGTGTCGCCCTATAATATCCATAGACAGCACTCATGTCTATGGAAAGTACGATATCGAGCTATAAATATCCGTGGAAGTAGATGCTAATAGACAGATATTTCCTCTAGCATTTGCTATTTGTGCCAATGAAAGCCAAGAGACGTGGACGCTGTTTTTGATCAACTTGAAAGAGCACGTTGTGAAACAACGTTCTGGTATCTGTCTAATCTCTGATCGGCACGGTGGTATCTTAAGTTCTGTGGAGAACTTGCCTTCATGGCAAGAACCTTATGCCTACTATCGTTACCGTGTTAGGTATTTGAAAGCAAATTTCCAGAAGGCATTTCCTAATAAGGATTTGCATGATTTGATGTGGCTGGCAGTAAGAGATCACTAACAACATAAATTCCGGAAGCTCATGGAATATATCAGGCAACAAGACGAGGCATCCTATCGTTGGTTAATGCGACATGACCCTGAAAATGGACTTTGCATGTGGATTGTGGCAGACGATGGGGAACTCTGACTACAAATGTGTCAGAGTCTTTCAACGGGTTATTGAAGTCGACAAGAGGATTGCTTGTCACAGCCATGGTACGGATATCGTTCAAGCAGATGGCAGAGAGGTTTGTTGAGAGATCTGTGGCTGCAACGTCATTGATGGAAAGTGGTGTTGAATGTATGCCTATGCCAATGGCGAGATTTGAGAAATATAGACGACGAGCACATTGGCATTCATTTTTGCAGTATGATAATGATAAAAATGTGTTTGAAGTTCGCACCGCTATCCATCAAAATCGGGGTAATAATGTGCATACTGTTAATGAAGCTGCAAGGTTATGCTCTTGTGGAAAATGGTCCATCTACCACATGCCTTGCTCACATGTCATCAAGTGCTTTCAACATGTTGGTTTAGGTGCAACCAACTATGTTGATCAATAATATAGCATTTTCAAGTACCTAAACACATATAGTAGTCAAATTGCAACCACTGGACGCTGAGCATTATTGGCCTCCTGCACCATTTAAAATGGTGTGTAACAAGTCCTATTTGCGTAAAGTACAAGTGAAAAAGAGAACGTGTATACAGAACCAAACGGATGTTAGTGATACAGTTTATACACGAAATGTGGTATATTTTCGCAAACTGGACACGACCGTAGAAAATGTCCTTTGGGTGGCAACAGTAATCAAGCTCGGGGTGGGTGTTCTTCTAGTGTACCTAACAATCTATGAGTTATAATAATTAGTTTTAATGTGTATGTTGGTTGATTTATGAAATTTAATTATGTTTCATTACAATCTAGCATATTACCAATCTTGTTTTTAACTTTTTTTTTGTTTTTTTTTTGCTTTTACTTCTGTTCCGTATGTAAATTTAACACGAATTTCATTAAAGTAATTTGTATGTTGTCATGTCGAATTGAAAAATCTGACCGGATGACATAAAGTAGAACTATCAATGGAATAATATTAACACACAAAATACAACGCCATCGTACCTGGCATTGTGCAGGTGATGTCTTGTCGTACTGAAAAAGCCGACCGTAAAAAACAACGCCATAAAAAATGGCGTTGTGCATGTGATATCTTGTAATATACAACGCCATCAAAACTGGCGTTGTGTGTGTGTTCACTCATCTATAAATAACGGGCTCATTGTAGTCATTTTATGTCTTCAAAAATTTAGTAAAAGCAAATATTTCTTTCAACTTGGATATTTTTCTTAGTAAAATTAAATGGCTCAACCTCATACACCAGTGTGTTACTGTGGAAAAGCTTGTGCGTTGCAAACTTGTTGGGAAGGTCGTGATGTTGGACGTCACTACTGGATGTATATGAAACAGTTGTACAAGATTCCCGGTGAACTTATGTGTGAGTTTGATGAATGAGCTGATGAATAATATTACGAAGAATGCTACAGAGACCAAATGCTAAATCTTCATAATATGTGGTTAGCCCAAGCAGAACAAGAAAGCCGACTCAATAGATTAATGGAAGAAATGAGGGAGGAGATGAGGGAGGTAAAAGATACAAAATGGAAAGCATAATGGAATTTTGCATCAATGAAGGAACAAAAAAAAAAATAAACAGGAAATTGTGGAGCTTAAGGCGGGAGTGAATGAGTTAGAAGACGAAAAAGAACAACTGCTAGAACGATTTAAGTGGTTAGAACGCAGAATAAATGGAAGCCGGGACTAAACAATTCCTACTATGTGTTTAGCTCATTTTTATGTTTTTCTTTCTAATTTACTCATGTTTAAGTGGCATTTAAATTTAAGTTTAAGTGTAAGTGGAAGAGTATGTTTGTGTTTGTGTTGTACTAATTTAAGTCTAAGTGGAAGATTATGTTTGTGTTCGTGTTGTACTATTTTAAGTTTCAGTGGCATTTAAGTTTAAGTCCTTGTTTTGTTATACGAAACAATAAAATAAATGGAGAACTAAAAAAATTAATAGAGATATTCAATTAAATATTATTATTACAAAAAAATTATTTACAACAAATACACAAAAAAGGAAGGCTGCCCAGTCAAGTCCCGCATCCGGTGTGTCTCAATGTATCCGTCGGCCTGAGGTGCATCCCCGCCCGTTTACGTACGATATCAGGATCATCATCATCAAATTTTCTTCATATAGCTGGATGCGGCTCAGGATGACATGTAACGGTGGTGCTGTCAGGTCCAATAGAAGTCTATATAATAAAATAAAAATTAGTTTAGAAAATCATATAATAATTTATAACAATTTATATTATCTTACCATAATAGCGCCAGGATCCTAAATGTAGTCATCTGTCGCATCGTTAACTGAAGCCTGAAAAGGAGATTAATATAACGTAATAAATAAAATAAGTTATAGTTAAAACAAATTCATATTCAAAACTAATAAACTCATACATGCGCATGTGAAGAGCTCCCATAACTCAGTCGGCGACCACTAAATAAATCTCGGGTCGGTCCACCCTCATCAGTGGTAGGTGAGCCAGGAAAATATGTACCCCAATCCGCTGCTTGAAAGTCAGAGCCCATGATCAATAATTAACCTGGTGGGGTTATCTGTGAAGGGCCTGCAGTGTCATAAATACCAAGGCTGTAAGACGGCATGTCCATCTCATGCATGCCACCTGGCATATCAACAACAACATCACCATCAGGAGCATCACCGACCCCCTACTAGACACCACCTCCTCGGGTAGCACCTGGTCGTCGGGAAGTAGGTCGTCGGGCACCAGCAGCTCGTGGAATACCACGACCTTGCTGGTATGTGGCTGGATCAATATAATCAGCATCCTATGCCAAGCGCTGATTCGATCTGGCGTGCTGCAGTGTCTCGACAGCCACTGTCATGAATCGCCGACCATAATACTACATGATCGCAGGATAGTGGACATAACTCTACATTTGCTGCCCAATATGGTAGACGGTATGCAATCTAATAGCCTGTACAAATGTAAAGAATGTAAACTAGGTATTGTTCACAACATTGTATGTATATTATTAAATATAACATAAAATTTACCAGAGCCTCGTGTCTCTCGGCGTATGAGACGTACCGCCCATCTACCTGATGAACTGGGTTCCCGATAAAAAGACGGGAAACTGTGCGGTACCATGTCATGTACCCATTAATATGATAGTGCTACGGAGGTGGGATCAAATCACCTCGTCTATCCCAAATAACCAGCTGAGTGTGAAGCCACCCAATGAAGGTGTCGTTCACTCTAGAACGATCATCCCTCTCATAATATAAGGGATGCCATGCAAGCGGAGACATTATAGGTTGCAGCATGGCAAATTAACGCGAAATCCGTTCTGAGGTATGATGCTCCGTGATATCCAAGCATGCACTACAAAAAAACGGGTAAATTGCGGAGGTTTATTTGCAGAGGGTATAAGTAACCTCCACAATTTGCATACTTTTGTGGCAATATATTAGCCCCCCACAAATTCATGTAATTTACGGGGTTCTAAAACTTCCGCTACCCTAAAATAATAGCGGGTAATTTATTTTACACTCCCTCCTTTTTTTCCCCAATCTTTTCAGAAACTTCCGCCTTTCCCAATCTTTACTCTCTTCTTTCTCTGATTTTCACTCTTAATTAAAAAGAAACTTCAGCCTTTCATGCTCTCTTCTTTCTTCTTGCCTTCTTCTTCCATAAATCTCGTTTGGGATTCATGAAGTAATTTCTTTTTACCTTAATGAGATTTTAATGTTAAGATTTGAAATTGGGGTTTTAAGAATATAATTTTCCCAAACAACTAAAAGGCATGGCTCATACAGATCTGTGAAATTTCGTTTTGGTCTTGAAATTTTGTTGGACTACAAGAGGAAAGAAGCATTGTGGGTAGCAAAGAATTTGCAAAGAAGTTGGCCAACTTGAAGCGATTTTCAAAATTTATTTTTTGGGCATTTCATCCGTTTCTTGGTGAGGAAGGAGAGAACATTCTAGGTTCTCTATATATAGGTAATATTTCCAAACTTTTCGTTTCTTTTAGAGAGAGAGAGAAATCAGAGAAACGGGTCTTGGAAAGGAGGAAGAAAAAAAGGAGGGTTTGAGAAATCATCAATCTTCTTCTCTAATTTTCTTTATTTCCTTTTTGTTTTTTGGATTCCATCTCAGATTTTTAGTTTAATTTAAATTTTCGAAAAAAATATTTTTTTATTATTATTCTCAGTTTTGTTTTGATCCTCTTTCATGGAGTTCAACAGAGGCATTTGTGGAATTTTGATGTTTTGTAAGTCGTTCGAGGTGGCTCTCGGTTTCGTTCAGTTGATTTTGTTCGTGTAATTGCCGGAATCTCGTTATTAATAGAAAGCTCAACTTCAGGTTCATCTCCTTTCTCTTTATCTTCCTGTTTTGGTGTGCTTGAAGTATGATAAGAGTCATAGGAGAATCAGTTTCCCCTGATCATATTTTAGCAGAGTTTGAGTTGGGAGTTAGCTTCTAGTCGCGATTTGTGCTTAAGAGTTCTATTTGTTAATCTATTCTCATCATTCAATGTGCTACACTTTATGCTTAGTTTTATATGTGTGGTTTGAGTTAGCTAATCTTATGGTTATTAAACTTATAATGAATTAGTGATACATGTCATATTGTAGTTAAAATTAGTTTTGTCTTTTATTAAATCATTTGATAAAGAAGAAAAAGTATTAGTGTTCAAATGATACATGTTTCAACGTAAATCCTCCTTAGATTCATTTGTTGTTAACTAGTCTCTCAAGCGCACGTGTTATCTCCATGTAGTATATTTTGTATGACCTGCTAATATTGCAACCACTACTGGTTGTAGTCGCCAATATTATCAAACTTCTTGATCTAAGATTCCCTAGTAATGTACTATTTAATAACATTATTTCTATTTGCTCTTGTGATTGTCTATATATCTTGGCCAACTGTCAGCATCAACCCAGTTGACTACTACAGTCTTATGACATAGACGCACCGATATGATCTTAATTGTTTATTAATGGAATGAAACATGTTCTAAAATGGTGTGGATAGATGGATGTAAATTGAGAAGGTTCAGATAATCACATAGAGGTCAGTAGCCAAGGGAAGGTTACAACAAGACGTGGAGTTATGAGTAAATAAGTGGCTTGTCAATCCTCCTAATTTGAAAGAAATAAAAACTTGCAGTATAATTTTTGTTGTTTTGATCAAATTGGACAGGACGACTGATTTATCGAAAAATATAATTAAAGTTTTTGATATTTTGTCAACATCGGAGGTAAGAAATTTATTTTTGTACATTACAATACCGTACTCACTTCTTCCACATATAGTACAAAATTAAAACAACTTGAAAGAACAAAAAATAATATTTGAAAAATAACTTGCAACAAACTATGGTAGTGTGGCTTATGGATGTTGTACAGCCTCATTGAAACAAACTGCAATGTTGGCATATTTAGCATTGAATCAATTACTACTTGAGGTTGTAGTGCCATACTGGAACTTGAGGTGCTTGGTTTTACTCTCAACTTTGTGTTAGCTTAAAGGCTGAATATTTGTTTGCTTACACATTTAATGTTTGGTTCTATCAATTAGTGATCAAATTTGTTAGATTAGTACCCAAAATACTTAGCTAAGGAGTTGATTATTCCCAGTTTGTTTGTTTACCTAACTAAACCTGCTTTGGAAAGGCTAGTCTTGAACTGAATTTTGGAAAAACCTTTAAACATCATTGAATGAGTGTTGCACTGCACTCTTTTCATTTACCAACAAACATCCATTTTTGTGATCTTACAAATTGCATATGGTATTTTACTATTAGGATTGTGCTCACCATATGATATGTAGTGGAAGTTCCATAATTGACTTGACCCTCACATAGAATTAGGACTGTATTGGTATCAACTAGATAGTTTATTATATATTCCCAACAACTTCTCTATATTGACCCCATGAAATGGTACTCCATAATCTAATTATATTATTTTTTCACTTAAAAGGGAAGACAAATGCAAGTAAATTGATTTGAAATATCTTATTTGATCTTGATTACTTGTTTTATGTTGTTCCTCCAAAATAAATGATGTGACAGTCTTAGCTAGGAGAAGCAACACGAATGAATGATTCTTTTATGATATCCTTAGTATTTCCTTCTGCTCACAATGAAGAGAGTGTTTGGTCTATTTCAGAGTTTCACTTCATTAGTAGTTCTGCCCATTAGTAATAGTAATTTTGATGGAAAATTTGAACCAGTAGTAGTGACCCTTTGCCTTTTAAAATACAAATTGTATTGTAGCTTGAATTCAAATAACCAAACCTACCAAACTTAAATACTTAATATGAATCGTTTTTATTTATTTATTATAGATTCAGATGGAGATATTAAAGGGCTCAAATTGAAAACTAGAGAAGCATTAAGTTTATCTCGGGTAGAACGTGTTGTGGTGGAGTTTGATTGCTTGGATCCGATTGGCGAAGCACAAGGCCTTCTTGCTGGCGTATGTGGCATTTTAGCAACTGACTGTACCATATTTCCAATTAGCTTTGATAAATGGCCGGATATGCCTAAGTCATACTTTAACAACTGTTTTGATAACATTATAAAGGTATAAATTCTATGTATTTATAACTATATCTCTATTGTGTCTTTTGTTTTATATTTGTAATAAAAGACAAACTAACCAAAATTTATTTTTGAATGCTCATTTCTGTTTTATGACCATTGAGGAAGTTGCACGAGGATATGTTTATCACTCTCAAAGAATATATGATAATGAAGGAATGGTCAATACCAGAACAATTTGTTCGGATCTTTGCTTCTCCTCCTACAACGGTAAGTGCTACGTTCTTTTATTTTTTGTGTATTGTGCAATTTTAATTTTTATTTGTGAAGTGCTGAGAGTCACTATGATAACTGGTGAGACTTTGGAGTTTTGGGACTCCATAGTCGCTATGAAAAATCAAATTTCTCAGAAAGAATGAAATAGCATGTACTATCAAAATTTTCATGTACTGAGTTGCTAAACAAATCATATTTACCACGTCGTATTTACCACACCTAATGGAAACAAAAACATAGAGCCTATACAGTTTCACTGGAGTTAATAAAGCAAGAGAAGGGGCTGGCAGTTTCTAGCCACAAGAAGAATTGGCATGCAACACAAAGCTGAAAAATCTAGTAAAATTGAGATAGGTGAAGACAGAACAGTGTGCTTGTGGTCTTTGATGAGCGGTACGAGGACCATTTATCAAGTAGTATACCAGGAAACTCTAAAATTGTTGCCCATCTCTCACAGTGAAATGCCAGCTATTGATAATGGAGAATGGCACTTGAAGGAAATCTGATGAAAGAATGAGATATAACTGCTGAAACTGCATTGAATCTTTCTCCTATATCATATGCCTGTTATAAGTCATTGAACTCCACGTGCATATCTTTCTTCCTCTCACGATAAACTTTAATCAATCTCCTTAGTAAAAATATAGACTCCTCATTCCATTGTATATCTATAGGGGATAAATCTAGATTGGTTCTCTATCACTCTTATAGTGTCCCTAAGTCTACTAACTATCACTCTTCCCCAGAAATTCACCGTATGACTTAACAATTTTATCATGTGTACTCATTCCTTCACATTTTAAATTTGACTTTTTGAAATGGCAAGAATATTACAATGTAGAAATATAAATGTAACTTGAATTTTCCTATAAGGGACCAAATCTAACTTGTGTTTGGCTTTCAAGCAAGAAGCAGATTACTACAATGAATACTCCACTACAAAAAATGGGTAAATTGCGGAGGTTTATTTGCGGAGGGTATAAGTAACCTCCGCAATTTACGTAATTTTGCGACAATATATTAGCTCCACAAAATTATACTACAATTTACGGGGGTCTAAAACATTTGCAATCCTATAATAATAGCGCGTAATTTATTTCAGACTCCCTCCAATATTTTTAACCTAAAAACTTCCGCCCGCGCCTCCAACAACAAAATATAATGTCTTCTTCGTTCTTCTTTGAACTTCTCTTTTCCTCACAGACAAAGAATTCTTGTGTCCTTGTCCTACGCTACATTTGGAAACTGTCTTCTCAATTTTCTCGTTATTGAGTTTGTTATTTCTTCTTTGATTGAGTCCACTACAAATCTCTGCCAATATTCTCCTTCTCCCAGGTTTGACTTTTCTCTTTTTTTTCCTTATTTTCCCTCGTGGGTTTTCTGTTAATTTTGATTTTTTTTGTGTATTTCGGTCGATCTGTATGATTAGATGGTGTTTGATATTGAATTTTTGTGTGTATGAAATGGTCGATCTATAAGGATTTTGTGGGTATTTAGTTTGTTTACCTTTTTTTCTAGAGTCTCCCGTTTCTATATGCTGTCCATATTTTTTTGTAGAATAGGTAAATAAATAGTTGCTTCAGACTACTAATAGGTTGTAGAGTATTATTATTCAGTACTCTAGTTATGATCTTTACGCGAGTGAAGTTAAAAGATAAAATTGAAGGAGGAGCCTATGCCCCCAAATATGAGAATTCTGGAAAAATTTACAGAAAAGAAAAACTTCATACAAGTTTGAGACATGTTGGCAGGGTTTAGCCACTATAGGTTTAGCCACTATGGGAAAGCTGAAAATATAATTTTAGATATCACAAATATGCAAAGAGAGATGACAAGGAAAAATAAGTGTCCAAACTGACAAAGCTATAGTATATGTCACCTGAGGCACTAGGAATGATATGATCAAAGTAGAAAGTATATCAAATAAATCGGAGCTGAAAGTAGAATCAGATTGAAAATAATTAAAATGGTGGTGGCTATTCATTTCAATATCTCATTTTCTGTTCTTTGTCTGTTAGTTAGTTCCTTCACTCAAATTGGTAGAAAAAAACTCAAGAAAGAAGAAAAATGTAAACTTTATGATATAAGTTGAAAGGAACAAAAATATCAGAAAGGAGGTGCCAAGAGTGCACATTAAGTGTTTGATCTTGTTTTGGCTGTCAATTGAGCATTAGAAGAGCAAACAGACCAAACCAAGTGACCTAACAAGTTGGGAGTAGGAACTATAACCAAACTCAGTTCTTTTAAAAGGGTCCACAAGAATTTTAATAAAAGATTGATTGTCAATTTAAAAGGATCTGATTCTGATTCTTATTCTTCTCTTCAGTTCATTGTAAGTGCTTCTGCTCACTTAGTATTTTTAATTCTAATGCATATTTTGGTAAGTCGGGTGAGAAAATTGAATTATTTTTATTAGATTGCTATGATGGGATTTGTATGAGAAACTTTGGAGTTTAGTCCATGATTGAATTTTGCACCTACTTTTGAGTTGCTATGATGGGATATGTATTACTGGGGATCAACAGACTTCCTTTGTGAACGACCGTTCTAAAGAAGAAACTCATGTATTTTTCTGAAACGTCACATTCAAATGCATAAAAATATGATTATTCATTTATATAATTGATTGAAATGTATCTTATTGCTAGAACATGTGCAAAATAAATGCTGAAAATTGAAAGAAACAAACAGTTCCATGGAGTGATTTATATTCTGAATATCTCTACAAGTTTTGGCACATCTATTCTGAATATCTCTACAAGTTTCTCACCCGACTTACACTGATAGATTCTGTAGTGTACATATACGAAATTGCGGGGGTTTACAACCCCTACACTCAAAAAAAATAATTAAATTTTACAAATAAAATTTTGTTTTCGCACATGAAATTGTGGAGGTTAAAATTGCTATTTGCGGAGGTTAGAAACCTCCGCTATTTGCTGTCACGGCGGTTGCTCAAACCCCCACATTTATCTGCCGCAAATTAATAGTGGCGATGCATACTACGGGGGTCTGCTGAACCGCCGTGACAGCAAATAGCGGAGGTTTCTAACCTCCGCAAACTGCAATTTTAACCTCCACAATTTACCCGTTTTTTTGTAGTGATGTTAGAGGGACAAATGTATCCCTCTTTTTCAAATTATCTATAAAAAGAAAAGAGAGAGAGAGAGAGTGCGCCTTTATAAGTTGATCACAAATGTTAGTGAAATAAAAATACAAAGATATAACAGTCATTAAGTAATAGTAGATCGAGTATGCTTAACTAAACTCTTAGGATTTCACAGGAGATGCTTTTGTACATCGTAATACAGTGTCAACTTTAATAGTGTTATAATCTTTTGCCCAAAAGATTGGACAACAAATATTTTATTGTATGCTCATGTAAAAGTAGATATATACGAGATTTTTGCTATTTCCTCCGTACTAGAGATAATAAATGACAACTTTTTTGACACATAATCCAAGCATAACCTATTCACTAGGAACAGATATACTTATTAGAGTAACGTTGCCAACTTGCATTGTCAGCTATCCCAAAATGATGATGTACTACAATAAAGCGATTAAGTACTGATATTTGTTCATACAGTAAAGCAATTAAGACAAAATTACTAGTACTAGTAATGGGAATCCAATGGCATTGGGCAATGTAAGATTTGGAGTACACCGTCTACTGTTTTAACTGACAACGTATCACGACTCACGAGAGCTCCACATGGGAATTCTTAATTCTTCTTCACATCAAACCATTCCTTTAACTAAGAATAGCTTTATGCTTTTTTGTTTTTTCATCCTGTCTCTATTGGAATCCGATATTTTGAATTCTGTAAGGTTCTTTTTCGGAGAGAAGCATTCTTTATTAAGGATTTTTTTATATTCAATACTCGAATTCGAAACCTCTAATTAAGAAAAAAATAATCCCATTTAGTGCACCATATTTTTTGGTGATAAGATGACTTTAAGTTTGGAACAGTGACGAAACCAGAATTTTTACTAAGGACTATCAAAATATAAATAATTAGATACATCGAAAAATCAAGTAAAATCAACGTATAGTAAATATTCTTAAAAAGATTTTTTTTAGCAATATAGTATAATTTTATAACGAAAGGGTGTCGCTTGACTTCTCTTGTTTCAAACGTGGCTCCGCCATTAGTTTGGAACAATAAAACATATTATAATATAACGTTTTAGTAAAACTAACATGTTGTATTATAATACATTTACGTTAAAACAAAAAGATTTATTATTTAAAATGGCGGAGCCACGTTTGAAACAAGATTTATTATTTAAAATGGCGGAGCCACGTTAAAACAAAAAGATTTATTATTATAATATGTTTCATTTAAAGACAAATTTTTTGTTAAATTAAAACAGAGTATAGTATTATGTTTTAGTTAGAAATATAATTTTTTTTAAACTGTATAAATATATTTTAAGTTCAAAATATCATTATTTAGGTTTCAGACTCGTGTTAAACCTAGATCTCTGTTGTCTTATGCTGTCTAATTTTAAGAATACTTGTTAATTTTAATTTTAATTTTAGCTGTTACGTTATTTCCTTCGAATTACAGATTAGAAATTAAGGAGTTATTAAGTTGGCTTTATATTTGTTTTTTCTTCATTTCAGACTTGCTCTTTTTTCTTTGTATAATTCTATGTTTCTTTTTGGTTCTCTTTCATTATTCTTTCTTTCTGTCACAAATTTCAGAGGCCTAAATTTATGTAATACAGAATCAAAAAGGGCAATACAGCTGGTTGAAGAGCTTTTTGGGTTTGTTCTCAAGTGTAACATTGTTGTTGACTTGTATATGAAATCATATATATGGTGTGCGTACTATTTTTCATATGGAAATGGTTGTACTAGCCATGCACAGCCAGATTTTACTTTATTGTTCTTCTTTTATTGGAAATTTTTGTTTTGTTCGATTTTTGCCTTCATTAAGGCCTCCTTCCTCTCAATCTCCTTCAGTGTTTATCAACTAATAGATTATCCCAGCCAAAAAAAAAAAAAAAAAACATTGGTTTTGTGTAGGTGGCAAGTATTTACTTATGCAATAATTCTAAGATGATGTTATTGAGGATCTAGATTGTTTTGATAGTTTTAAAATATTTACCAAAATAGAAAGTACTCCTAGTATCTCTCTTGTCGAATGTATTTTGGTACTTTCAGTTTGGATAAACTCTTTGTATTTTGTTTAAATCTTTTGGATATTTTTAGTAAGACATTTAGAATGATTACCACAAACTATAGTTGTGCGTTGCTAGAATCTCATTGTAAATATAAAATGATTTTAATTCAGAATATTGTATACACGGAATAATATATTTATCAATGTAAGATACAAAAAAATATAAGAATTATCCACCAACTAAAAGTAGAAAAGCATTACTTGTTTTTCGTTTTTGGATTAGTGTTAATTTTGTTTTTGTTTTTTTACTGTTAAAGTTGTAAGATATGACCATAATTTCTTCTAGATCACAGAACTACGTGCCCTAAAAACAATTACTTTTTTCAAGGAGTATCGCTACCCAAACCAACCTTATATTGAGGTTAACTTTATCCTAATCAACAAGCTAGCAATCATTTCATTAACTATTCTGTAACTCTATAGTAGTAGTAGTATTCCGGAACCGAAATAACAGTAAATTATACAAAAAATATCGAAATAAACTAAAAAAAAAAATACCAAATTAGGCATTTCGTAGTATAAAACTGCGAAATGCACTAACGGTCGTTAGTGCATTTCGCAGTTTTATACTGCGAAATGCATTTTTTTTTTTGGTAAATTTTTTTTTTTGTAATTCGCAGTATAATACTGCGAATTACTGTTCAATTTTTTTTTTTTTTTTTTTAAATTTCGCATTATTATTGCATGTTATGAAAAAAAATTTAGCAAATTTTATCGTTTTCACAATTAACAAATTTTATTTTTGTTGTGTTATTGGTTGCTAATGTTTGAGTTTATTTTCATTTGCAAAATCTTGTACTTTTATCATAACTAGTCTTTGTATACGCGCGTTGCGCGTGTACTTTATATTTTTTAATTTATTCTAAAAAGACAAAATTATGGTTGATTAACTTGCAAAAGATTTTTTTCTTCTTCTCATCATAATGCAAATTATTCAATTGCTTTAATAAGTACTACATATTTATTGTTTGCAACATATAGAAAATAATAAATTATTTTTGTAAAAATAGATTAATTCAATCGTTATAGTATGATTAATCTACAATTCTTCTTTTTATCTAAACACATAATCATGCATATCAGATTCTTCATCTGGTAGTATTTCTTCAATCGTTTGATTATGAAAATATTACTTTAATATTGTATTGGAAGGAGTTAGAATATAAAATTCATGTTGATCAAAATTAGAATTTATTCTTCCCACATATGTAATATTTTTATTTTCTTGTATGGCTATAATCAACTCTCATATAAATAAAGACTTTTTAAAAATGATTAAAAAATTTACAAAAATAGTTAAATAACTATTTATAAATATTAGGAAATAATTAAATGGATATTGCTAAATATTAGGAAAATAACTAAATGACTAATTTGTCTAGTGTGAATTCTATTTTAAAAGGGTAAAAAAGGCAAACGATATTTCGCTAATGACTAGTATTAATTTAAAGCAACATAAGCGGCATTCATAAGATTATGAGTTACAAGTAGTTTTGCATCAAAATACTTGAGAAGATAAACAATTTTCCTAGCAATAATTTATTAGATAATTTTAAAAAAAAAATAACTCAGATTTCGACATATTTTAATTATGATAAAAGTACAAGATTTTGCAAATGAAAATAAACTCAAACATTAGCAACCAATAACACAACAAAAGTAAAATTTGTTAATTGTGAAAACGATAAAATTTGCTAATTTTTTTTCATAACATGCAATAATAATGCGAAATTTAAAATTTAAAAAAAAAAAAAAATGAACAGTAATTCGCAGTATTATACTGTAAAAAAAAAAAAAAAAAATTTTACCAAAAAAAAAAAATGCATTTCGGTTCCGAACTCTATTTTGTAGCCGCTCACCTAATTTTGTAAAACTAAAATAGCTGTCAAATATATATAATCTTTATGTATGATAATATGTATATGTAGTTGTGTATAACTTATGTACATTCGCTAAAAAAAATAAACTCTAAATATTTATTTGGCCATGTATGAGCTGTACGCTACATTTGTATTTGTTTTCTTGTTATTTCAGACTTCTCTTTCTTCTTTGTCTTCTATGTTTCTTTTTGTGTTCTCTGTCTTTCTTCTTTCTTTCTGTCAAAAATTTCAGTGGCCTAAATTTATATAATACAGAATAAAAAATGGCAATAAAGCTGTTTGAAGAGCTCATTGAGTTTGTTCTTGAGTGTAAAATTGTTGTTGACTTGTATACGAAAAAAAAAAATGTGGTCTGTATTTCTTATGAAAAAGGTTGTACTAACCGTGCACAGACATATTATGCTTTATTGCAGTTCTTTAGTATGATGCTATTTAACTATTAATATAATCTTAAAAGTGGACTAAATGTCTAATTGAAACGAAAAAGAATTATAAATTACATAACATAAATTTGTTAATTAATCAGCTACGAGTTAAAACTAAACATCGCATATGGCTGATAAACCAAGTTCAAGAGATAAGCAAATCTACTTGGTTATGTTCTTTTTAAAATGTTTTTGGATTAACAATTACAGAGGCGGCAGCTCAACACTATAAGTGCCTCGACGCGAAAATTTAAAAAGATGCCTTAAAAGACATTTGTAAGAAATGCTTTTTCATATCTAATCCTTTATAATTTCATTAGCTTCAGATAGAAAAATTATCTAAAAAGCACTTAAAAGATAGAAGAAAATTCAACAAAATCATAGTTATACACAAAAGTGATTCAGGTTGAAATGAGTTAGACAAAAATTAAGATGTTGAGCTCATCCACCAACCACGCATGAGATAACAAAAAAGAATAACAAAAAATAGAAAGTAAATTCAAATTTAATAATTGTAACGACCCGGCTGGTCATTTTTAGAATTTAAACCTTGTTCCCCTATTAAATGCTTCCTCTAAATTCAATTCTGCTATTTTGATTTGACGGGACGTTCTGTGTTTGAATTCGGGGTGTTTTGGGACACTTAGTCCCTAAATGAGAACTTAAGAGTTAAAAATGGTCAGTAATCGGAACTGTATAAAGACGCCATCAGAATGGAAATCTGATGGTTTGTTAGCTTCGTTAGGTGATTTCTGGGCTGGGAGCTTGCTCGGAATGTATTTTGGAAGTCCGTAGCTCATTTAGGCTAGAAATGTCGAAAATTTCGGAAGTTGCTGTAGCTTCATTAGGTGATTTGGGAGATGTGTGCAAAATTTCAAGTCATTCGGACATGTTTTGGTCGGATTTTTGATCGAATGTGTGTTATTGAAGTTTAAAAGAACTTAGGCTTGAATTCGTTATAATTCGATGATGTTAGTGTTAATAGAGGTGTTTTGATGATTGGAACAATTTTGTATAACATTTTAGGAGGTGTTGGCATTTTTGGTTGAGATTCCGGGGGCCTCGGGTGTGATTCGGATGCCCAACGTGTCATTTTTGGAAGATTTTTGTTCATTTGAACATAAATGTAATGATCTAAAGGTTCATTTTTAGTTCAAGAAATTCAAATTTGATTTCAAGACTTCCGAAATTTTGATAATGAATTATGGGACTGATCTGGAAATTTTGGTTTAATTTCATCAAGTCGCGATTGGGTTTTTGACGCGAAATATGACTTAATTGTTTAACTAGTAAATGAGTATCGAACTGAGTAAATGAGCTCCGAATTCAGTTTTAATTGAAGGGCTGTGTTCGTATTATTATTTGTTACTCATAGGAACAAGAATCGTCTAATTCCGAGTTTGTATGACGGAGTTAGAGTCATTTTAGTGAAACAAAAGTTGCTGCAATTTTCTGGGCAATTTCTGCATTTTTCATACGTGTGAACAGTGATCGCACTTGCGTGAACAGTGTCCTTGTACAGTACCCGTGTACAGTATACGGACAGAATGTTAAGTTCTGAAAATGGGGCTTTGGAGCTCGGATAAGGTGATTTTTCGAGGGATTTTTGGAGAGAACAACGGGGTAAGTGTTCTTAACTCAATTTTGGTTGTATAACTGAATCTATTACGAGTTTTGGCGTTTAATTTGAGAATTTTGTTGAAAAAGTGTACAAAACCCTCTTGGATAGAATCGTGGATGAGGGTCGAAATATTGTGGCAATTGAGAGATTTTTATATGGTTAGACTCGTGAGAGTACCAGAGTTCTGGAAATATAAATTTTACTCGGTTTCGAGACGTGGGCCCTGAGGGGTATTTTGGTCATTTTACATAATTTCGCGTATTAGTTTAGAATTTAATTATAAAATAAATTACTTGAATTATTATTTACAATATGCAATTTAATTGAATAGATTTGATTCATTTGGAGTCGGATACTCGTGGTAAGAGCGTGATTTCAGGTTGACTTGCACTTGATCGAGGTAAGTGGCTTGTCTAACCTTGTGTGGGGGGACTTTTTCCCTTAAGATATGAAATTGGTAATTGAATGCCTTGTGCGTGAGGTAACGAGCGCGTACTTGAGCTAATTGTTGAAATTCCAATTTCTTACTTGAAATAAAAGATACTTGAGTTGAGTTTTCTTTTGTATTTGCTTATTTCTATTTGCTATGATAGCATGTGCTAGCTTAGAAAAACATGTTTAGTGGACTTACTTGCCTATATGCTTAAACTTCATTGTTTGCATTCTTTGGAGCATATTAGGCCAGAATATACTATTATTTGCTATGAGTTTGGTAGTTAATTAATATTTTGAGCTGTCGTTGGTTGATTTAAAATTGGGACTACGGGACGGCATCCCGCCATGTGCATGTTATATACTAAGATTGAGGGTGCGGGATACCAAGAGACCACTTGCATAGAAAATATTATATATAGAGGATACCAGGAGATCCACGGGATACCAAGATATCTCAGAAATTATTATTGTGGATACTAAGAGATCCCACAATATTTATTGAGGATACCAGGAGATCCTCTAGATACCAAGAGATCCCAGAATTTATTATTGTGGATACCAAAAGATCCCAGAATCATTATTGAGGATACCAAGAGATCCTCGAATGACTTATTGAGGATACCAAGAGATCCTCGGGATACCAGGAGATCCCTGATGATAATATCCGGTTGTGGTTTGTACCTCGATTCTTTGATTGTGTTTGTCCTCTGTTACTGTTTTACTTATTTTCTTGTTGGATACCTGCAATGATTATATGCATATTGTCTTCTCATTATCATATTGATTATTATGTTTTACCTCAGTAGGACCCTGACCTTCCTGGTCACTACCCAACCGATGTTAGGCTTGGTACTTACTAAGTACCACTGTGGTGTACTCATGCCCTACCTGCACATATTTTTCATGTGCAGATCCAGGTACTTCTGGTCGAGCGCATTATCAGTGTTCCAGGTGCTATATTCGGAGAGTTGAGGTATATCTGCCACATCCGCAGACCGAAGAGCCTCCTTCTACTCTATCTTGTAGTTAGCAGTTCCATTTCATGTACTTAGTTATTGTAGACGTTTCCGGATATTAGAGCTGTATCTTATGATTCTCGTAGCCTGTGTTAGGGGTGGGCATATATCGGGTAAAACCGATAACCCAGACCGTTAATTCTTTATTGGGTTAACGGTATTGGGTTATTGGGTTAACGGTTTGGTAACGGGGTAAATGTTTTTATTTATTGGGTTATCGGTTCGATCTCGGTTTGCATTTTTGTTATTGGGTAAAAACCGATAACCCAATAAAAATGAAGTAGTTTATTAATCTACCCTTAAGTATATACTGGGGTTTTATTTTACTAATCCCCTTCTCTCTTCAGTTCACTTAGTCTTTTTCTCTCTCATTGTATTTTCGCCGCAGCCCCCAACTCAAACAGTCAATCGCATCGTGTAACGCCAGACGCCTGACTCGTCAAGCGCATCATGTAAGTTTTGGCTCAAGAGTTTTTTTTTTTGCTTCTTGTTAATTGTTTTGTTTGCTCAAGAATTTTGCCTCTGTTTGCTTCTGATTTTTTCATCTATTTGCTTCTGGTTTATGTTTTCTGTTTGCTAACCGCCAGTCTTAGTGTCTTCTCTACTCATGTGAAATTTATGATTAGAGGAGTAGCAATTTTTTGATATTCAGTTTGAGTAATTGAGCACTGTTAATTTTAGTTTTATCTTATCGGGTAAACCGATAACCGAACCGATAAGGATCAATAACCGATAAGATGATAACCGATAACTAATATCTTATCGGTTTGGTTATCGGGTAATGATATTTGTAAACCGATAATCGATAGGCAAAACCGATAATTTTCAAAACCGAACCGAACCGACCGATGCCCACCCCTAGCCTGTGTTGCCCGTGGGTTTCCGGGTCTTTGGGATAGTTTCAGAATGTTAAGTGTTGAAGTGTATGTGCCAGGAGGCAATTATATACAGTATTCTCGTTATTTAGTTTTGATTATAAATTTCTGCAAATATTATCACTTCCGCAACGTGTAAGGCTTACCTAGTCGCGAAAAATAGGTGCCGTCATGACGTGTTCACAATTGGTGAACTAGGGTCGTGACAAGTTGGTATCAGAGCTCTAGGTTCATAGGAGTCACGGGACACATTCTGTTTTATTAGAATCTTGTTGATCGGTACGAAGACGTCTGTATTTATCTACAATATTAGACTACAAATATTACAATATTTCCTAATAACTAAATTTGAAATCAACTAAAAATATCTTTAAAGAAACTTGGATACGATTTAACTACTCAAAATTATTTTTTTTAAGGATTCATATCCCATTCACGTTTAACAAACAAAATTGCAATGGAATTGTCTTCACAAGTTTAAGTTTAAATCCTTTTGATGACCGACCAACCATAACTGTTAATTTTACCTAAAAACTTAATTACTGGCTCTAAAATGTAGTTCCATTTATAAAATAAAAAAAAATAAAAACAATAGGATAACGTAGTCTAAATGGACAGCTTTCTAAACGTTCATTTTGCAAAGATATAAAATAGAAGTAAATCTCATGGGACACTAATGTTTTCAAAGATGCCATAGAGTAAAAAAGAACTAACCAATAGCCACAAGGCCAATAAAAATTAGACAACTAGAAGCGGCATTAATGCTGTCAAAGACGCTATAGAATAAAAAGGAACCAAGTATCACAAGGTCACTGAAGATTATATTTCGTGGAGAAGTGAGAACATATATTTAAAAGTATAATAATAATAATAATAATAACGTTAATTATTCTTGATATTAATAGAGAACAACTTACTAAAAATCAAATCTTAATACCATAAGCGGGAGAAAAGGAAAAACATAAAAGAACAAGAAAGAGAAAATAGTCTGCAATAGAAAAAAGTCACAACATGAAGCATGTTCTTATGATCCATTTCACCAAATATTTTAATTTGGATATAGAAGTTTTCTTTACCCATTTTGTTTGTCACGACCCAATTTCCTAACCCGGTCGTGATGGCGCCTCTCGTGAAGCAAGGCCAGCCAACTAACCCAAATTATCTCTTTAAAAATTATTAAACATAAATGAATAAATAAATACAGCTTAACGGCAATAATAACCAAGGTTTATAGCCCGACAGGGTGTCACAAGTCACGAGCATCTAAAGAAAAACCTGAGCACAACTACATGGCCAATAATATACAAGATTAAATTCTAAGATCTAAAGATAATGTTTGGTTCTACGAACGTTGGCGGTCACCTAGCTCAGCTATAATAGTAATACCTTCAATCAGCTAATATCCCGCTACCAGGTGATCAACACTTGCAACTCCATGCAAGGTGCGGGGAGTAAAGTGACTACTCCAACCCAGTGAGTAATAAAAGCAAATAACAACTGAGCGGTAAGAAATCACGTAAAACATATCATCATGTTGTATAGAAGCAGAGAAAAACCCTTCAATTGAGATAATCAGTGAATACTGTGAAATATTTAGAAGTATCTTGGCACAGTTTAAATCTATTTTTGAAAATGATCCTTTCAACAGTTGCGAAAATAATTTCAACAAGTAAGAAATAATAAAAAATTTGCCCCTCGGGCTCAATATCAACCTCTTAGTATAGTATCAGCCCCGCGGGCTCACTCCCAACTCACAAAATCCAACATCAGCCTCTCGGCCTCACTCTTAACTCACAAGGTATAACATCAGCCTCTCGAGCTCAATATCGGTATCTTAGAACAGTATCAGCCCCTCAGGCTCAGAACGAATTAACATCAACCTCTCGGGCTCAATATCCTGAGTAATACTATTCATAGGCGGATGTTGTGCGAGAGGTATGGATTCAATTAAAATTTATGTGTAAAAATTCATTCAAATTGCAAAAATAATATATTTAAACTCATAATTTTAAATATATAATGGGTTTAATGTTAAAAATCTTAAAAATTAAACCCATAAAATTTATATTTTGGATACGTCTCTGCTACTATTGTCTCTTTCTCTTTAGTGTCATTTTTTTTGAAAAGAATACCCCTATTGCATAATAGGAGTAGTATATGGCCTATTTGCTAAGCCGATAGTTTCATATATTTTTTCATAACTTAGAAGGAATGACCATACACCTTTTAGAAAATGATTGAATACTCCCAACTTTTTGATAAAGTTAAATATTTTCGATGTGTATGACGCTGGTTAATACTTTTGATTTTTTGATATGGGTTTTTGACTTATTTTTATAATATTAAAACATTCTTAATTGTTAAGTGTACGATCTTATTAATTTGGGAGAGCTTAAAATAGAGAAAAGTATTTTGATAAAGGTTTTTTTATAAAGATTTTATATTTAAAAAAGTTTATGTTATAGTCACAATGTTGATAGAGGTACTGGTCACAAACAAGATAGTATATTTTCACATACTTGTTGGTGTTACTTAATACTTCTAATTTATTGGATGATGGTTCATAATAGGTTTATTTTTACAAAATTAGAATATTCTTAACTTTCAATAGATTAACTATTTAACTAACGCCAGATAAGGGATAATGAAATTTTATATAAATTTATGAAAATCTTCAATAGATTTGTAATGATTGCTTTTGTTGCAGTGATCTTGGACTTGATCTACAGATCAAGTGCAAAGTGATTTTGGTAATTGTATAGAGATGATCCAGTTTTTTAACCATTATTTTGTATTTAGAGTTGGTATAAATACCATGTGTATCTAATTATAATTCTTCATTAGTTCAGTTAATATGCAATCATCTTGACTTCAATAAATAGATATAGTATATTGCTCGTTCACATATTTTCTTATAAATTCCCCAACAATAATCAAAAGAAGAAAATCAGACAATTACAAAATAGTTACGTTGTATTACAATTAAACAATAAAGAAAAGGAAGCAATGAAATGCGGAGAAAGAAATAAAATAAAACAAGGCATGCTTCTAAGCTTCTCCTTGTTGTCAAATCTCACCCTTACGTACCAGGCTTAATATACAAAATAGGAAGGTCAAAACTAAAAAGAAAATAGGAATGATTAAATAATAATGTTTGAGATATCCTCCAATCCATAGTCCTATGGTAGCAATCATACCTATGGAACCAAAAACCATCATTAAACGATCATACGCACTGTCCTCCGCCATAGCTCTATATAATGGTTACTTTGATAGTAAATAATTATATATTTATGTTATAAAAGGCAATGAACCCCTATATTTATATATATATAGTCCTAGTTCAATTAAATAACTGACAAATAGAATATGTAGGAGGACTTGTAATCCTAGTTGAACTCCAATAGGTGCTATATATATATATATATATATTACTATAAAAGAACGAATAATTTAGTCTAAATGTTGAATGACTAAAATATCTCTAAAATATTAACGGACGTTTATAACTTTAAAAGGCTAAATATTGTCTTTAAAACAAATAAATAACCTACTAGATAAAATTGTAATATTTGAAAGTTCTTCCAATATTGAGGACTTTGAATTCAAATCAAAAATTGAAATACTAAAAAGCTACGCACTTGGGTGATAGTTTTTAGAATTCAATTTAGTTAAGGATTCCTTCGTTATAGATAATTTGATCTCGACTAAAACATTATTAATTTTAATTGCATAAGCTATCAACTTTATAGCCCACGTGGCATTTGCCAAAACTGTTTGAGTCATTAATTGTCACGTAATTTAAATCTAATTAAAAACCATTTAGTTTTGCATGTACGATTTGATTTTATCTACAAAATGCAGTCTACACAACTTTTATAAATAAACAATGACTCTCAAATTGCAGAACAAAAAAGTAGGTATGTTTTCTTGCGCTTCCCTTTTTTATTAATATTTAGTAATGTGTATTTCTAATTTTAGGTTAATATATTGATTGATATCAAACAACAAGTTGTGTTCAACTTTTTGAGGTATGTTTTTGTACTTCTTCTCCTTCTCTTTTGTGTGTTTATTGCCACCAACTTTCATGTAACACGTCTTACTATTGAGTGTTTTAAGATAAACTATTGTATTCATTAAAATAATAAGTACAAAGTTTGTATTTTTCTTTTACATATAATTATAACACTAATTTATACTTATCTAACTATGATATTTATTATAGTATAGTATTAACTATCTACTCTTTGCCATGCTTCTATCTTTTCAAGTTTGACATAGTTCACTAAAAGTTTTAATTGTTGTGGTCAAGACACCATAAAAAAATAAAGAATCGAATTCAAGAAGCAAAAGACCCACAAGTCAAGGAGAAAAGGAGCGTGAATCAGATATAGAAAATAAAAGAAATCAGGCCCTGTTCTCTCAAAACATCAAAACGTTCTTAAACTTAAAAAAGATTACGTGGAATCAGAGTGATCAACTATACTTTAATACTACTTTAGTTTAATTGTTCATTTAATACAATTAGTTATCTCCTTATTTTCTTGGATTTAATGTAGCGGTATGTTGGTTGATTGATAATTAAAAAAGCTTGAAATTTGATATAAAAAAGGAATTGTACAAATCAGAATTTCGATTTTGTGAAGGCATCATTCAAAGATTGTGTTAACTTCTATTTAAGAAAGATATATCACATAATATTTGTTCTCCTAAATTCAAATGTTTCTATTTTCTCAATGCATTAATAGTATGCTATGTTGGTGATTTTTAAAAATTATGTGTCTTTTTAGATACGTTGATTTCAAAGGTCTGTTTTTTTCTTATTTGGTAATTAAAATTTTTCTATTGATCACCAATAATCTTTACAAACCCACAGTTGATTTTCACAATCAACAACTCATCTGTTTACACTTCCTTTAATATATATATATATATATATATATATATATATATATATATATATATCCTTCTATCCCTATTAGATACAACTAAAAGATATATCGTTGTATCAATTGGCTATTTCTATTGGTTGCCCTAATATTAAATACATGAACAATTTTCCTAGCTAATCTTTCTGCCGCTTCAATTTGCTTTTGGAAGATCCTGTGATTTCTCTCATTCCAGATTGCATGAATAGCTTCAGCATACACCATCTTGAATATTCTAACTTTAGCCTACATTTCCTTTGCATTCTCCATAGCCCAATTCCAATGTTGACTTCAATCAGTTTGCCAAGAAAAGGTCTGTTTTATTTACTATGAGGATGTTGACACGTTTGATATAGTTTTGTTTCTAAAGTTGATCTTTGATGTTTTAATGAAAAAACTTTCGTACGCTTTGGATACCATCTTTATGTGTTTCAACGATAGGGTTTCAATTTTACTTTGACTTTAATGATCAACCAAAAAATTGTTAGTTCTTTCCATATCGCTCAAGAATAACAACATATTAATTTTTTAATTTTGCCTATTTTTTTAATTTAATTATTTATTTATATAAATATGTTGACAATTCATGCTAATTGAGCTTGGTATCTTATTCTGAATAATACCACGAAAAACTGTACCACATGAAATTAGAAGACTTATCTTTCTTCGACCTTTAAATAGGATTGTCAAATTAGACTACTAATATTACAATATTTCCTAATAATTAAATTTTGAAATCAACTAAAAATAGCTTTAAAGAAATTTGGATACGATTTAACTACTCAAAATTATTTCTTATAAGGATTCATAACCCATTCACGTTTAACTATCATCCTCCGCCATAGCTCTATATAATGGTTACTTTGATAGTAAATAATTACAGCAGTTATAAAAGGCAATGAACCCATATATATATATATATATATATATATATATATATATATATATATATATATATATATATAATCCTAGTTGAATTACATAACTAACAAATGAAGCGACAATTGGTCTTGTTGTCACATTTATCTACCAAGACCTTTGTGTCACGGCTCTTCAATTGCAGCATGGTTCCCCTCAGGTAACCAGAGTTGAATAACTGTAAAAGATGATGAACTGAGACGCCGCAGTCAGCCTTAGCTGCGTACGTGGTCAGAATCATGCGCACCTTCAAGGTGTAAGGAGTAAGCTGAGCCGGACACACATTGAAAAAGCGGCAAAGCTCCTCCGCTCGAGAGTAAATCAGGAAACTGTAACCGATCAAAAATGGATACTCGTAAAATGTGCAATACCCAAGCCTGTGCACATTGGCATTGTCCATCACAGCCGAAGCCATTTTCATATGGTCTGGAATGTTGTGTGTCACTCGAGATTATCTAGATAAGATTGCAATAAATCACTATGCTCCCAGGGAAGGGCTGGACTTTTTGTTTGAAAATCCTTTCGAATATGCATTTCCTTTGGGAGGACGTTGTCTACAGTAAGGGGAACAAGGGTTTTTTCCGCTTCTTCCTCCTCGCCACCAGGGGAGGGTGGAACCCTAGATGGGGCAGTATCTTTGGCCTTTTTACTGCTTTGACGATGTTTTGCCATGTTGTCCTGTTTAAGAAATAAAGTACTAACAACGAGAAATGTGACTTCAAAGAAGTGGAGGAATATCACACAAAATAACGGTTACAAGAAAGAAAGGCAAAGAAGGAAGCTAGAAAATGTTTTTCAAAGGTTTGAAAGATGAAACAAATTGAACCTTTAGGGTTAGGTTGCGCAGAAATCAAAAAGGCATGATTCAAAACGGGCGCGAAAAACCAATATATTACATCATCCTCTCAACAACCTTGGGAGTAAGTGTAATAATGACGTATGCAGGCGATGATATCATTCCAAAAAGGGATCCACGCATCAGCAGCTCGACAATGTCATACATTTCATCTTATCACATTGCCGACCCGGGACGAGGTCAAATTCTCCCAAAACGAGGTTTGCATTTTCACCCATTGAAGACGTCTGTAAACGCGTGATTTTTGACCCTCCCCCGAGATTTTTTATATTTTTCAGCGTAAAATATTTAGTTTAGTTTTAATATAGCTATTTTAACTAAATTTGACTCTTTTACTTTATTTTTACCTTAAAATGAAAAATAACAAAAATATAGTTTTATTAATGTTTCGTAGTCATTTTTAAAAATACAAAAAATAGTACTTTATATTTTTATCTTTTTATAAAAACGAAAATAATAAAAAATAGTTTCATTAACATTTTTGTAGTTACTTTAATTTTGAAAAAATATAAAAAAATAATTTTTATTTTAATTATTAGTCTTATAGTTACTTTACTTACGTGGGATTAATTAATAACACCGTATTCTCATTCTTGGGTCCGGGCAAAGAGTAATATTCGGGTTCAAACTACCCGGTTTTATAATTTCCGGACCTAGCCCATAATCTTTGAAACCCACGTGGAGACCCATCACTCTTGGTCTCTCACGTGAAGGATGGGCAAAAGGAATTTCTGGTGCTGATTTTGAAAGTTAGAAAACAATAAACTGGGGCTCACGTGAAGGAGGGAACAAAAAACAAAAAAAAAAGAGAAAAACAAGACTACTACTTAAAAGGACGAAGCAAAACGTGAAAGGAGGACTGGACTACTGTTGATCATCTTCCTCAAGAACAAAAATCAAAAACACTAAATCTAGCCTCATACATACACACAAAGCGGCGGATTCCCTGGTCCCTGAAAACCC
>JASVEL010007140.1:0-63786 GCA_032618575.1 Nicotiana noctiflora
ATGTGGATCGCAGGTCCCCGCATGGATATCCTCTAGTAGCTTGGATGCTTCCTTTGCATCAATACACCTTGACAATCCCAAATATGGTGTCCTCCTATACAGGATCCCTTCATTATGAAACAAATTATTGGATAATCTCTGAAGTGTACGTTTCTGAGTAGGATTTGCAAGTTCTAGGTATTCGCCTTTTGCCAAATATTCCTTAATATCATGGAACCAAGGATTTCTGTTTTCTTCTTCTTCGACATGGGCACAATAGGTTGGCTGATCATGGATCTTTACTGGAAAGGGATCAATGAAATTCTTGCCTGGATGTTTTATCATGGATGAAGGGTAACCAATGAATCGGCGAACTCTTTATGGACTATAGGAACATGTTGGAATTCTGTCTTTGCGAATCTCTTCCTCAAATCCTGTACGTGATGCAGATATGGGAGTATTTTAGAGTTCTTGGTTGCCCATTCTCCTTGTACCTGATGTATATGCAAATCTGAATCTCTAATCATAGCAGATCTAGAATGTTCATGTCAATAGCCACCTTGAGTCCTGAGATCCAAGCTTCGTACTGCTATATTGCTGGTGCACAATGACTTGAGTTTGGTAGATATCGGATAATACTGACCAGTTTCTGATACTGGGACCGCTGCTATGCTAAGTCCTTTGAAATCTGCTGCTCCATCAAAAAATATCCTCCAACCGTCATAGGATTCTGCAATATCATCTCCAATGAATGATACCTCTTCGTCAGGAAATATGTTTTAGGGGATTGTATACTCCGTCCACGGGGTTCTCGGCAAGGTGATCTGCCAATACCTATCCTTTGATTATTTTTTGTGTCATGTAGACGATGTCAAATTCACTCAATAGGATTTGCCACTTGGCTAGCTTGCCTGTGGGCATGGGCTTCTGAAAGATGTATTTCAAAGGATCCATCTTTGATATGAGATATGTAGTATAGGCACAGAAGTAGTGTCTCAACTTCTGAGCTACCCAAGTCAAACCACAACAGGTGCACTCGAATAGTGAATATCGGGCCTCACACGGGGTAGACTTCTTACTGAGATAACAGATGGCCTGCTCCTTCCTCCCCGTTTTGGCATGCTTCCCCAGAACGCAATTGAACACTCCATCCAATATTGCAAGTTATAGTAATAGAGGTCTACCTGGCTCAGGAAGAACCAAAACTAGTGGTGTTGACATGTACTACTTGATTCTATCAAAAGCTTTTTGGCATTTATCAGTCCACTTGGTGGCGGCATCCTTTTTTAACATCTTGAAGACCGGCTCACAAATGACCGTGGATTGTGCTATGAACCGGCTGATGTATTTAAATATCCCCAAGAAAGTCATTATGTCTTTTTTGTTCTTTGGCGGTGACAATTCTCGAATGGCTTTGATCTTTGATGGATTCAGTTCTATTTCGCGGTGACTCACAATAAACCCAAGTGATTTTCCAGCAGGAACCCCAAATGCACACTTCACAGGATTTAGCTTTAGGTTGTACCTCCACAGTCTATTGAAGAATTTCCTCAAATCATCTATGTAATTAGTGACTACCTCTAGCACGACCGCGCCCACGGCCTCTAACAGGTGGCAATGGAGGTCGTCCACCTCGTCCTGATGCTCGCGTTCTCGCCATCTGCGAGAGAATAGAATATGGAAGTTCAGTTCTCGGAACAACAAGATCGCACGACGGAGTTCAAGAAAAGTGAAGTGTTTCCTAAAGGTTCGCAGCCTCCCGAGGATAAGTACAGGCGTCCCCGTACCGATCCACAAGACTCTACTAACCGGCTCAAGACTCACGAGGCCTAGTAAACCTAGGCTCTGATACCAACTTGTCACGACCCCAAATCCGGTCGTGATGGCGCCCAGCACATTGCTAGGCCAGCCCGACCAATCAATAACAACGACGGAGCTAGAAGCTCGCTTCATCCCATTTAAACATATCAAAACATGAAGCAACGGTGATACATATATCGAAAACGGAGAACCAAGTCCCAAAATATACCAACTCCCATAGACCGAAGGGTCAAGAGTCATGAGCCTCTACCTGAACATAAGTGTATAAAGGTTTACAAGATACCAAGTGCGGAAAGAAAAGTCTATACAGAGTCAAAAGACACTAAGAATGAATATCGGGTCCTGCGGACTGCACAGCTACCTCGGATATCCTACGGATGTCGCCTCGCACAGCGCTAACGGATCACTGCCGAGAGGTACCGGATCCGCACACAAGGTGCGAGGAGTAAAATGAGTACTTCCGGACTCGGTGGTAATAAACAGGGGTAAAACAACGCGGATAAGAAATCCGTAATAAAGCACTATGTAAAGCTCTGTAATCAAATACCCTATCACAAAATCAATATCAACTGTACCTGTACCAACAAGTACCAGTAAAACAAGTATAACAACTACGAGATGTAGCTAAATGCAATGCAATGCATGATATGACCGCTACGGCGCGTAGCCCGATCCAATTTGGGCACCCGTGCTCACTGTGGGGGTTCAGACTCCGGATGGGCTCCTACAGCCCAAGCACAATATTACTGCGGCGTGCAGTCCGATCCAACATATATACCGCTGCGGCGCGCAGCCCGATCCACTACCAGTCAGCTAATATGCAAATACAGCCTCGCAGGCTCAAAAGTAGTTTTGAAAACATCTTTTATCATTCTTAGGTTGAAAACAGTAATATCAAGTTCCAGAGGTTGGAAATAGCATGATAACAGAAATAGCTACGGACTGGTAGTAACTAACATGTCAATATGATAAGACAATGATAACAATCCTCGCGGGATCCAATAACTGGCTCACGGCCCACAAGTATACTCAACCTCCCAAGAAGGGGTTCCTCGGCTCAAGAGTGGCCAATATCACAATATATAGTATGTAACCATCCGAGAAGGAGGTTCGACGGCTCAAGAATAGCCAATGTCATAACACAGTGCTAACAGGTCGGACTAAGCCATAGTCCCCAATCACAATCGACCCCGCACTCACATGAGAGTACGTGTCTCACCGCTATACAGCGTCACAAAGTGGTATACCGGGGTTTCGAACCTGTTGGTCATCACCCACATCTATTACTCACCTTAATACCGCGCGACGTCTACTCCGCAATGCCCTTGCCACGAGAATCAAGCTCCGCACGTGTAGAATCTGGTCAAATACAGTAGAAATACAACAAATTAGGCCAATGGGACGACACCCAATCAATACAATTCGATTTACATCAAAATTCCCAAAGTTGTCAAAACCCGACTTTCGGTACACTTCTCGAAAAATTACAAAAGTCACATATTCGGAACCCTCATCTCAATACGAGTCTAAGCACATCAATTTTACCAAATTCGGACTCCATTTGCCCATTCAAAACCTTGATTATCTAAAGTTCAAGCCTAAGGTTAAATCTTCCATGAATCACCCCAAATTCCTCCATTTTCATGATATAATTGCATAATATTATCAATACTAATCATAGTTTAAGTACATAGTTGATTACCTGATGATTTTCCTTGAGTTTCTCTTCAAAATCGCCCAAATCGCCTCTAAAGCCGAGACCCAAATGTGTGAAATGTTTCTGGTCGCTTCTACGATTCCAGGCCTAGCCGGCCAATTCCGCTTCTGCGAACACAGGACCGCTTCCGCGCGTCCGCTTCCGCGAAAACATAACCGCTCCTGCGGTGACTTTCGCCTCTGCGCTCAAGAGTCCGCTCCTGCGGACTCGCCTAGGCGATCAAGAATCCTCTTATGCGGACTTTCCCCTTACTCATCAAGTCCGCTTCTGCGGTCACCCACTCGCACCAGCGACGTCGCTTCAGCGGAAATGATTTCGCTTCTACGAACTCACTCGCCCCTGTGCCCCCTTGTCCGCTTCTGCGGACTCGCTCCTACGCCCCCATTTTCGCAGGAGCGAAAACAACAGAACCAGAACACAAGCCTGCAATTTTCCACATTTTCTCCCGTTTAACCATCCAAAAGCACCCCGAGGCCCCCGGGACCTCATCCAAACACACCAACACATCCTAATACCTTATTCGAACTTGTTCCAATCCTCAAAACACGTCTAACAACATCAAAACCCGTAATTCACATCGAATTCAAGCCTAAATTCCTTAAAACCTTCCGAATTACACAATCAATCAAAAACCCGACTAAACAACGTCTGAATGACCTGAAATTTTGCAGGCACACCCAAAATCACCTAACGGAGCTACTGCAACTATCGGAATTCTATTCCGACCCCCGGATCAAAATCTCACCTACCGTTCGGATTTCGCCAAAATCCAACCTTAGCCAATTCAAGCCTATTTCTACACCGGACCTCCAAATTCAATTCCGATCGCTCCCCTAAGTCACAAATCACCTCCCGGAACTAACCGAATCATCAGAATCCGATTTCGAGCCCTCTAACCAAATAGTCAACTCCGGGTTGACTTTCCTTATTCAAGTTTCCTTCAAAAAGGCTATATGCCTCATTTTCAATCCAAATCACTCCTAACTCACCCGATAGACTCTAACACCGATATAAAACAATAAAACATGTAATTTCAACATAAAGGGGTGGTAATTCCCGTGAAGACAGGCCGGGTCGTCACAGAAAAGACTGTTCAAAATGCAGTCTATTCATTAGTTCTTAATATTATAGAGCATTTTTCTAGAAGATGGTCTGATAATAGTGAGACCATTAGGACTATGCTTCAGAATTTGAGATGTCCGACCCTCACATCTTTTAGATGGTACAAAGATGTTTTCTTATCCCGAGTGATGGAATTACCAGAGAGTAATAGTACTCACTGGAAGGCTAAATTTATAGATGGTCTTCCTTCCTTGTTTGTTGAAAGGATTCGAAAGGTCCTTAGAGGTACAGGAATGAGTATATCTTATGATGCCTACTCATATGATAAGCTTATTAGTGTATGCACTCAGGAAGGTTTAGCTCTTTGCAATGAGATTAAGTTAAGCCAAGAAATTAAGAAACATCATCTTAATGAGAGACAACAATTAGGTGAATTTTGTGAACAGTTCGCCATTGATATTCCTTCGAGAAGGAAGAAGTCTCATAAGAATAAGGACTTCAGAAGAAGAAAGGGTTCACCTAAAAAAAAGCGTGGTAAGACTCAAAGAAGGAAGGCTTTTCATAAAGCCAGAAAGGGTTTTGTTAAAACCAAAAACCCTCAAGCCTACTACAAATGTGGCAGAGTAGGCCATTATGCAAGAGATTGCAGGATCAAGGACAAAATTAAAGAACTTGATCTAGATGAGAATATTAAAGATTCTCTTTATAAGATTCTCCTAAATTCCTCTCCAGAGAATTCCGATTATGAGTCAGGTCATGACTCTTCAACTAGTGAAGACTTGAGAGTACTTCAAGAAGAAGATTATTCTTTGAGTTAATGTTGACTCATCTACGTACATAGAGATTTCCTTGTGTATCATATCATGAAAAATGATGGTCATAGCCCTCATGTAAGTGGCCCATGTATTCTTTAACTCAAATGGCACTATCTTGTAGTAGTACATTCACCACGGCATGATGAAAGTCGTTTTCTCAGCATCTTCTTCGTCCATCCAGATCTTATGATATTAAGCAAAACAATACATGAATGACTGCAACTCATGCTTGGTGCAATTGTCAATTAGGATGTGTATGTTCGGTAAGGGAAAGTCATCTTTCGGACTAGCCCGGTTGAAATCACGGTAGTCAACAAAAACTCTAACCTTACCATCCTTCTTCGGTAGTTGCACGATGTTGGCTAACCATGTCGGATATTCTGCTACCCTGAAAACCATAGTTTTGACATGCTTAGTGACTTCTTCTTTGATTTTTATACTCATTTCAGGCTTAAAATTTCTGAGCTTTTGCTTTACTGGTGGACATATCAGATTAGTTGGCAGTTTGTGTGCCACAATAGATGTACTCAGAATAGTCATACCATCATACAACAAAGCGAATATGTCCTCGTACTCCTTTAGTAATTCTGTGTATTCTTCCTTTTCTAATGGTGACAAATGAATGTTGATTCATGTTTTTTTGACATTTTCTACATCTCCCGGGTTAACAGTCTCGGTCACGTCCAGGTTGGACTTAGGTCTATTCTCAAAATTATCAATTTCTTTAATAATATCTTCTGGTATATCATCATCTTCTGGTATATCATATTCTTCTGAATCTAGGTTCATTTGTTGCGTTGTCTCGTTGCATATCATAGTCATTGGTTCATCGAGATAAATAATAGTAATGTTCTATAATTAAAGTAATAAGAGAAAAAAATAAGAGTAAGATGATTAAGAAAATCGAAATGCTTTGATAAATTTCATAGCTATTTTGAACAATGGAGATCTTATTGCGAAATTTAAAATGCGAAAGGAAAGTCAACTAGTAAAAATAAAAGATGATGCTTTGTTCAGCCTTGCTACCCCGAGGCTTTTCGGGCTCCGGTGATTCTGATAGTCCTATTATTGAGGCATACTCCTCGGCTTACGGCTGTATGGAAGGGCCTGCCTCCTCCTCCTCCTCAAAAATGACATAGCAATCCACATCATCTTCTTTTAGGAACAAATTCCTCATTGCTGCCAGTGCTTCCTCTTCTTCCGACCCAAAAATAAGATCAGCTGGCTGGAAAGTCTGCTCTGAATGTGGTATTGGCTGCTCCAGCGGGTAGTAAGGATCGAGCCATGGTGGCGACCAGTTGTTGAATTCCTCCCAGGTATACTCATATCCTAGACCAAAGGTGGTGCCATATTTCTTGTGTTTGATAGTCTTAGCGATTACTTGGAGGTTCTTGCCAAGTCCCTTGCCAAGTTCATATCTGCTCCAATTCAATATGCTTTAAATTTTGTTGTCCCGCCAGTTGTCCTTGTCAACAATGTTGAATCGTTCGATGTGGTGATAGATCTTCCCACCTATCTTTCTTCTACCTCTGATTGCTGGAATAGTCTGGCGACTGTATATGTGATTGCTACCGTTGCTGTGAAAGATCACCTCTTGGTGGTTCCACTCAAACTTCACCGTCTGATGTAATGTAGATGCCACTGCCTGAAATGAATCCATGGTCATCCCAACGACAAATTATAAGATGCCGACATGTCTAACACTTGGATATCGACATCGAACCAAGTAGGCCCCATTTTTAAACACAAGCTAATTTCCCCAATAGTGGACCTTTAGGAACCGTCGAAAGCTTTGACATTGATAGCCCCGTCCTTGGTCTTATACAACCCCTTTCCCAATGTCCTGAGTGTTATCAATGGGCAAATGTTGAGGATGGACCCTCCATCAATTGGGATTCTGGTGATAAAATAATCTTCGCATTGCACAGTGATGTGCAACGCCTTGTTGTGACTCAACCCTTCCAGTGGTAGCTCGTCTTAATGAAAAGTGATCTTGCGATTTTCTAGTACCCGACCTACCTTTTTTTTCATCTCTCCTCCGGTGATGTTGCTTGGTATATATGCCTCACTCAGCACATTTAACAAGGCATTATTATGTGCATCGAAATTTTGTAGCAAAACAAGGATAGAAATTTGTGTCGGTGTTTTGTTCACCAGATCAATGATCAAGTATTTCTTGGCTTGTACCTTCCTTCAGACATCACTGGGCCCGATTTCAGTGATGGTAAGCCAACCAGAGGCCTGCTTGCTTGACTCGGCCAAATGCTCCAGAGTATAAACTCTACCAGTTCTTGTCTTACCCTGCACCACAACTATTTCCCCGAACTTGACCTTCCCTTTTCTTCTTGCCTCGGCTATGTAGTCCCAAGGTATGGCATTGGTATGTAATGGTGTTACAGCCGACATTTCCACCGGAAGTGGAACCTTTACTCCGAACGGAGCATGTATTTTGGAAGGTAAAATTGTAATTTCAAATGGTACATGTCTGTTTGCCGAAGACCTAAACTCTACCTCAATGGCACTGGTGTCTTTGCCGAGGATGGTGCTTCAAACTCAAGTGGCATGGACATGTTTTCCTCGACATTCACAGAAAGCTGAATCTGGAATGCAATCGGATAAAGGGTGACTATTGGCTTCTTTGGATCGTCGCCTTTTGTGATCAAACTGATCAATCCCTTGGGGTCCCAATCATCCTCTATTTCAATCATGTGAAGGCCTGCACCCTTGTGGTCTGGTAGAAGGTTATTGTGGACATTCGGAGCAGGCTTTTTTGCCACAATAATCTTGTTATCAATCAAAGTTTGGATCTTATCTTTTAGAGAGCAGCATCTATCAATGGTATGTCATTTCATGCCGGAATGGTATGCACATGACTTCTTTGGATTAACCTACAGAGAAGGGTTCTCATGAACAACAGGGATATGGGTCACATAACCAGCAGCATTGAGCCTTTTATACAGCTGGTCAATTAGTTCAACGATGGTGGTGTGAGCACGTGATATTTACCATATATATGAGTTATTCCCATAAAATTCAAATAAACAATATTTTTTTTATTTTTTACAATTTGTGTGAATTTTGTGTTGATTGTTTGCATATTATTTGTGCATGTTAAATCAAATAAAAATTAAAAAAAATATGCATTTTATATTAAGTATGTAACGACCCGGCCGGTCGTTTTAGAAAATCATGCCCCGATCCCCAATTTAACTGTTCCCCTAAGTTCATTGCTGCTATTGTGGTTTGCCGGGAGAGTCGGTTCTGAAATTTGTAGCATTTTGGGACACTTAGTCCCTAAATGAGAGCTTTAAAGTTAGAAAATGGTCCGTAGCCGGAACAGTGTTAAGACGACCTCGGAACGGAAATCCGATGGTTCCATTAGCTCCGTTAGGTGATTTCGGGGTTGGGAGCGCGTTCGGAATGTATTTTGGAGGCCCGTAGGTCAATTAGGCTTGAAATGCCGAAGTTTGAAATTTTGGCGAATCCGAACGATAGGTGAGATTTTGATCCGGGGGTCGGAATGGAATTCCAACAATTTCTGTAGCTTCATTATGTGATTTTGGATATGTCTGCAAATTTTCAGGTCATTCGGACGTCATTTGGTCGGGTTTTTGATTAAATGCGTGTTTTGGAAGTTTTAGAAGAACTTAAGCTTGAATTCGATGTAATTTGATGGTATTGGCATTGTTTGATGCATGTCGATGATTGGAACAAGTTTGCATGATGTTTTAGGAGGTGTTAGTATTTTTGGTTGAGGTCCCGGGGGCCTCGGGGTGATTTCGGATGGTTAACGGAAACGTTTGAAGTTGGAAAACTTCATAATAGGCGAAGATGTAAATGAGTGTGCACAAGACATCAATCTAAACGATAATATCTCCAGTTATATAAAGGGTTGTGTGAGCTACAACCTATCAAATTAAATCCCTTTGTGTCTAGTTTCCAACGCAATAAACCGTTCGTCATTTGGAGCTGTATACAGAAAGTTATGACTATTTTTCTGGGTATGTGTCAGTAGCGCGGCCTTAGCGCGGGAACGCTAGTAGCCCGCGCTAATGGATTGTTTTCTGCCACAACCCGTGCTAATTAGCGCGGGCGCGCTAGTAGCAGGCCCCTAAATACCCAAAGACCGGGTATAGAGAGTTCCAAAGTCATTTTGGGGGCAAGGGCTTGCTCTCTCAAGAGGAATCCGTCCTACTCTTCATTTCTATGATCCAAGGTAAGATTTTTGGAGTATTTTGAGTTGATTACTACTCCTAAACACTTATATTAACATAGATTAATCTTGAAAATCTTTATATTTTCAAGAAATTCCTTCAAGAACTCAAAAGGGGATTTTGCAAGATTTCTTCCAAAAGGTAAATCCTACACCTTAGACTTATATATATGGATATATTACGGGAATATGAGTATGAATCAAGTATTACAACTTATGGCATGGTAATTGGAAGTCATAAATTCCCAATTTAAATACATGAACATGGTAGGGATTTAAAGGTGTTTATTTGATGGAATTTTTGTTGGTTGGGTGTGAATGGATGGTCATACATGTGTATTTGGAAGTTATAAATTGGTTAGGAATGATGGTGAGATGAATTGTTGGTTAATGGTGATAGTTGGAAGAACCAATACTATAGTTATGAGGTAAAAATAACCATGCCTACAAGGTGTTTGATAATATGCCTAAATGGCATAAGTTATGGAATTTATTATCAATATTGGCCCTATTGAATGATTGTAGATTGAAGTTACATAACTATATTGGATCATCGTAGTATCATTAATGGGCGAATTTCGGATATGTATGACTAAAAACCCCGTCTTTTAGAAATCGAGCTTCATCGATGTTTGTGTGATCTTGGTCATTTTTCATAATTTTTCGTATTAGCTTAGAATTTAATTGTAGAATAAATTACTTGAATTATTATTTACAATATGCAATTTAATTGGATAGAGTTGAGCCACTCGGAGTCGGATACTCGTGGCAAGGGAGTCGTTTCTTAGCGGTTTTGTACCGGAATTGAGGTAAGTGGCTTGTCTAACCTCGTGTGGGGGAACTTTCACCCCTAGGATATTATGTGATAGTTTAAATGCCTTGTACGCGAGGTGACGGGCGTGTACATGCGCTGGTTGTTGAACACATACTTTACTTAAAATGTTCGATGAGTGATATTCCTGTTTTAGCTGTGAATTCGATATTCTTACCCGGTAGTAGTTAGAAAAGCATGATTAGGTAGTATTTAACTGTCTAGTTGCCTAATTGTCTTACTTGAGCTTCTGGATAATTATTGGCACTATTTATCGGTGAAGTTAAGCATATTATATTCTCTCTGTGTATTCCTTTATTTGCTGTGTTTGTGGACTGCGGGTTCAATTCCCGGAGATCCCAGGGTTGTGGGTTCGATTCCCAGAGACCCGGAGTGATATTGCTATGGACTGCGGGTTCGATTCCCGGAGATCCTGAGATTTATTGAGATGTGGACTGCGGGTTCGATTCCCGGAGATCCTGAGATTTATTGAGATGTGGATTGCGGGTTCGAATCCCGGAGATCCTGAGATTTATTGAGATGTGGACTGTGGGTTCAATTCCCGGAGATCCTGAGATTTATTGAGGTGTGGACTGCGGGTTCGATTCCCGGAGATCCTGAGATTTACTGAGACATGGGCTGCGGGTTCGATTCCCCGAGACCCATGGGTATTGTCAATGGGACTGTGGGTTCAATTCCCACAGGTCCTGGACTTGTTAATTGAGTTTGTTACTTGTTGTTAGTTTTAATTGTAGACGGTTGCAATAATCATTTATTGTTGTTATTTCGGAATAATTATCATTTAAACTGCTTATTATTGTTACTATCATTTTTGTAATTGTTTTCTCGGTAGGGCCCTGACCTTCCTCGTCACTACTCCATCGAGGTTAGGCTTGGCACTTACCGAGTACCGCCGTGGTGTACTCATGCTACTCTTATGCACACTTTTGTTGTGCAGATCCAGGTACATCAGGACAGGCTCATCCTAGGTGATTCCGCAGCTTTTTGGGAGACCTCGAGGTATGATCTGCTACGTCCGCGGATCCGGAGGCTTTCCTTCTATTCTGATAGTATTAGTTGACATTTTTCCTCCATTTCGTTGTAAGATACTCTTTACACATAGAGCCACAGTTGTATATTCTCTTTTAGTCTGTGTTACCCATGGGATTCCGGATCTTGGTAGCGTTTTATTCAGTGTGTTGACGAATGTATGTGCCAAGCGGCACGGATTACATATCTTTTATGCTATTTTTCCGTTGTCTCTTATTTAAGTGTTCATAGCTTGTATATTCCGCAATGTGTTAGGCTTACCTAGTCGTGGGGACTGGGTGCCATCACGACATGTTCACGATTGGTGAACTAGGGTCGTGACAAAGTATGTATTAATTCGTTTTAGAATAATTTAAAAGAAAATTAAAAAAATAATAAATATATAGTTCTTAGGCATTTGTAGTTGATAACTGATTTTTATAATTGTCACGACCCGGATTCCCCTACCATCGGGATCGTGATGGCACCTACTCGTGGTAGCTAGGCAAGCCAATTTACTCACCACCTTTACGTTTACATAACCATCCTGTTTTCATATAGTAAGAATAATACTAATAACTTAAAATGAGGAAGTATTTCGAATAAAAAGCAAATAATAGTGTTAAATACTCAACAATAAATCCTCTACCCATGATGTGGAGTAACAAACTCATGAACTACTAAGAATAACTACACATAATGGTCCGAAGGAAATAAATAATAATCGTCTGTGTCTCGAAACAATGAGACTACAACAATAATGAAAGCAAATAGAAGAGACGTAGGGCCTGCGGACGCCTGCAAGCTACCTCAGTCTCGGAAGTACGATAATCCCGCTAGTGAACTACTATTGTTGCTCCTACTCAAAACCTGGACCTGTGCGAAAATGCACAGAAGTGTAGTATCAGCACAATCCGACCCTGATAGCAACACGATAGGGATTCAAGAATTACTTAAGAAAAAATAAGAAACATGCGAAATCTAAAAGAAAATAAAGAAATTTCAAGAAAGAGTTTCTTGAATTCAAGAAGTCTATTCTTCAAGTTGAATCCTAACAACAACAATTAGCTAACATATAACTAATCGCCTTTGGTAGAAATTAATAACAAAAAATAGATTGTGAAACCCGACCCTTTAGAATAACAAGAACAACAATAAGCCTAAACTTATCACCTTTCTTGAATACCTAGAAGTGATCTAATATTTCAAAAAGGGTTTAATTCTTACCACCTTAAGTTGAGTCTTGAAGGTTGAAGAATAAATTCAAGAGTAGCCACACAAGAGTGCACGAAAAATCTTACAAGTTTTATTGATAACAATCTGAATGATATACCTAAAAACAAAGAAGATACCCCTTTATATAGAGGGTGATCATGAAATTATCCTTAAATATTAGGAAATAAAGTCCTAAACGACTTTGGACAACAAGTCCAACTAAAATAGGAAAAGGTAAAATTCTAGGAAACCAAAACCAAGTCAATCTGGGAAAGTAATTCTACCTAACTTAGGGAAAGGAAACTATTATCCTTAAATAACTAGGAAAGCAATAAATAATCCTAACAAACTAGAAAAATCCTTTTATGGCTCGTGTTTAATTCAGGTGCCTTCAAGGCTGGTGCTTGGACCCCAATCAACCTCTTCTTGGACTTGGACTTGGACTTGGACCACGAAATGAGTGTAGCACTTAGCTAAATCCTCTTCATAATTTTGTAGATCTTTCTCCACCATTAGCGCCTTCTTGATCTCCCATTGAAGCACAATATTCTTGTCTTGCGTCTCCTTAGTTTGAGACCTTGTCAATGGCCTTCTTGGAGCTTCTACAGCTTTATCCTTGTCCATGAATCTATCATTCCCATCCCCTTGAAAAGAATTTGTCCTCGAATTTGAACCTACATCGAACAAGGATAAGTCAGCAACATTAAAAGTAGTACTTACTTGAAAATCACCTGGAAGGTCTAATTTGTAGGCATTATCTCCAATTCGTTCAAGTACTTTAAATGGTCCATCACCTCTAGGGTGCAATTTTGTCTTCCTCTTTGAAGGAAATCTCTCCTTCCTCATATGAACCCAAACCAAATCACCAGGCTCAAAGATAACTGATTTTCGACCTTTATTTCTTCGTTTAGCTACTTGCTCATTCCTTCTCTCAATTGCAAGTCTCGTATGCTCATGAATAGTCTTCATCAAGTCAGCTTTCTTCTTTCCATTAAGACTAACTATCTCATTAGTAGGCAAGGGCAATAAGTCAAGGGGTGTAAGGGGGTTAAAACCATAAACAACTTCAAAAGGAGAATAACCAGTAGATGAATGAACAGTTCGATTGTAAGCAAATTCTACCATAGGCAAACGCTCCTCCCAAGAAGTTAACTTTCCTTTCAGAACAGCCCTCAACATATTTCCTAAAATTCTATTTACTACCTTAGTTTGCCCATCAGTTTGTGGATGACACGAAGTAGAAAACAACAACTTTGTGCCCAATTTCCCCTAAAACATACGCCAAAGTGGCTTAGAAACTTAGCATCCCTATCGCTAACAATAGTTCGAGGTATACCATACAATTTAACAACTTCTCTAAGAAATAAATCAGCAACATGAGAAACATCATTAGTCTTTAAACTAGGTATAAAACGAGCCATTCTTGAGAACCTATCTACCACAACAAAGATGATATCCTTACCATACCTTGTTCTAGGCAGTCCTAACACAAAGTCCATAGAAATATCAATCCAAGGTGAAATAGGCACGGGTAATGGCGTGTATAAACCATGTGGCAACACTTTAGATTTAGCTTGTTTGCATTCAAGGCATTGAGCACAAAAGTTTTCGACATCTTTTCTCATATTTGGCAAAAAATAAATTTTCAGCAAGGATGTCAAGTGTTTTAGGCACACCAAATTGCCCCATAAGTCCCCCACATTGTGCTTCCCTCACAAAAACTTCTCGCAAAGAACGATTAGGGACACAAAGCTTATTCTCTTTAAAAAGAAACCCATCTTTCATATTATACTTCTCAAAAGGCCCATTTAACATACTGAAAATGCGACATTAAAATCAGAATCATCAACATATAATTCTTTAATATGATCAAATCCCATCAATTTAGAAGTAAGAGTAGAAACAAGAGCGTACCTTCTTGAAAGCGCATCAACAACTATATTGTCTTTACCTTGCTTGTAGCTAATCACATAAGGAAATGTCTCAATGATTTCGACCCATTTGGCATGTCTTCTACTCAATTTCCCTTCACTTTTCAAGTATCTTAAGGACTCATGGTCAGTTTTTATCACAAACTCCTTTGGCCACAAATAATGCTGCCATGTAGCAAGAGCCCATACCAAGGCATACAATTTTTTATCATAAGTAGAATAATTCAATGCAGCCCCATTCAGCTTCTCACTAAAATAAACTATTGGTTTTGAATCTTGCATTAAAACAACCGCAATACCTCTACCACATGCATCACATTAAATTTCAAAAGACTTATTAAAATCGGGTAATTGTAACAAGGGAGCAGAACACAATTTATCCTTAATATTACATACAAGCTCTTGTTCTTTACCCCAATTAAAGACCTTATCCTTCTTAATGACTTCAGTTAAAGGTGCAACAATTGAACTAAAATCTCTATCAAATCTCCTATAAAAGCTAGCAAGTCCATGGAAACTTCTAACTTCAGTAGTGCTATTGGGTGTAGGCCAATCTTTAATTGCTTTGATTTTATCTTCATCTACTTCAACACTTCTAAGCTCACAACAAAACCCAGAATACCTACCTTATCTACACAAACCGTGCACTTGGATAGATTTCCATACAGTTGTTGCTCCCTAAGCACATTACAAACTTGTTTCAAATGTTCGACATGTTCTTCTAAAGATTTAGAAAAGATCAGAATATCATCAAAATAAACGACTACAAATTTTCCATGAAAATCCTTAAAGATATGATTCATTAACCTCATGAATGTACAAGGTGCATTAGTTAACCCGAACGGCATCACTAACCATTCATACAATCCATATTTAGTTTTAAAGGCAGTTTTCCACCCATCTCCAGGATTCATTCTAATTTGGTGATATCTACTATTCAAATCAATTTTAGAGAATATTTGTGAACCATGCAATTGGTCAAGCATATCATCTAAACGAGGGATAGGATGGCGATACTTTACCGTTATTTTATTGATGGCGCGACTGTGAGCACGTGATTTTTGCCCTAAGCAAACAAATTTCAATATAAATATAAAAATAAGATTTTTGATGTGCAATTGTTTGTTTTAATTGAAATATTTGTATGTTTGTTGTTAAAATAAGTTTGAAATTAAAATTACAAAAATAATCAATCAGAAAATGTCACAAAAATATGAAAATTAGAAAAATCAACAAAAATACAAAAAATATCGGAAAAACAAAAGAAAATATCATAAAATACCAGAAAAATCAGAAACAATAGGAAAACAAAAGAAATATAACAAATGGAAATAAATACAAAAAGAGAAAATGAAATACAAAAGAAAAATACCAAGAAAATAATTAAAATACAATAAATTTGGGCTGAAATATGAAATACACAGGCCCAAACTTGTAATAAGGCCCAAGAGACTGGTCGTCTGCCTAAGCTCTAACCAAACGACGATGTGTAGGGCATTTTAATCCTCACCGTTGATGAAATAATCCAACAGATCACATAAGGCGACTTAATAGAAAACTAAACGATGCCGCATAAGGAATTAATCTTGGCCGTCCAAGGAAATGATCATACGGATGGTTTCAAGTCTCATTAAAGATTAAATGACGTAGCATTGTGAACTAATCATGGCCGTCCATGTTTGAACATCTAACGGACGCAATGCCATCTTTTTTACTAAATGGAACGATGACGTTTTAAGGGGATAAATCCTGGCCATTGATCTCAGTTGATCCAAGGGCCAGGAACACACAAGATCAAAGGGGTATATAAACATCCATCTCCCGTTCAAATCAATACATACACATACACACAATACAGACCTGAAATCCTAGTCGCCTTCTTTATCGTCTTCAACCCTTCGTATGTCATGGAGACTTGCTAGAAAGGCCTGAAACCTTGGCCATCTCCGGCTCAAACCACCACCCAATACCTTATCCCTAACCCCCATACACCACAACCACCATGAAACCCAAAAAACCCAAAAAGCCCCTTCTTTCTTGAAAGTCCGGTCGCCGGAACCCTAGGCGGCAACCTCAAACCTATGAATCAGTATCTCAACTTTACACCATAAGACCACCTCGAAGAGACCTTTCACCTCATCTAGGTGGCTGGTCTTGAATCAAGCCAGAACTGTTCGAATATAGAAAAGAAGCTCGCCGGAACCCTACTCCGGCGAGCACCCAAAACAAACCCCACCCAAATACCTCTGAAATAACACCCAGACCACCCCTTACCCACCAAAAACTTCAAAATAAGCCCGATCTGAATGATATGATAGTCAGAAGACTTCAAGTCTTCAAGAACATCTGAAGTCTGGAAAATAACGAAAAGAAAAGAAAGAAGAAATAAAAGAAGAAGGAAAGAAAGAAAGAAAAGAAAGAAAGAAAAAAGAAAGGAAAAGGAATCCTGAAAGCTAAGTTCTTCCTACTCTTTATCTTATTTGCCTGTTTTTTCTTTTGTAAATGTTCTTGATGTTCTTGTTAGCCTGTGTTCGTTGCATGCTTAAAGATCTATTATATTTCATTACACATGCCTAGTCTGTTTTAGCATATTTAGGGTTTTTAATGATTATTACACATTAATCATGGTTAAATATGCTTTTTTATGTGATTTGTTCATCATGCCTTGTCTGAAATTATGCTTTGATTAATTGGGATTCACCCATTATTAAAACTTCTCTCTGAGTTCTAGTTGATTGGAAATTGATTTACGATTAACGCCATGTGTGCAATACAACATTAATTGGCCATATTTATAATCTGATTCATCTATTAGACTATTCTGAATCCTATGATGCCTTATGATTTGTTTATAGCTGTAAAGATCTAGGGTTAGTTTCTGAAAGTTAAAGTAGATATGGCTATTTTTGAAATGATCAAATCTGTTTGTTAAGGTGGCTATTCCTGTAATGATATGAATTGGTTATATTGTTAAGTCGTTAGTTTTGCAACCTATTTCTGGTTAGATACTTAGTATTAATAAGGGGCTAACATTTTAAATAAGCTTGGCTCTGTTAAAAATGGCTAAAATTGAAAGAGGTTTGGGGTCTAAATCTGGCTAAGTATTAAATAGTTATAAGACAGTGGCTATTAGTCAAATAAGGCATTAAACCTAGTCTGCCCAGACCTTAGTAGGTCGGTTAAATAAAGAGAAACAATAAGGGAATAAAGGGAACGATAAATGGCATTATTGATGATTTAATAGAGCCTATAGGGATGAAAAAGACTTTACTACCTAGTATTCTTGTAATTAACTACAAAATAAAGGATAGAATAGGTATAATAAAAAGGTAGTATTGAAATTAAACTTAGAAAGTGAGGGCAGCTTAGTAAAACACCCCTAATAGAACATAAAGGAATTACCTAGAACCTTCCAGCAAGGGTTGGACGGCATTTCGACACATAATTTAGGGGATTAAACTGTAATAATAGAAAAATAAAGGGGACGGGATTATAAATAAGTTATTTGAATTTCCCCTCAAATTTCACCTAAAACCAGTCTATAAATAGACCGTCAATTAGCTTGAAAAAGGGTCCAGATTTTTGAAATTAAGAAAAAGAGTTCTAGATTCTGCAATTAAAAGGGTTACAACTCAAGGATTAGAATTCGAATATCTAGAAAGAGGTTCTTTGTGTATTAATCTGGAGTTCTATTAGAGTTTATTGTTCTTCAACTTTGCTGGATTCGACTTGAGCTCTTCGATTATACTTGTTGATTTGCTGGATTATTGGATTTGCTTCTCTATTTGCTGCTTTGTCTGCTATTCTATTGCTGTTCTATTGCTGCTACTTTGCTGACTATTTCTTCATCCCCAACCTAGACTCATATGATTGTTTTGGTGAATCAGGTTCACTCTCTTTTTCTGGAGATGTAATTACAATTGATTGAAGAAATAAGAATCTCATGAGATATTTGGACGATTCTGCTGATGTTTTTCTTTTTAGCTTTTTAATTATCATGCCTTAATAATTAACACTTGTATGCAGTCGAAACAAATAATTAGATAGTGTAGTAGTAGTAGTATATAAGTAAATACATTTATCATTAGTCTTAGGTTGAAAACAAGTTAACATATGAATCTAATTCGCCTAGTGAAACTAGTATAACATATAAAATGGTAATCAACTAACTTTGCTAATTAGAACCTGATAATTAGTCTATAAAAGGAAATGAGTAGATGAGTTAAAGCTGTTTTGTCATTCAAACTCGTTTAACAATAACTTACAATAATATAAGTTAGAATCATGTAATTAATAATAATTCGAACCTGTTATGCTAGTATTGTCATCATTGTTTAAGTAATTGAAATAAAAGTATTATTACTCAAGTCCTGTTAATGTTTAATTAGTGATTAAAGTCCACAATTAGTATTGATAAACATGTATTCTAGAACTTTATGAAATGAAAATTACTTTTTGTTCATCTATTCTGTTGTCTAATGAATTTCTATTTAATTGTTATGAAATTTCAATTCTACTCTATATTTTTTCCATCTGTTCTGGGCCTGATCGAAACACATGCCCAGATTCAATTGAACTCGCTTCTGGGCCTATGAATAATGACATTTGTATATACTGGGTTTCGGAAGCCCAATTTTACATAGTGGACTGTTAATACAGTCCAGAAGTCCAGACCTGGTAACAAATAGTTGGCCTGGACATAATAACAATAGATCTTGAAAATACTAAAAACTGTAATATGATTAGGAGAAAAAACAAAAATAGCAAATATAGTATTTGATAAGTTTGGACTTATAAAATAACGGGATGAGCCTTGTATAAAATGAAAACACACGGGGCCCCCATTTGAACTTTAATAAGAATGTTAGACTCGGGAAGACCGTTTAGCGAATTTCACGGACTTTCCTAAAGATAATAAGATGTAGACGGTATAGGCACGATTAAAATATACATTCTTAAATATGAGTGCACATTTATGTGACTCAAATCTCAAATCCCGGCGATGCTGAAACGTATTAAAGTTACAGGCGTACTGGTTGCGGTGTGACTCGAAATGCATTTTCGCAACATCGCAAGTCGTTAATAAATATCAAAACGGAACATTCACATTTTTTAAAAGCATATAAAGAAATCAAATAAGACAAGAACAACAATTGAGCGACCGTGCTAAAACCACGGAATTCGGGAGTGACTAACACCTTCTCCCGGGTTAATAGAATTCCTTATCCGGATTTCTAGTTTCGCGGACTGTTGAAACGGAGTCAATTTCCTCGGATTCGGTATTAAACCGGTGTCTTGGGACACCATTATCTTTCCAAGTGGCGACTCTGAAATCTAAATAAATCTCGTTCTGATTGTCCTTAAAGAGGAAAAACTCCTTCCCTGTTGTTATTATTATATCCTATCCTGGGGTATATTAGTAATTAATGGGGTATATCTTATTCTTCGAAAAAAAGGTAGTAAAAAGGGAGGTGTGACAGCTCTGGCGACTCTACTGGGGATAAGCAACCCAGAACTTCGGTTCATGATTTAAGAATTTGAGCTCGATTAAATTGTCATTCTTAGTATTATTTGATTTCATTATATGCTTTGATCAATGTGCTACATGTTTACCGCTTTGATATTACGTGAACTGTATATGTAAAATTGTGCCGAAAACCCTTCTCTTCTCACCTCCGGGGATGTACTTACTGTTGAGACTCCCCTTTCTATTAGTGTCATACCCTAAATAAGAAATAGAGGCCGGATAAGTTACAAAGTCGGACGACCCCGCTGTCACAACCCCAAATCTGGTCGTGATGGCGCCCAGCACATTGCTAAGCCAGCCTGACCAATCAATAACAAAAACGGAGCTAGAAGCTCTCTTTTTCCCATTTAGGCATATCAAATCACGAAGCAATAGCGATACATATAACGAAAACAGGGGAACCAAGTCCCATAATACATCAACTCCCATAGACCGAAGGGTCAAGAGTCATGAGCCTCTACCGAACATGAGTGTATAAAGGTTTACAAGATACCAAGTGCGGAAAGAAAAGTCAATACAAAATCAAGACGGTAAGAAGGAATATCGGGTCCTGCGGACTCTGCAGCTACCTCGAATATCCACAAACGTCGCCTCGCACAGCTACTGGATCACTGCTGAGAGGTACCTGGATCCGCACACAAGGTGCAGGGAGTAAAATGAGTACTGCCAGACTCAGTGGTAATAAACAGGGGTAAGACAGCGCAGATAAGAAATCCGCAATAAAGCACTATGCAAAGTTGTAATCAAGTACCCTGTCCAAATGAATATCAACTGTACCTGTACCAACAAGTACCAGCAAAAGAGTATAACAGCTAGCAGATGTAGCTAAATGCAATGCAATGCATGATATGACCGCTACGGCGCGTAGCCGATCCAATTTGGGTACCTGTGCTCACTGTGGGGGTTCAGACTCCGGAAGGGCTCCTTCAGCCCAAGCACAATATCACTGCGGCGTGCAGTCTAATCCGACATATGTACTGCTGCGGCGCGCAGCCCGATCCACTACTAGTCAGCTAATATGCAATCACAGCCTCGTAGGCTCAAAAGTAGTTTGAAAACATCTTTTATCATTTTTCAGTTGAAAACAGAAATATCAAGTTCCAGAGATCTGGAAATAACATGATAACAGAAATATCTGCGGACTAGTAGTAAACTAGCATGTCAATATGATAAGACAATGATAACGATCCTCGCGGGATCCAATAACTAGCTCATGGCCCACAAATATACTCAACCGCCCAAGAAGGGGGTTCCTCGGCTCAAGAGTGGCCATTATCACAATATATAATATGCAACCATCCGAGAAGGAGGTTCGACGGCTCAAGAATAGCCTAATATCATAATACAGTATCAACAAGTCGGAGTAAGTCATAGTCCCCAATCACAATCGACCCCGCACTCACAAGAGAGTACGTGCCTCGCCGCTATACAGCGTCACAAAGTGGTATACCGGGGTTTCGAACCCGCTGGTCATCACCCACATCTATTACTCACCTCAATACAGGCGCGACGACTACTCCGCAATGCCCTTGCCACGAGAATCAAGCTCCACATGCGTAGAATCTGATCAAATACAGTAGAAACACAACAAATTAGGCCAATGGGACGACACCCAATCAAAACAACTCAATTTACATCAAAATTCCCAAAGTTGTCAAAACCCGACTTTCGGTACGCTTGTCGAAAAATCACGAAAGTCACATATTCGGAACCCTCATCTCAATACGAGTCTAAGCATATCAATTTTACAAAATTCGGACTCCATTTGCCCATTCAAAACCTTGATTTTCTAAAGTTCAAGCCTAGGGCTAAATCCTCCATAAATTACCCCAAATTCCTCCATTTTCATGATATAATTGCATAATATTATCAATACTAATCATAGTTTAAGTCCATAGTTGATTACCTAATGATTTCCCTTGAGTTTCTCTTCAAAATCGCCCAAATCGCCTCTAAAGCTGAGACCCAAATGTGTGAAATGTTTCTGAAATTTTCTAACTTTTGATACCATTAATTCACTGCGATTTTCGCTTCTGCGGACCATTTTCCGCCCCTGCGGAACCGCTTCTGCGACCAATTGGTCGCTTCTGCGAACTCAGGCCTATTTGGCCATTTTCGCCTCTGCGATCAAGAGTCCGCTTCTGCGGACTCGCCTATGTGATCGTCCTTCCGCTTCTGCGGACTTCCCATCTCTTGGCAAATCCCGCTTCTGCGGTCTCCTCTACGCTCCTGCGACGCCGCTTCGGCGGAAAGATTTCCGCTTCTGCGAAGCCAAGCGCTCCTGTGCCCCCTCGTCCGCTCCTGCGCCCCTATTTCCGCAGGAGCGAAAACAACAGAACCAGAGTCAAAACCTGCAATTTTCTACATTTTCTCCCGTTTAACCATCCGAAAACACCCCGAGGCCCCCGGGACCTCATCCAAACACACCAACACATCTTAATACCTTATTCGAACTTGCTCCGATCCTCAAAACACGTCTAATAACATCAAAACCCATGATTCACATCGAATTCAAGCCTAAATTCCTTAAAACATTCCGAATTACACAATCAATCAAAAACCCGACTAAACAACGTCCGAATGACCTGAAATTTTGCAGGCACATCCAAAATCACCTAAAGGAGCTACTGCAACTGTCGGAACTCCATTCTGACCCCCGGATCAAAATCTCACCTACCGTTCGGATCTCGCCAAAATTCAATCTTAGCCAATTCAAGCCTATTTCTACACCGGGCCTCCAAATTCATTTCCGATCGTTCCCCTAAGTCACGAATCACCTCCCGGAACTAACCGAATCATCAGAACCTGATTCCGAGCCCTCTAACCAAATAGTCAACTCCGAGTTGACTTTCCTTATTCAAGTCTCCTTCAAAAAGGCTATATGCCTCATTTTCAATCCAAATCACTCCTAAATCACCCGATAGACTCTAGCACTGATATAAAAGCATAAAACATGTATTTACAACATAACGGGGTGGTAATTCTCGTGACGACGGGCCGGGTCGTCACATTCTCCCCTCTTAAGCAAACGCTCGTCCTCGAGCGGGTCAAGAAACATACCTGAAGTCTCAAACAAGTGAGGATATCTGCTCCGCATCTCCCGCTCGATCTCCCAAGTGGCCTCCTCCACGGGTCGACCTCTCCACCGAACCTTAACTGATGCAATCTCCTTAGACCTCAACTTTCTCACCTGACGTCCCAAAATGGCAATAGGCTCCACATCATAGGATAGATCACCATCAAGCTGAATGGTACTGAAATCTAATACATGAGACGGATCTCCAATGTACTTCCGGAGCATAGACACATGGAATACTGGATGAACGCTGGATAAGCTGGGCGGCAAGGCCAACTCATATGCCACCTCTCCAACTCTCCTAAGTATCTCAAAAGGACCGATGTACCTGGGACTCAACTTTCCTTTCTTCCCAAACCTCATGACACCCTTCATAGGTGAAATCTTCAACAATACTCTGTCACCAACCATGAAAGACAACTCTCGAACTCTACGGTCCGCATAACTCTTCTGACGAGACTGTGCTGTACGAAGCCTCTCCTGGATCAACTTTGCTCTATCCAGAGCATCCTGGACTAACTCAGTCCCTATCAATCTAACCTCACCGGGCTCAAACCATCCCACGGGGGATCTACACCGCCTGCCATACAATGCCTCATACGGGGCCATCTGAATACTCGATTGATAACTGTTGTTGTAGGCAAACTCAGCAAGTGGTAGGAACTCATCCCACGAGCCACCAGAATCAATCACACAAGCTCGCAACATATCCTCCAAGATCTGAATAGTGCGCTCAGACTGCCCGTCTGTCTGGGGGTGAAATGTTGTACTCAACTCAACCCGTGTACCCATCTCTCGCTGAAATGCTCTCCAAAACTGAGAAGTGAACTGAGTACTCCTGTCGGATATGATAGACACTGGGACTCCATGCAATCGAACAATCTCTCGAATAAAGATCGCTGCCAACCGCTCCGATGAGTAGGTAGTACTAACTGGAATGAAGTGAGCTGACTTGGTCAGCCTATCCACAATCACCCAAACAGAATCAAACTTCCTCGCCGTCCGAGGGAGTCCAGTAACAAAGTCCATAGTGATCCTCTCCCATTTCCACTCAGGAATATCAATGCGCTGAAATACACCACCGGGCCTCTGATGCTCGTACTTAACCTGCTGAGAGTTGAGGCACCGTGCTACATGTCTGACAATGTCCATTTTCATCTTTCTCCACCAATAGTGCTGTTTCAAATCTTGATACATTTTCGCGGCTCCTGGATGGATAGAATACCGCGAGCAATGGGCCTCCTCCAGAATCAACTCACGAAGGCCATCAACATTTGGCACGCATATCCGGCCCTGCATCCTCAATACGCCGTCACTATCAATGGTGACATCTCTGGCATCATCATGCTGAACTCTGTCCTTGAGGACAACCAAATATGGATCATCATACTGGCGCTCACGAATACGATCATATAGAGATGACCGAGATACAACACAAGCCAATACCCTGCTGGGCTCCGAAATATCTAACCTCACTAGCCGATTGGCTAGCACCTGAACATCATAAGCAAATAGCCTCTCCTCAGAGCTGGAATATATGCCAAGCTCCCCATACTGACCGCCTTCCGGCTCAAAGCATCGGCCACCACATTGGCCTTCCCGGATGATATAATATAGTAATGTCATAATCCTTCAGCAACTCAAGCCATCTCCGCTGTCTCAAATTAAGGTCTTTCTGTTTGAACAAGTGCTGGAGACTACGATGGTCGGTATACACCTCACAAGACACACCATACAAATAGTGCCTCCAAATCTTCAAGGCATGAACAATGGCGGCTAGCTCCAAATTATGAACATGATAGTTCTTCTCATGTGGCTTCAACTGCCGAGAAGCATAAGCAATTACCTTACCTTCCTGCATCAACACACAACCTACCCCCACTCTCGAGGCATCATAATAAACGGTATATGAACCTGAAGCTGATGGCAATACTAACACTGGAGCTGTGGTCAAAGCTGTCTTGAGCTTCCGAAAGCTCTCCTCGCACTCATCCGACCACACGAATGGTGCACCCTTCTGGGTCAATTTAGTCAATGAAGAAGCAATGGATGAAAATCCCTGAACAAACCGGCGATAATATCCCGCCAAGCCAAGAAAACTCCTGATCTCTGTAGCTGAGGACGGTCTAGGCCAACTCTGCACCGCCTCTATCTTTTTCTGATCAACCTGAATACCATCACGAGACACCACATGTCCCCGAAATGCTACGGACTCGAGCCAAAACTCGCACTTGGAGAATTTAGCATATAGCTTCTCCTCCCTCAATCTCTGCAACACAATACTCAAATGCTGAGCATGCTCCTCCTGATTACGGGAGTAGACTAGAATGTCATCAATGAACACAATCACAAATGAATCCAAATAGGGCCTGAACACACTGTTCATCAGATGCATAAATGCTGCTGGGGCGTTGGTCAGCCCAAACGACATTACAAGAAACTCATAATGACCATATCGGGTCCTGAATGCAGTCTTCATAATATCCGAGTCCTTGATCTTCAGCTGATGATAGCCCGAACGAAGATCGATCTTAGAAAACACCCTCGCACCTTGTAACTGATCAAACAAATCATCTATGCGCGGTAGAGGGTACTTGTTCTTCATTGTCACTTTGTTCAATTGCCTATAATCAATACACATTCGCATGGAACCATCTTTCTTTTTAACAAATAATACCGGCGCACCCACGGAGACACACTAGGGCGGATGAAACCCTTATCCAGAAGCTCTTGAAGCTGCTCTTTCAGTTCTTTCAACTCAGTTGGTGCCATCCGATAAGGAGGAACGGATATGGGCTGAGTGCCGGCACCAAGTCAATGCCAAAATCAATATCCCTGTCCGGCGGCATGCCCGGCAGGTCTGAGGGAAATACATCTGGGAAGTCCCTCACAACAGGTACAGAATCAATGCTAGGAGACTCAGCTCCCACATCTCTCACAAAAGCTAGGTACGATAAACACCCTTTTCAACCATCTTCTGAGCCTTTAAGAACGAAATGACACGGCTAGGGACAAAATCAGCCGAACCCCGCCACTCAATCTGAGAAATACCAGGAATGGCCAACATAACTGTCTTAGCATGACAGTTCAATATAGCATGGTACGGAGACAACCAGTCCATACCCAATATAACATCGAAGTCCACCATTCCCAACAATAACAAATCTGCCTGGGTCTCCAGACCCCCAATAGATATAACACAGGATCTATAGACATGATCCACAACGATCGTATCACCCACGGGGGTGGATACATGAACAAGTAAATCAAGACTACCACGAGTCGCACCCAAATGAAGTGAAAAATAAGAGGACACGTAAGAATATGTGGACCCTGGATCAAATAGAACCGAGGCATCTCTGTGACAGACAGAAATGATACCTGTAATCACTGCATCGGAGGCAACTGCATCATGCCTGTAGGAAAGTGCATAGAACCGTGCCTGGCCTCCACCAGATCTCTCCTCGCCTCTGGGGCGACCACGAGAAGACTGACCTCCACCTCTACTAGACTAAGATGGTGCTGAAGATGAGGGCTGATCCCTCTGCTGAGTCCTGTCCCTACGGAGTCGAGGGCACTGCCTCCTCATATGGCCAAACTCACCACACTCAAAACATGCACCTGGTGCTGGAGAAGGGGACTGAAGGGAACCCCTCGCCACAGAAGAACCCTGGGCTGAAGAAGTAGGTGCTGCACTTTGAGTTGGAAGGGCACTAAGTGATGACTGACCCTGCAGAAACCCCTGTCGACCATGACCATATGAACCTCCGCTCTGCTCTAGGCGGCCTGAATGAGAAGGTCTAGACGAGCGGCCTCTGCTCTGCTGGGAATGCCCTCTAGATGGAGCACCACTGAAACTGCCAGAACCATGAGGCCTCTTGGCCTCCCACTCCTCTCTCTCTCGGCGATGATCCGCCTCAATGGAACGTGCCATATCAACAACCTGCTCAAATGATGATGACAAAACTCTCTCTCGGTCATAAGAATGCGGATAGAGTAGTTGAGGCCATCAATAAACCTCCCGATCCTCTCCCTATCATTAGGGATCATCCATGTGTCATACCTAGCCAGTCGTGCGAATCTAAGCTCATGCGGAGTCACGGACATGTCGCCACTGAACCAACCACTCGAGGCGGCGATGTAGCTCCTCGCGACGAGGCCGAGGTACATATTTCTCTAGAAAGAGAGTGAGAACTGCTGCCATGTGAGAGGTGCTTGCTCCTGCGAGCCTACGCCTCTCGAACTCTTCCCACTAATCAAATGCGGGACCGATGACCGAAAGGTAGTAAATGAAACTCCGGCTGGACTCAAGAATACCAGCCGTACGCGACATCTTCTGACACTTATCCACGAAACCCTGGGCATTCTCGCCCTCGGCGCCACTGAAATGGGGTGGCGGAAGTCTACCAAGTCTCTCGAGACGACGGCTGCTCGTCGTCGGGCATAACTCGAATCATATGCTGCGGAGGCTGGAGGCGGTGCTGCTTGGAGGAATAACCGGTACAACCACCGAGCGGGGACCGCCTGCGGCGTGCGAAGTCCACCGAACAACCGGGTCGGGTGTGCGAGCTGCGGGGTCTGATGACCACCCCCTGTCTGAGATGTCGCTACGGTGGCGGTAGCTGAAACTACCTGAGCCAAACCGGAACACAGCGATAATATCTGAGCAAGAGTCTCCCGAAGACCGGGAATAGCAATAGATATGGTCTGGCCCTGAACTGGGGCTGCTGGAGCATCGACCAGTGGGGGCTGCTCCTAAACTGGTACAACGGGCGGGTCGGCTGGCAGTGCCTCGGCCGCCCTACCTCTACCTCTAGCACGACCGCGCCCGCGGCCTCTAACGGTGGCAATGGAGGTCGTCCACCTCGTCCTTATGCTCGTATTCTCGCCATCGCGAGAGAATAGAATATAGAAGTTCGGTTCTCAGAACAACAGATCGCACGAACGAGTTCAAGAAAAGTGAAGTTTTCCTAAGGTTCGCGAGCCTCCCGGGGATAAGTACGGGCGTCCCCGTGCCGATCCACAAGACTCTACTAACCGGCTCAAGACTCATGAGGCCTAGTAAACCTGGGCTCTGATACCAACTTGTCACGACCCCAAATCCGGTCGTGATGGCGCCCAGCACATTGCTAAGCCAGCCTGACCAATCAATAACAAAAACGGAGCTAGAAGCTCTCTTTTTCCCATTTAGGCATATCAAATCACGAAGCAATAGCGATACATATAACGAAAACAGGGAACCAAGTCCCATAATACATCAACTCCCATAGACCGAAGGGTCAAGAGTCATGAGCCTCTACTGAACATGAGTGTATAAAGGTTTACAAGATGCCAAGTGCGGAAAGAAAAGTCAATACAAAATCAAGACAGTAAGAAGGAATATCGGGTCCTGCGGACTCTGCAGCTACCTCGAATATCCACAAATGTCGCCGCGCACAGCTACTGGATCTACTCTACCTAAGAAGAATGTGGATCAGCATGCAAGGTGCAGAGAGTAAAATGAGTACTCCGACCCAGTGAGTAATAAACATAAATACAGTCTGAAAGTACGAAAACACAGTAAATGCACAAGGTAACCTATATATAACTGTCTGGATCAGTATCAGTGTAAACATGAATAACAATAATACAGTTAAGGAAATAATGCATGATAAGATGCAACACATATATCGGTACACTCTACTACCCACTGCGGCATGCAGCCCACTCTACATATTTAACATCGACGGCGCTCACCGGGGATGTGTACAAACTCCGGAGGGGCTCCTACAGCCCAAGCACGATATCAGCCATCTCGTGGCATCAAATAGGCTCTCGGCCTCAATATAAATATATCATTGCTGCGACGTGCTGCCCAATCCATATCAAGGAAAATCATCCTCACAATCGTTTATCATTTTTAAGTTGAAAACAGAAATATCAAGTTCCAGAGATTTGGAAATAACATGATAACAGAAATAGCTGCGGACTAGTAGTAAACTAGCATGTCAATATGATAAGACAATGATAACGATCCTCGCGGGATCCAATAGCTGGCTCATGGCCCACAAGTATACTCAACCGCCCAAGAAGGGGGTTCCTCGGCTCAAGAGTGGCCATTATCACAATATATATATGCAACCATCCGAGAAGGAGGTTCGACGGCTCAAGAATAGCCTAATATCACAATACAGTATCAACAAGTCGGACTAAGTCATAGTCCCCAATCACAATCGACCACGCACTCACAAGAGAGTACGTGTCTCGCCGCTATACAGCGTCACAAAGTGGTATACCGGGGTTTCGAACCCGCTGGTCATCACCCACATCTATTACTCACCTCAATACAGCGCGACGACTACTCCGCAATGCCCTTTCCACGAGAATCAAGCTCCGCACGGGTAGAATCTGATGAAATATAGTAGAAACACAACAAATTAGGCCAATGGGACGACACCCAATCAAAACAACTCAATTTACATCAAAATTCCCAAAGTTGTCAAAACCCGACTTTCGGTACGCTTGTCGAAAAATCACGAAAGTCACATATTCGGAACCCTCATCTCAATACGAGTCTAAGCATATCAATTTTACCAAATTCGGACTCCATTTGCCCATTCAAAACCTTGATTTTCTAAAGTTCAAGCCTAAGGCTAAATCCTCCATAAATTACCCCAAATTCCTCCATTTTCATGATATAATTGCATAATATTATCAATACTAATCATAGTTTAAGTCCATAGTTGATTACCTGATGATTTCCCTTGAGTTTCTCTTCAAAATTGCCCAAATCGCCTCTAAAGCCGAGACCCAAATGTGTGAAATGTTTCTGAAATTTTCTATCTTCTGATACCATTAATTCACTGCGATTTTCGCTTCTGCGGGTCATTTTCTGCCCCCGCAGAACCGCTTCTGCGACCGAATTGGTCGCTTATGCGAACCCAGGCCTATTTGGCCATTTTCGCTCCTGCGATACACGGACCGCTCCTGCGGGTCCGCTTCTGCGGAAATTCTTCCGCCCCTGCGGCCGTTTCCGCCTCTGCGATCAAGAGTCGCTTCTGCGGACTCGCCTATGCGATCGTCCTTCCGCTTCTGCGGACTTCCCATCTCTTGGCTCTTGACCGCTTCTGCGGTCTCCTCTTCGCTCTCGCGACGCCGCTTCAGCGGAGAAGATTTCCGCTTCTGCGAAGCCAAGCACTTCTGCGCCCCTCGTCCGCTCCTGCGGACTCGCTCCTGCGCCCCCATTTCCGCAGGAGCGAAAACAACAGAACCAGAGTCAAAACTGCAATTTTCCACATTTTCTCCCGTTTAACCATCCGAAAACACCCCGAGGCCCCCGGGACCTCATCCAAACACACCAACACATCTTAATACCTTATTCGAACTTGCTCCGATCCTCAAAACACGTCTAATAACATCAAAACCCATGATTCACATCGAATTCAAGCCTAAATTCCTTAAAACATTCCGAATTACACAATCAATCAAAAACCCGACTAAACAACGTCCGAATGACTTGAAATTTTGCAGGCACATCCAAAATCACCTAACGGAGCTACTACAACTGTCGGAATTCCATTCCGACCCCCGGATCAAAATCTCACCTACCGTTCGGATTTCGCCAAAATTCAACCTTAGCCAATTCAAGCCTATTTCTACACCGGGCCTCCAAATTCAATTCCGATCGTTCCCCTAAGTCATGAATCACCTCCCGGAACTAACCGAATCATCAGAACCTGATTCCGAGCCCTCTAACCAAATAGTAAACTTCGGGTTGACTTTCCTTATTCAAGTCTCCTTCAAAAAGGCTATATGCCTCATTTTCAATCCAAATCAATCCTAAATCACCCGATAGACTCTAGCACTGATATAAAAGCATAAAACATGTATTTGCAACATAACGGGGTGGTAATTCTCGTGACGACGGGCCGGGTCGTCACACCCGCGGGTCCCCGGTACGTAGCCCCTCCTCGATCCTAGTTGTCCACTCGGGTAGACGATCTAGCACCATGAAAATATCAGGATATTAAGCCTAGATTTAGGACGATTATTTGCGTCATATCTGACTTAGGGGACTCAACACAGGGGTTGGGTCCGTCTAGGACAGGTGACCCGGGAATCAAAGACCGAGCATATTATATGTTGCATTTATTTGTCCTGGAGTATTATGCGGACCGGCTAGATTCCTGAAAACAAATAGAAAATTTTAGAATAGAAAAAGTATCAAAATATTGACGAAACGTTGTCGAAAATTTGAAGATAAAGTTTGAAAATAGGTGAAACAATTCTGTTGAAATAATTGGTCACAAATAATCTGACTGAATTACGCAAGTTTGATTCTCGCCACTAGGTCAGATACGTAGGCAACCCTTGATGGGTCCAACCACCCCTTTTAAAAAAAATTACCAAAAAATGTCGAGTTTTACTTTTCAATATAATCGAAGTGATGCTGTTTTTGAAAATAGTCGAATGTTCTGAAAGGACGCCGGAAGGCTGTTTTAGCAAAAATGGCCGCTTTGAAGTCATTTCTTTTCCTTTTTAAAATAATAGCCTTGAAGTTTTCAAATATGGAAAGGCTAATTCTTTCCAAATAATTAAAAATTGTCTTTGAAAAAATATTTTCCCTTTTTGAATGAAATCGCCTTTAATAAATGTGCAGGATGAGCACAATACAAACTGAACCCTTTGCACTAATGAACAAAATCACTTTAGAGTTTCAGTTATGGTGGAACGATCTAGGCCAAGTGGGACAGGTTTGGGTCAACAGATATCTGAAAGATCTTACTGGGTTGATGGACATTGTCACACCTCCTTTTTCCGCACCCGCGAGGGCGCGATGGAGTTTTTCCAATTAAAGGACAATCGAGACGGGATTAGTTTATTTAATTCAGAGTCGCCACTTGGAGAAATAATGGTGTTCCAAGTCACCGATTTAATCCCGAACCGAGGAAATTTATGGCTCTGTAATACAGTCTGCGAAACTAGAAATCTGGATAAGGAATTCTGTTAACCCGGGAGAAGGTGTTAGGCACTCCCGGATTCCGTGGTTTTAGCACGGTCGCTCAATTGCAATTTTTGTTTCTATCTGGTTCTTTTATATATTTTTAACTATGTGCTTTCAATGCTCCGCTCTTATTTTTAGAAGAATTGCGACGTTACGAAAACACATTTCGAGCCGCACCGTAACCAGTACGCCTGCGACTCTAATGTATTTCAGTTTCGCCGAGAGTAAGATTTGGGTCACATAAATGCACACCCGTATTCAGGAAAGTAATTTTATTTCAAGTCGTGCCTAAAGAGTCTATCGTCTATTTACTTTGGGAAAGGCCGTGAAATTTTGCTAAACGGTCCTTCCAAATCTAAATGTTTTATAACAATTAATTGAGGGCCCCGTGCATTTTTATTCTTAAACGAGGCACATCTCATTTATTTTAAAAGGTCAAGCCTAAGGTATGCTACATTTTCTACTACTGTTTTTGCCCTACCAAAGTAACAAATAATGATGTCTAGTTGTGATTTGCGTTTTATTTACATTGATGTTCGGGCCTTCACGTGCTTTGGGCCTTGAAATCGGGCCAGTGAAGAACGACGTACAACTGCGCGTAGGGCTCACTTCGGCCCAATTCATACACATTGATTTGTTCAAATAAGCAATAAAGCTACGCTACTGAATCTAGGCCCTTATGCCTGAATCAAGCCCAATATTACTAATACGAATCCAACACAGGCACAAATGTTATCACTGAACTAATATTGGATTTACAAAGTTATTGTAACTTCATAGTATCAAAAATTAATCAAGGTAATAATACTAAACTCTTATTCGAGTATTACTGTTTTGACTTATTCAGATTGACTATATCTATTTTTAAACAATTTTCATATTAACTATTATTATAAACTGATTTATACTATATTCATGAATTGAAATGCAGACTCATCAAATGCAGAGTTGAATTACTACTTTATTCCATTGGAAATATTAAACTAAACTATAGAAAATATATTTGAATTGAAGTACAAGCTCGTTCACACTGAAACAGTCATTTTATACTTATTATTGAAAACTTATTACAATTGTTCTTTCATAGCATGAATTAATTTGAAGCACACAATATTAACTAATCAAGACTTGAATTTGAAGGATTCATGCTTTTATTATTAAAACTGGCGAATACAGACAAAGGATAACAACAAATTTTTAAAATTTCATTTTTGTTTATCTGATTGGCAATAACTGAAGATCTAAACCTCGATCAAAACAGACTTTAACATTTGTTTTCAATTTTTCCTAATCTATAATCTATGTGATTGTATTTTCTATTAATCCACTTCACATGCGACTTTCTATGTAGTAATAAAACTAAGCTACTAAAGAAACTAACAGTCCGAGTTTACATTCCACACAGTCCAAATATACGTACGATTCACCTAATTATACATGAATCAAACTAATTCTACTTCTAATAAACAGAATCAAATAAGAAAACTCATAAAAGCAGTCGAACATTTTTATATCATCAAATTTGCGACTACATCTTCGAATTTCGGAGGTGTACCTGGAAATTACAATGGAGAGAAGTTAGTTGCAGCAGCAGAATGCACAACAACAACAACCGTGCCAGCAACAACAGAAACCACAACAAGAGAAGGCAGTGACTAAAACACAGCAATAGCAGCAACCACACAGAACCACCAGAAGTAGCAAAACACAATGATAATAGCTACCACAACAGACCAACAACCATGCCACTGGACCAAACAGCAACAATCAAGTAATCACCAGCAACAAAAACCACACCAGTGAAGCAAACCAACAGCAGTAGTATGAGAGCTAGAACCAACAGCAGAGACAACCACAAACGAAACAGTAACAAAACCCAATGGAACAGTAACTTTCAGTCTATACCTCTCAGCTCTCTCTATCTATATTCTTGTATGTGTGTATTGTGAACCCTTATTGTATATTGCAATGTCTCAGCCTATGAGTTTCTCAATGTTTCAGCCCTGTTAGCTTCTCTCAGATCGCTCTTCTTCTCTTAATCCGTGTATATGCCCCTTATATATCACTAAAACAGACCCTTTTCATCCTTGAAACCTTAAACTAATCCCCCCCCCATCATCTTTGCCCATGATATTCTCTTATACCTCCACTACTACATGTCTTGTCCTATTTTTTAATTTAAAGTTATGGGTGAGTTAATTGTTTAATCATTTTGTCTTGAAGCTTCCCCCCATACCATTATGTCTTGTAACAAATAGAATAGTTTAATGGTCCATTAGTGTTTCCCTGACAGAATATTCAACTAAGCATATTTAAACTTTGAATCCCAAAAATACCTCTGAAATCACTATCCTACATCCATACCCTACTTCCTTAGTCTTATTACCCCTTATTGCCTTTAATATGTTTTATATTAACTGATCAAATGCTAACTAATCAATCAGTAAGTAATTATGATATTTGATCAGTCAATGATACTCTAAGAACCCTAATTTCAGAGTTATCAAATAATTTTGTATTAATCAGCTATAACCAATCATACCCTAAGTGTTAACCAATATTGAGTTCACTAATCCAATTAAACAATGGCAGTTACAAATTTTAACAGAAGGATTCTAGGATTTTAAAATTCAATTATCCCAATTGATTCACGAACCATCAGTGAACTATGATAGAATCAAATCATACAAGTATCGGAAACTAGGAAGCAAGTCAGACTATAAACGGAATTCAGAATGAATCAAAAGAAAAACAGAAATTAAAAAGAAAGCAAAAATTAATACCAATTAAGTAAATTTCAGAATGAGACTACATTATACTAACAATTATCAGAATCAACACAGAATCATACTAAGATTATCCAAATCTATTTAAACTTAAAACTAATATATGAATCTGTATATTTTTTTTTCTGTCAGTTATGTAAAGAAAACAAACAAAACAAAAAAAAACATGCAAACATACGAATTAAACAAAACAGAGAGGTAAAGAAGAAAACTTAGCTTAGCCGTCTCTCTCTCTTTTTTTTTTATTTGTTTTTTTTTTTATTTGTTTTCTTCGTCATTCCCTTCAACGGACTTTGAATCTTGGATTCTTGAACTTTTCTTGAAGTTCCCGGCGGTTTAAGTCGCTCTTGATGACTCACAACTTTGGCTCGATTTCTTCGTGTAACAATGTTAGTACGAGTGGCGGGCGAGGATTTTGGGTGGTTTTGGGTGGTGCGCCGCCATGGGTGGTGGGTGGCGGCGCGACTAGGGTTTGAGATTCGAAGAGATTGGTTGGTGTTTGGAGGTTAACGATGGTAGGGATGTGATGAGGGGGAGATGTGGAACATTTTGCCGTTGGTTTCGGTCGAAAGAGAGGCCGGCCGCCGCCCTGCGCGGCGGAACCCTAGCGGCGCGGCCTGGGAGAGAAATGGGGTGTCTCTGAAGATGAGAGAAGGGAAAATAGGATTTTTCGGGTTTTGGGGGGGTGTTTGTTATGTTAAAATGCTAGAGCTAACGTGGGCCGTTGGATGATGAGAATCCAACGGCCAGGATCAAAAAATGGGGGGATTAATGTGCTCCATCCGATCAACACAGATCAATGGCTTGGATCTCTTTGCCAAAGACAAAAGAACGACGTCGTTTGGGTCTTGCTGGGGGCGGGTTGGACTGGACCGGGTGGGATTCGTTTGGGCCTGGCTTTTTGGACCAAACTATGGCCCAGATCTGATCTCACTACTACATGTATATATATATATATATGTACATGTATATATATATATATATATATATATATATATATGCATACCATTACCCCACACAATTGCATATCACCTAAAAAATGCAAATCACATAATTTCGATATCAAACACTAAAAATGCGAAACCTAGTATATATTTCGTATTTTACTAATTTAAATAAATAAACACGCACACACCAAAAATGCAAAAATAAAAATAAAAATAACACAAAAATCACAAAAATCATGCTTAACACAAAACTATTTTATTTTTGAATTTTCTGGGAGTGATTCTCATGTAGGGCAAAAATCACGTGCTCACAGCTGCCCCTCTTTGCGCGTAAACCTGAAAAGTTTTCGTGCAAAGATAAGTGAGCGGATACGAGCGATTTTTGCCTGTTCGAGCACCCCGTGTGAAGCATTTTTGGAAAAGTTTGACCGAACCTTCGCTTCAAAGGTCTCCTACATATCCCTGGCTAAAAGGGAATCAGGTCAATGTAGTTCGGGAAGTTCTGGTAGCTGGGACTACCATGACTGTTGTGATCTCGCTGTTATTGCTGTTACTGCTATTACTGCTGTTGCCACTGCTTAGCTGACCTCCTTGTTACACCGTTCTAAACAACAAAATAAGAAGCTAGGCTAAGTTACAGCATTTGCGCAATCTTATCTATCTCTTCATCTTGACTTTCCATGTTCCTTGCTATTCTGTCGGACTTGATGTTCCTTCCTTGCGATCTTCGAATTATTCTGCTTCGAAGTCTGCATCTATCTTTCTGATCCTTGTTGCCTTCCTTCTGATTTTGAATTTGAATTCCTGCTGGGGATTTCTGTTATACTCTACTGCTTCCCTCAAACAACTTCGAAAGTAAATTGCCACTCCATTATCCAGGCGGGCTCCCTGACTTCAACTATTACTTCGAAATTAAATCGCCATTCCATTCTCCGGGCGGGCTCCCTGACTTCAACTACAACTCCAAAAATTAAATCGGGCTTCCTGACTTCAACTACAACTTCAAAATTAAATCGCCACTCCATTCTCCAGGCGGGCTCCCTGACTTCAATTACGACTTCAAAATTAAATCGCCACTCCATTCTCCAGGCGGGCTTCCTGACTTCAATTACGACTTCAAATTAAATCGCCACTCCATTCTCCAGGCGGGCTTCCTGACTTCAACTACAACTTCAAAATTAAATCGCCACTCCATTCTCCGGGCGGGCTTCCTGACTTCAATTACGACTTCAAAATTAAATCGCCACTCCATTCTCCAGGCGGGCTCCCTGACTTCAACTACAACTTCAAAATTAAATCGCCACTCCATTCTCCAGGCGGGCTCCCTGACTTCAATTACAACTTCAAAGTTAAATCGCCACTCCATTCTCCAGGCGGGCTCCCTGACTTCAATTACGACTTCAAAGTTAAATCGCCACTCCATTCTCCAGGCGGGCTCCCTGACTTCAACTACAGCTTCAAAATTAAATCGCCACTCCATTCTCCAGGCGGGCTCCCCGACTTCAACTACAACTTCAAAATTAAATCGCCACTCCATTCTCCAGGCGGGCTCCCTGACTTCAACTACAACTTCAAAATTAAATCGCCACTCCATTCTCCAGGCGGGCTCCCTGACTTCAACTACAACTTCAAAATTAAATCGCCACTCCATTCTCCAGGCGGGCTCCCTGACTTCAACTACAACTTCAAAATTAAATCGCCACTCCATTCTCCAGGCGGGCTCCCTGACTTCAGCTACAACTCACTGATTTTCATCCTATCTTGATTACCTTCCTTTGCCTCTTGTACCTTATCCTTGTTCCTGCGTTACCTCTCGGACCACCTTCTCTTCTGGATTATCCTGTCTTGGAATTTCTTTCCCCGGTCGTATTACTTTTCTTCTGGCTGCTGGGGATATTTTTGGAACTGTTTACTCGCCTGCTGGGGGGTGATGCTGCTGAGGAAGTATTCTTTGTTTCCTTCACCCCTCATTCTCTTCCTTCGTCCTCTACCTCCTCTGGGACTCGCGCTTTTGTTTCCTTGATCAAATTATAGGATGTAATACTGCTGGGGGGATCTCGAAGCCATTTTTTTCTTTTTCCAATAACTGCTGGAGATGATACCCGGCTCAAAGATCACCCCATCTTGTGTTGCTTTCTACACTTATCCTCCGAGTCTTGCTTTCCAGAAAATTTTCGCAACAGGAGAAAATTTTCTGCCCCAGTGTGATAAACTTCTGGACGGTATGCTTTTCTGCCGTCGGACCCTCTTTTCCTGCTTTAAATCAAAGAAAAATTGTTAGTTTCAAAACGCCGCGAGTGGTCGTGCCACTCTTGTTGAGGCCATTCTCTTTCAGCTGCTTGGCCTCTCTCGAACTTTGAGGATGACGTTGACGCTTGCTTGGGAAGATGCTTTTTCCACGAACGACCTCTCATCTTTCCTTTTATTCCACTCTTTGGTTTGGTCCGACTCTTTTTAGCCGGTGATCTGTTGCGTGAAATCATCTTTCGGACATACCACATGTGTCCATCGTACTCCATAATTCTTACGAACCTTCCACTCGGCCTGTCATCCCAATCTTACTATCGTAACGACCTCTGTCTTATTGCCTCGTTCCATGCCTACTCACTTTCAATATACTGCTTTGGGAGACTTGGTAGTAAGCTTTGAAAAATCAACTTACAAAAATGAAAAAAGAAAAGAATACTGACCGCAAATGACAAAAGAAGAGAAAAACTTTTCTGAACTCAAAAATAGGAAAACTTATCTGAATGTGTGCCTGATCCAATGTTATGCCGCGCCTTTGAGATTAAACTACCCAGTCTATTCATGTCAATCACTTTCTGATACCGCGTCCTGCTAGAGGTAAACGGGTGTCCCACCCTTGTCTCATGCCGATATCTTGTACCCATCTCATCCTGTCACCTCACAGTGCCCTTCAAAGGGTTTTCACTAATGAGATTCTCTCATTTCTCTCTATCTCCCGTCGCCTTAAGGTTTCCGCGAAGGTTTTCACCGTAAGACTCTCTCATTTTACTTCTCTCAACTTCCTTCGCCTTAAGGTGCCCGCGAGGGTTTTCACCGTTAAGACTCTCTCATTTATGCTTTCTTTCCTTGCGGCGGGGTATCATCCCTGAGATTCCCTCTAAAGCGTTATCCCCTTTCGGCTTGTGCATCCTGGAATTCAATCGAGGGTCGGGATGTCACTTTTGGCTTTCATTCACATGACTTGGCACTTCTCAAATACTGATCGAGAGGTCTTTCTGGTTCTTGATATGGTTTCTGCGCGTGAGGCTGAAGAAAGGGGTTTAGCCTCAACGGTTAGCTTATTACAACTTTCGGAATTCACACTATCTTTCCAACGAAACAATGACTTCCGCCCCAGTTTTGTTGCTTGGGGGATCTTTTGATTTTTATTTTATTATGACCGAGCCGTGTGGCGCCTACGTATCCTTCTTGAGGAATCAGGTCGAACGTAGTTCACTTTTTCTTGTATTACTTCTTTGTTTTTTTTCTATTCCGTTACACATCTTCCTTGATGATTCCGAAAGAGGGTATATGAAAGAACAATTAAGGCTCAAATGGGGAAACAAAGGTTAAAGTGTTTGGGTAGTAGAAAAATTGCCTCTGTCATTTCATTCTCCGAAAAATACCAAATACACACAAACGAAACCAAACGTTGACAAATGCATTAAAGAATTACACATAATATCTCTTAACTGCATCAGAATTGATAGCCATATCGGTGCATCTTCCCTCGACATCGGTCAGACATAGAGCGCCGTTGGATAATACTCTAGTCACCACAAAAGGTCCCTGCCAATTTGGAGCGAACTTGCCTTTCGCCTCGGCCTGATGTGGTAGAACTCTCTTCAGCACATGCTGTCCCACTTCAAATTTCCTGGGACGCACCTTCTTGTTATATGCTCTCGCCATTCTCTTTTGATACAATTGGCCGTGACATACTGCTGTCAATCTCTTTTCATCGATCAAGCTCAATTGCTCTAATCGGGTTTTGACCCACTCGTCGTCATCAATCTCAGCTTCAGCGACGATTCGGAGGGATGGAATCTCAACTTCTGCGGGTATTACTGCTTCGGTCCCGTATACCAACAAGTAAGGAGTTGCACCTACCGAAGTCCGGACGGTAGTGCGATAACCCAACAGCGCAAATGGTAACTTTTCATGCCATTGCCTAGATCCTTCTATCATCTTCCTCAATATCTTCTTTATGTTCTTGTTTGCTGCCTCGACCGCACCATTTGCTTTTGGGCGATACGGTGTGGAATTTCGGTGTGTAATCTTGAACTGTTGACATACCTCTTTCATCAATCCACTGTTAAGATTTGCACCGTTATCTGTAATGATCATCTTCGGGATTCCGAACCTACAAATGATGTGGGAGTGTACGAAGTCCACCACTGCCTTCTTGGTCACCTGATTTGAATGTTTTGGCCTCCACCCACTTGGTAAAATAATCAATCGTTACCGGAATGAACCTGTGACCATTGGAAGCCGCAGGCTCAATAGGTCCAATAACATCCATACCCCATGCGACAAACGGCCATGGTGCCGACATTGTATGCAATTCAGTCGGCGGAGAATGAATCAGATCTCCGTGTATCTGACACTGAAACTTATACAATCTCGCTCCATAGTGAGCCAATAGTATCCTGCTCGAAGAATCTTCTTTGCCAACACGTATCCGCTCATGTGTGGTCCGCAAACTCCCGAGTGTATATCCGTCATCACTGTTGTGGCTTGACTTGCATCTATACATCTCAACAATCCCAAATCCGGGGTCCTTTTGTATAGCACCCCTCCACTAAGGAAAAATCCGTTCGCCAACCGCCGAATAGCTCGCTTTTGATCTCTAGTTGCTTGTTCTGGGTATACTCCTAACCTGAGGTATTCCTTGACATCATGAAACCACGGCTCACCATCCACCTCTTCCTCTATCACATTACAATAAGCATGTTGATCCCGGATCTGGATATGTAACGGATCGACACGGACCTTGTCCGGGTGATGTAGCATCGACGCTAAAGTAGCCAACGCGTCGGCAACCTCATTATGCATCCTCGGGATGTGCCTGAATTCTACCGATCGAAAGCGTTTGGTCAAATCATGCAAACACTGACGATATGGGATAAGCTTTAAATCTCTGGTTTCCCATTCTCCCTGAATCTGATGTACCAGAAGGTCCGAGTCCCCCAAGACCAAGACGTCCTGTACATCCATGTCCACCGCTAATCGCAACCCTAAGATACATGCCTCGTACTCGGCCATATTATTGGTACGGTGAAAACGCAGTTGAGCGATAACGGGATAATGCTGACCTGTTTCAGATATAAGCACGGCCCCTACTCCGACTCCCTTTGCGTTTGCCGCTCCATCGAAGAAAAGCTTCCACCCTGGATCCTTGGTCAGTTCTAACCCCTCAATTTGCAACACCTCTTCATCTGGAAAATACGTCCTCAAAGGTTCGTATTCGTCGTCAACAGAATTTTCAGCTAAGTGATCGGCCAGGGCTTGAGCTTTCATAGCCGTCCTTGTCACATATATGATGTCGAACTCCGTAAGTAATATTTGCCATTTTGCTAACCTCCCTGTAGGCATGGGTTTCCGGAAAATATACTTCAACGGATCCAACCGCGAAATGAGGTACGTGGTGTAAGAAGACAAGTAGTGTTTCAGCTTTTGGGCTACCCAAGTTAGGGCGCAACATGTCTTTTCCAGATGAGTGTACTTGACCTCGTGGACTGTGAACTTCTTACTGAGGTAGTAAATGGCCCTTTCCTTCCTGCCAGTAAGATCATGCTGCCCCAGTACGCAGCCAAACGAATTCTCCAAGACCGTCGGATAAAGAATCAGGGGTCTACCTGGCTCAGGCGGCACTAGTACGGGTGGATTTGACAGATACCCTTTGATCCGGTCAAACGCTTCCTGACATTCTGCCGTCCATTCTATCGCGGCGTCTTTCTTCAATAGGCGGAATATGGGTTCACAAGTTGCCGTAAGCTGGGCAATAAACCTACTGATGTAATTCAACCTTCCCAACGGACTCATTACTTCTGTTTTATTCTTCGGCGGGGGTAACTCCTGAATGGACTTGATTTTGGATGGGTCCAGCTCAATGCCCCGTCGGCTGACGATGAATCCTAGCAGCTTTCCTGATGGAACTCCGAATGCGCATTTGGCCGGATTAAGCTTGATGTCGTACCTTCGGAGTCTTTGAAAGAACTTCCTGAGGTCAACAACATGGTCTTCTTGACGCCTAGATTTTATGATCACATCATCCACGTACACCTCAATTTCCTTGTGTATCATGTCATGGAATACCGTGGTCATCGCCCTCATATATGTTGCTCCTGCATTCTTCAAACCAAACGGCATCACTCGGTAGCAATAAGTCCCCCACGGTGTGATAAAAGCCGTCTTTTCTGCGTCCTCTTCATCCATCAAAATCTGATGATATCCCGCATAACAGTCCACAAAGGATCCAATTTCGCGTCCGGCGCAATTATCAATCAGGATATGGATATTGGGAAGCGGGAAGTTATCCTTAGGACTTGCCTTGTTGAGATTGCGATAGTCCACGCATACTCTGATCTTTCCGTCTTTCTTTGGCACCGGTACCACGTTAGCCAACCATTCGGGGTATCGAGTGACACGAATGACTTTCGCCTGCAGCTGCTTGGTTACCTCCTCCTTGATCTTCACACTCATCTCCGTCTTGAATTTTCGCAGTTTTTGCTTGACGGGAGGATATGCCGGATCAGTGGGTAGTCTATGAACCACTAGATCAGTGCTGAGTTCGGGCATGTCGTCGTACGACCATGCGAAAATGTCTTTAAACTCCATGAGTGTTTTGATCGGTTCTTCTCTCAGATTGGGTTCAATATGGACACTTATCCGGGTTTCTTTGACGTCATCCGCATTCCCTAGATTAACGGCCTCAGTATCATTTAAGTTCGGTTTGGGTTTTTCCTCGAAGTGACTTAATTCTTCACCGATTTCTTCTACGGCTTCATCATCGCCGTATTCCGATTCACTCTCGTCACTTCTTATTTCATGTGTTATTATTTCCAAACCCGATTGACTTTCTAGACTGGGTTGATTAATCTTTAAGCACGCCATATCATTAAGATCGGTTGCAAGAAGGCTGTTCAGAAAAGTAAAAAGAAGGAAAAAGATAAACAAAATTAGACACGAAGGAACCAAATTTCATTGATGGGAATTGTACAAAGGGAAAACAAACTGCAAACTTAAATCAAAAATGAACTAAAAACAAAGGGATTTTACTCAGGGGACAAGCCCCCAATACAAAATTTCGAAAGAAAAACAATCCAAGACAAACTACCAAGACTCCTTCCGGACAGGGAGAGGAGTAGCCTTCCAGTTATTCGGTTTTGCCTTTGGTCCCACAAATTGTATCTCGGCATGACTGGATCCTTCACCATCTTCGAGCATACATACATCTGTGAATAGGTTTTCGAACTTCCTGAAGAACTCTTCGTCTGGCCTGACCGTAGGACCGGGAATCTTTGGCGCTGGATGTCCTCTTGCTCCGGACCTGACAAAAGATTGGGAAAGGCGTGGAACAGGCTTTGGGAGCACCCATGTTTTCTGCTTGCTCCTCTTTGCTCGCCGGATGTCCTCTGAGGTTGGCTGGAATCCCAAGCCGAAGGTTCCCAAGTTTTCGACCACTGATACCGGTTGTATAATTCCTTGCAGAGATGCACCTAGCCCTTTACCGGGTACGAAACCATGTCGCAACATTTCATGCGCCACCATGACATCCGCGGTAATTGTTCTGTCGCCGGGAATACATTCCCCTTCCGGAACTCGGTGGGCGGACACCATATCGCAGACCTGATACACCCATGGCCCAACGTCTTCTTCCGTTTCAACAAAGGGAATGATGGTGCCTGATTGTGGATCGTTCTCTCCATGGACGACGATCTCCTGCTGGTCCCATTCAAACTTGACGAGCTGGTGTAAGCTGGATGGAACTGCTCTTGCGGCATGAATCCATGGTCGCCCTATTAGGAGGTTATATGACACCACCATGTCCGGCACTTGGAATTCCATGGTGAACTCCACTGGCCCGATTGTCAAGACTAGCACTATGTCACCAACCGACGCTTTGCCTCCTCCGTCGAACCCTCGGACACATACCCTGTTCTCGCGTACCCTGCCGATGTCTACCTTCAATTTGCCCAGTGTAGAGAGAGGACAAATGTTAGCACTGGACCCATTATCGACCAAGACTTTGGTAACCACCGCCTCTTCACACTTCACCGTAAGATATAAAGCCCTGTTGTGCTCAGTGCCTTCCTCGGGCAACTCGTCATCGGTGAAGGTGATCCGATTTGCTTCGAAGATCCTATTGGTGATCTTCTCCAAATGGCTCACTGAGATTTTATCCGGTACATGTGCCTCGTTCAGGACTTTCATCAATGCTTGCCGATGTTCTTCAGAATGTATCAGCAAGGATAGCAATGATATTTGCGCCGGAGTCTTCTTCAACTGCTCTAAGACAGAGTAGTCATGCAGCTTCATCTTTTTCAAGAATTCTTCCGCTTCTTCATCAGTGACCGGCTTTTTCAATACTGCCGGAGTGGTCTTCCTCAATTCCGCAGGGGCAAAACATCTCCCCGAGCGGGTCAACCCTTGGGCTTCACAAACTTCCTCTTTCACCTCCTTTCCTCTGTAGGTCGTTGTAATCCGAGCATAATTCCATGGGACGGCCCGGCTATCAGTTACTGGCAGCTGTGTTGCCGGCTGGATGATGAAAGGATCCATTCGAACGCCTGCTACTGTCAAGATGGGCTTGATTGCTGCCCCTGGTACAACTATCTTGGCCGGATTCACCGGTACTTCGTTCACACTTTCCTTTCCTGCTTCCGACTCTCCTGGTATGTCCTTCTTGCAACTGGGCGACTCATCAAGGCTTGGCCCTTTTCTCGTTCCTGCCCCGCTAGACTTAATCATCATTACAGTCTGAGAGGCTTTCTCCTTTCCTTCTTCGGCCCGTACCAACTCGATCATGTTGGTCTCATGATGAGTTGGAAGCGGGTTTTGGTTGATGTTGGGCTCTGTTGGAGTCTGGACCTCAATCCTGCGAGTGTCAATGAGCTCCTGGATGGCCGTCTTTAGCCTCCAACACTTTTCCGTATCGTGCCCCGGACATCCCGAGCAGTAGGCACAATTTACTGAATGGTCCAGGTTCTTCGGGAGGGGGTTTGGTAGCTTAGCTTCAACCGGATTGAGCAATCCTACTTGCTTCAACCGGTGGAACAGCCTGGTGTAAGACTCTCCTAAGGGAGTGAAAGTCTTTGGCTTTGGCGCCCTGTCGCCCCTGAATGCCTGGTTCGGACGGAAACTCGCGCCCGAGGGGTTTCGGTAAGCTCTTGGGGGTGGATGATTGTTCTGGGGGTTGGGTGCACGCCACGGTGCATGAACGGGAGGTGCAGAATAGGACTGTGCATGGTGGACAGTAAAATGGGGATCAGGTGCGGGATAGTAATGTTGCGGGTGGCCATATGGGTTGTGGGAGTAATTTTGGTGGTGAGGTTGGGGTGGGCTATATTGGGGTGCGGGGCCTCTATTTCTGAACCATGCCCCGGACTCGACGGCCGCAACTTCCTCTCTCCTCTTTTTCCCCAGTACTCCTCCAGTACCGCTTTGGATAGCCTGAGTGGTGGCTTTCAGTGCCGAGTAGCTCATGATCTTGTTGGCCTTCAAACCCTCCTCGATCATACCCCCCATTTTTATCACCTCGGTGAATGATTTGCCTACGGACGTTACCAGATGTCCGAAGTAGGTGGGCTCTAATGTCTGCAAGAAGTAGTCCACCATCTCGCTTTCTCTCATCGGTGGATCCACCCTGGCTGCCTGTTCCCTCCATCGGAAACCAAATTCCCTGAAGCTTTCAGCAGGCTTCTTCTCTAATTTTAGCAATGATAGGCGGTCGGGGATTATCTCAAGATTGTATTGGAACTGGCCGATAAAAGCTTGAGCCAGATCATCCCACGTAAACCATCTACTGGGATCCTGTCTAGTGTACCACTCCAACGCCGATCCTCCCGGACTCTGGCCGAAGTAGGCTATCAGAAGCTCGTCCCGTCCTCCGGCCCCTCTCATTTTACTGCAAAACCCCCGCAGGTGGGCCACCGGGTCACCATGCCCCTCGTATAGGTCGAATTTGGGCATTTTAAATCCTGCTGGCAACTGGACGTCCGGAAATGGACACAGATCCTTATAGGCGACGCTGACCTGGTTGCCTAAACCGTGCATGTTCTTGAAGGACTGCTCCAGGCTTTTAACTTTTCTGGCAACTTCCTCGTGTTCCGAACTTTGGAAGTGTTTTTCCGGTTCTGCCGGATTATCCCAGTGAGGTGTATGTGATTGTGGTTCAGGAGCCCTGAAAGTAGGCTCCGGAGGATAGTAAGAGTTGTCATGGATCTGAACATATGGCTCGCTGGCCGGCCTTTGCAGAGGAGCAGGTGGAGGTGCTACAAAAACGGGGGTGACTGGAGGAGGATTTGGTTTGGCTGGTGGAATGTGGGTGACATATGGATTTTCCCCCCGAAAGTATGGATAGCTCGGGGCGCTTGTTGAAGGATCGACGGGCGGATGTTCCAGAGCTGAGGCGAGAGTAGGGCGGTTTGGTGAAGACTGTTCCCTGGCCCAGGCCAAGTGCATCTCTGTTATCTGTTGTTTTAACCGGTCTACCTCTTCTTTCATGATTTGTAGCTCGGATTTTTCTTCCTCGAGACTCTTGCCAGAACTAGACATGCTTACTGTAACCGGTCCTTTGGATCTAGTACGGTAGTGATGGCTGGCCAGTATATTCTGTCAAACCAACTGCTAAACTTTCCGGAATACGCAACAAACTTGTTAGTTCACCGAGTTTGACAGATATGTTATAGCACGTTGGATGCAATGCACCTAACCAAATAACCCTTTCTACGTGTACTCATGCGTCATTCCGGCCCTTTTTTCTTTTTCTTTTTCTTTTTCTTTTTTTTTTTTCTTTTTTTTTTCTTTTTCGACTATCTTTGCAAGCCTTATTGTTATTTAGCCTTTGGATTCTTTTTCTTTCCTTTTAGTGGTGGTCGAATCTTATGTGGATTGCCTACGTATCACGACCCCGCGTGAATCAGACCGAGCGTAGTTCTGGTAACAAGATTGTGGCAAAATTCAGTAACTTTTATATCAAATAAACCGTGTAGTTACAAAACACGTCTTACAACAATCAACAAAACAAAAGAAAATGCTTGACTGGGGAAAGTAAAGATAAAATGCCAACTAGCTTGACTCAACATTTCAAAATACATTTTCAATCAAAAATCTAATGCCCTAAAATCCATGGGGGCCCGCGAGGCATCATTCGGCCTTGCCGCGGGCCTTGGTGTGAGGTCCTTGTGCAGTTCCCTCAACTCTTCCATGATCCGATGAACATAACCCATAATTGAAGCGAAAAGGTCGGCGCGGGGCATTCGTTCACAAGCTAGGCACTTCATGGTGATATAGTGCCCGATTTCTCCAATTCTATCCTTGATCATGTCCCTTTCTCCGAGTAGCCGCTCTATTTGCTGGTTTTTCGCCCCCAACCTTCGAGCATTGTTGGTGACTTGGTCTAGGAGCCTATCCACTTGTCCTTGTAGTCGGGCCATCAAATTGTGGCAGCGGTCGAGGTCTGCTCCGGCATCTTGGGCTTGCTTAAAAACCCGCTCTCTGAGGACAACATTTGCTTCCCTTAAACTGGTGACGATATCAGTGTAATCCTCTTCTACCCGTTGTAGGTGAAGTGCATGTTGATGTGCCTCCTTTCTCCAGCCAGCTCGGATCCTCACTATTTGGGCCTTAGACTCTTCCAATTCTCTTTGGACATCGGCAACTTGGCTTTTCAAACCCTTTATCAATTTTTCGTCTGCCCGACTCCTCAACTGTCTATCAGCATCCCTTTTCATTTGCTGGATTTGAGCTCTCAGAAAGTCATTTTCTTGCGCCAACTTCTTTTTATCTCCTTCGTTGGCGGCGGCTTGCACATCCCTTTCAAATTGAAGATCTTGGACCCGTTGCTCTATCTTGCCGATCCTGGTTTTGTAAACCTCTTCCTTAGCCAACCAGTCCCATTGGTCTTGGGATGCTTCAGCAAATTCCCTGAGGTGAGGTCTTTTGGCTGGTCTTTCCCCCGACGTTTCTCCTTTGTACCAAGTAAGATATCTAGGTGCAACCTCTCCTCTAGTTCGATCATGCACACAAGTGTTTGCTTCTAGATATTGGCATTTGCTCCAGATCTGGCGGACCCTCGCTTCCGGGAATTGACCGTCGGGACCGATTTCAATAGCATGGGTACTCAGGTCTTCTTCTTTGGGTACTATCTGGCACCTCCCGAGCTGTCTCAACACCCGATGGGGCGCATAAGGTTGAATGCTTTTAAGTCCCATTAAGAGAAAGGGGGACCTAGCTGCTGGCATGTACACGATTCTGTCTATCTGCAACCAACCCAACGTCCATTGTATTTGGCTTGCGTTGAGAGCCTGAAAGTATGCCCTCCATGCCAATGTTCCTTCAGGCAAGACGACCCTATCAATCCTTGTATAGAATTCGCTTATGCAAGTTTTCTCAACTAGACCATATCTCAAGAATTGAGTGCGACGACACAGGTGCTCGATCATCCACATTTGCAGCAGTAAATTACAGCCTTCGAAAAAATCTCCCCCGGCTTTGCAGATTGTGAGGGCTCGATATATGTCTGACAGGATCATAGGAGCAAGAGTACTCTCGCTTTGGTCAAGCAAAGTACTGACGACTCCGGCTAACTTTATATCAATGTTCCCGTCTTTCCTCGGGAATACCACGAGTCCTAAAAAGGCTATCATGAAAGCAACTCGTCTGTGCTCCTCCCATTTCGGGCGATTACCCTTGCTGCATAATTTGTTTTCTGGGTCGTCGAAACCTCCCGCATGACCGTACCTTTGATAGATGAAGTCCAAAGTACAAAACCCTCGTGCTAGATCCGGGTTACGTACCGTCCTGGCCGTCTTTAGTGAGTCTAAAAACCGGTGTACGGCGACAACCCTGGGGGCGATTAGATATTGCTGCCCCAATGGTATATCGGTGTTTCCAATGTATCCGGTCATTTCCTCAACAGTTGGGGTGAGCTCGAAGTCCGAGAAGTGAAAGACATTGTGCGCGGAGTCCCAATATGTGACTAAGGCTCTTATGATGTCCCCCCGGGGTTTTATTTCAAGCGGACCCGTGAGACCTTTCAAATACTTTTTAACCTCATCCTGTCCTCCTTGGCCTAGATCATTCCACCATAGCCGTATTTGTACCGGGATTTTAGTCATGAGTGAAAAGGGTTCATTTTGAATCGTGCTCATCCTGCACATTTATTTAAAGAAATCGATCATTTTGGCTGGCAATGTTTTTTCAAAATTTACAGATTTTGGTATATATTTCTGAAAAATGGCAAGTTGGACCCGACGGGGGTTGCCTACGTATCTCACCTCCGGTGAGAATCAAACTCGCGTAGTTCGGTCCGTCAAGACAAACTATTTCTTTTATTGACCGACAAAAACACACTTTGTTAAAAAATACATTTTCCTTTATTGACCGACAAAGAAAACACATTTCGTTAAGAAACCCATTGTCGGCAAAGTCAACCTTCCGTTGTCTCTTGTTAACAAACTATTGGTTTTGTTGGTAAGACCCATTTTTGTATTTTCTGCAAATATCTATTTACCCACACTGTTTCCTTTTTTTTCGTTTCTCCTCAGTATTTAAAAGCCGGTCAGCATGCAAGTTCGAATAAATGCTTGAAACAAACATGGCATGGCAAGATGGTCTTTCATTTCAGGTTGCCTGTCTTAGACGGACCCAACCCCTGTGTTGAGTCCCCTAAGTCAAATGCAACATGATGCAAATAAGCGTTCCTACTAGGGATCCGGCATGAAGTTACGTTATTCTAAGTTTAAAAACCTGGGTATGTGTTCTAGACTGTGTACCCGAGCGGACAACTCGAGTTGAGGAAGGAGCTCCTTTCCGGGAACCAAAAGGCCAACCGGCTTAGAAACTTTCCGAGCCTCTTCATTATTTCGGGTATGACACTAACAGAATAGGGAGTCTCAACCAGTGAGCACATCCCCGGGGGTGAGAAGTGAAGGGTTTGCGGCACAGTTTTATATACAGTTCACGTAATATCAAAGCGGTAAACATATAACAGTTTGTATGTACAGTGCAGCTAGTATCAAAGCGGTAGACATGCAGCACGTTAACTAAACATGTAGTAAAATCAGATATAGACAAAACAACAATTTAACTGAGCTCGAATTCTTAAACCCTAAACCGAAATTCCAAGGTTATGTCCCCAGCAGAGTCGCCAGAGCTGTCACACCTCCTTTTTCCGCACCCGCGAGGGCGCGATGGAGTTTTTCCAATTAAAGGACAATCGAGACGGGATTAGTTTATTTAATTCAGAGTAGCCACTTGGAGAAATAATGGTGTTCCAAGTCACCGATTTAATCCCGAACCGAGGAAATTTATGGCTCTGTAATACAGTCTGCGAAACTAGAAATCTGGATAAGGAATTCTGTTAACCCGGGAGAAGGTGTTAGGCACTCCCGGATTCCGTGGTTTTAGCACGGTCGCTCAATTGCAATTTTTGTTTCTATCTGGTTCTTTTATATATTTTTAACTATGTGCTTTCAATGCTCCGCTCTTATTTTTAGAAGAATTGCGACGTTACGAAAACACATTTCGAGCCGCACCGTAACCAGTACGCCTGCGACTCTAATGTATTTCAGTTTCGCCGAGAGTAAGATTTGGGTCACATAAATGCACACCCGTATTCAGGAAAGTAATTTTATTTCAAGTCGTGCCTAAAGAGTCTATCGTCTATTTACTTTGGGAAAGGCCGTGAAATTTTGCTAAACGGTCCTTCCAAATCTAAATGTTTTATAACAATTAATTGAGGGCCCCGTGCATTTTTATTCTTAAACGAGGCACATCTCATTTATTTTAAAAGGTCAAGCCTAAGGTATGCTACATTTTCTACTACTGTTTTTGCCCTACCAAAGTAACAAATAATGATGTCTAGTTGTGATTTGCGTTTTATTTACATTGATGTTCGGGCCTTCACGTGCTTTGGGCCTTGAAATCGGGCCAGTGAAGAACGACGTACAACTGCGCGTAGGGCTCACTTCGGCCCAATTCATACACATTGATTTGTTCAAATAAGCAATAAAGCTACGCTACTGAATCTGGGCCCTTATGCCTGAATCAAGCCCAATATTACTAATACGAATCCAACACAGGCACAAATGTTATCACTGAACTAATATTGGATTTACAAAGTTATTGTAACTTCATAGTATCAAAAATTAATCAAGGTAATAATACTAAACTCTTATTCGAGTATTACTGTTTTGACTTATTCAGATTGACTATATCTATTTTTAAACAATTTTCATATTAACTATTATTATAAACTGATTTATACTATATTCATGAATTGAAATGCAGACTCATCAAATGCAGAGTTGAATTACTACTTTATTCCATTGGAAATATTAAACTAAACTATAGAAAATATATTTGAATTGAAGTACAAGCTCGTTCACACTGAAACAGTCATTTTATACTTATTATTGAAAACTTATTACAATTGTTCTTTCATAGCATGAATTAATTTGAAGCACACAATATTAACTAATCAAGACTTGAATTTGAAGGATTCATGCTTTTATTATTAAAACTGGCGAATACAGACAAAGGATAACAACAAATTTTTAAAATTTCATTTTTGTTTATCTGATTGGCAATAACTGAAGATCTAAACCTCGATCAAAACAGACTTTAACATTTGTTTTCAATTTTTCCTAATCTATAATCTATGTGATTGTATTTTCTATTAATCCACTTCACATGCGACTTTCTATGTAGTAATAAAACTAAGCTACTAAAGAAACTAACAGTCCGAGTTTACATTCCACACAGTCCAAATATACGTACGATTCACCTAATTATACATGAATCAAACTAATTCTACTTCTAATAAACAGAATCAAATAAGAAAACTCATAAAAGCAGTCGAACATTTTTATATCATCAAATTTGCGACTACATCTTCGAATTTCGGAGGTGTACCTGGAAATTACAATGGAGAGAAGTTAGTTGCAGCAGCAGAATGCACAACAACAACAACCGTGCCAGCAACAACAGAAACCACAACAAGAGAAGGCAGTGACTAAAACACAGCAATAGCAGCAACCACACAGAACCACCAGAAGTAGCAAAACACAATGATAATAGCTACCACAACAGACCAACAACCATGCCACTGGACCAAACAGCAACAATCAAGTAATCACCGGCAACAAAAACCACACCAGTGAAGCAAACCAACAGCAGTAGTATGAGAGCTAGAACCAACAGCAGAGACAACCACAAACGAAACAGTAACAAAACCCAATGGAACAGTAACTTTCAGTCTATACCTCTCAGCTCTCTCTATCTATATTCTTGTATGTGTGTATTGTGAACCCTTACTGTATATTTCAATGTCTCAGCCTATGAGTTTCTCAATGTTTCAGCCCTCTTAGCTTCTCTCAGATTGCCCTCTCTTAATCCGTGTATATGCCCCTTATATATCACTAAAACAGACCCTTTTCATCCTTGAAACCTTAAACTAATCCCCCCATCATCTTTGCCCATGATATTCTCTTATACCTCCACTACTACATGTCTTGTCCTATTTTTTAATTTAAAGTTATGGGTGAGTTAATTGTTTAATCATTTTGTCTTGAAGCTTCCCCCCATACCATTATGTCTTGTAACAAATAGAATAGTTTAATGGTCCATTAGTGTTTCCCTGACAGAATATTCAACTAAGCATATTTAAACTTTGAATCCCAAAAATACCTCTGAAATCACTATCCTACCTCCATACCCTACTTCCTTAGTCTTATTACCCCTTATTGCCTTTAATATGTTTTATATTAACTGATCAAATGCTAACTAATCAATCAGTAAGTAATTATGATATTTGATCAGTCAATGATACTCTAAGAACCCTAATTTCAGAGTTATCAAATAATTTTGTATTAATCAGCTATAACCAATCATACCCTAAGTGTTAACCAATATTGAGTTCACTAATCCAATTAAACAATGGCAGTTACAAATTTTAACAGAAGGATTCTAGGATTTTAAAATTCAATTATCCCAATTGATTCACGAACCATCAGTGAACTATGATAGAATCAAATCATACAAGTATCGGAAACTAGGAAGCAAGTCAGACTATAAACGGAATTCAGAATGAATCAAAAGAAAAACAGAAATTAAAAAGAAAGCAAAAATTAATACCAATTAAGTAAATTTCAGAATGAGACTACATTATACTAACAATTATCAGAATCAACACAGAATCATACTAAGATTATCCAAATCTATTTAAACTTAAAACTAATATATGAATCTGTATATTTTTTTTTCTGTCAGTTATGTAAAGAAAACAAACAAAACAAAAAAAAACATGCAAACATACGAATTAAACAAAACAGAGAGGTAAAGAAGAAAACTTAGCTTAGCCGTCTCTCTCTCTTTTTTTTTTATTTGTTTTTTTTTTTATTTGTTTTCTTCGTCATTCCCTTCAACGGACTTTGAATCTTGGATTCTTGAACTTTTCTTGAAGTTCCCGGCGGTTTAAGTCGCTCTTGACGACTCACAACTTTGGCTCGATTTCTTCGTGTAACAATGTTAGTACGAGTGGCGGGCGAGGATTTTGGGTGGTTTTGGGTGGTGCGCCGCCATGGGTGGTGGGTGGCGGCGCGACTAGGGTTTGAGATTCGAAGAGATTGGTTGGTGTTTGGAGGTTAACGATGGTAGGGATGTGATGAGGGGGAGATGTGGAACATTTTGCCGTTGGTTTCGGTCGAAAGAGAGGCCGGCCGCCGCCCTGCGCGGCGGAACCCTAGCGGCGCGGCCTGGGAGAGAAATGGGGTGTCTCTGAAGATGAGAGAAGGGAAAATAGGATTTTTCGGGTTTTGGGGGGGTGTTTGTTATGTTAAAATGCTAGAGCTAACGTGGGCCGTTGGATGATGAGAATCCAACGGCCAGGATCAAAAAATGGGGGGATTAATGTGCTCCATCCGATCAACACAGATCAATGGCTTGGATCTCTTTGCCAAAGACAAAAGAACGACGTCGTTTGGGTCTTGCTGGGGGCGGGTTGGACTGGACCGGGTGGGATTCGTTTGGGCCTGGCTTTTTGGACCAAACTATGGCCCAGATCTGATCTCACTACTACATGTATATATATATATATATGTACATGTATATATATATATATATATATATATATATGCATACCATTACCCCACACAATTGCATATCACCTAAAAATGCAAATCACATAATTTCGATATCAAACACTAAAAATGCGAAACCTAGTATATATTTCGTATTTTACTAATTTAAATAAATAAACACGCACACACCAAAAATGCAAAAATAAAAATAAAAATAACACAAAAATCACAAAAATCATGCTTAACACAAAACTATTTTATTTTTGAATTTTCTGGGAGTGATTCTCATGTAGGGCAAAAATCACGTGCTCACAGACATAATACCTCGAGGTGATATTATTTGGGCCCTCGTTGCTTGTTGGGATCCAGCACATAATGTGCTCCACTTCTCAGATTTTGAGCTCACTCATACATTAGAAGAAATTGCTTATTACATCGGGAAAGGCGAGGTTCCCCTAAAGGACAAATATCTGGTGGCTCCAAGGGCAATTACAGTGCATAGATTCCTCGATTCTCTAAAGATCGCTAGAAATGTTCACAATGAAGACTTGGCTCACGGGTTTTGTACTATGATTTTCATCTACCGCAGATATGGTCATATTGGAGGATTTAACAACCCAACAAACAAACTCTACAGTAAATCTAACCGAGTCAAGTGGGAGGAACATAGGCGATTCGCCTTTATGGTGGCATTTTTGGGATTGATTATATTCCCGAGGAAAGATGGAAATATTGATATAAGAGTCACCGGAATTGCCAGTACTCTCTTTGTGCAGGACAATAGCACACTGGCACCGATGATAGTGGCTGATATATTCCGTACCCTCACATCCTATAAAGCAGGACATGACTTCTTCGAGGGATGCAATTTACTTCTCTAGATGTGGTTGATTGAACATTTGTGTCGTCACCCTCATTTCTCGAGCTACAGATCGTCTAAAAAGACGTGCATTGAACAGTTTTATATAAGAACAAAAGAAGTTAAGTTGCCAGAAAGATCAAAAGGTTGGAACACATACTAGCGATCGTTGACTGCTAGCCAGATTGATTGGGCATACGAATGGTTGCCCCTTAATGAGGTGATATATATGCCAATAGAAGGGTCACATTTTCGGATAATGGGTCTTAAAAGTATCCAGCCTTATGCGCCGTACAGGGCATTAAGGCAACTCGGGAGATATCAAGTCATACCAAAAGACGTGGACCTCGGCCTACAAGCCATAGAAATTAGTCCTGACAGACAATTCCCAGAAGCAAAGATTCGATAAATCTGGAATGAATGCTAATGCTTAAGAATAGACACTTGTATGGGAAACCGAGCTCGGGGAGAAGTATCACCAAGGTATGTTGCACGGTATCGCTGGGACGTTGAGTATGAGAGACCAATGAAGAGGCCTCACATTCGAGAGTTGGCCAAGCAGTCTAAGGAACAAAAAGATTGGATGGCCAAAGAAAATGAGTACCGAGCCAGAATTAGCTTGTTGGAGAAACAGTTTCAAGACCTCAAATTCCAAAGCAGCTTGCAAGCAGTATCCGATGAGGGTGAAAAGAAACAGCTGAGGAAAGAGAATGAAATCCTGAAGGCTCAAATTACAAAGATGAAAATAACAGCCAAAATCCCAGTTCGACTTGCCTGAGGTGAGAAGTTAATTAAAAATCTTTGGCGCAAAGTGAATGACTATAGCTTTGATCTAGATAAAGCTGAAATGGAATTAGTTGGGGTTCAGAAACAACTGGCCGGGAATGCTGAAGAAAGAGTACGAATGGTTCAGCGGTTATGAGATGAACATAATGTTGAGGCAGCCCGATTGAGGAAGAAGATCATTACAGCCGAAGTCAAAAGTAGCAAACAAACTAAAGAGTTTGAGGTAGAGAGAGAACATTGCTACATGGCTATGGCTTGGTTAGAATTGGAGTTACAACAACTACAAAAGAAGAACCAGCAAACCTTAGATGCTCGTGTCGAACAGATTGGTAGGTTGCTTTAGGAAAAAAGGGTTATTAAGGAAAGAATTGTCAGCATTGCTTAGTACATCACAAGGAAATGCCAATTGTGCGAAGATATATCTCATTCAACATTCACATCAGCAGTAATGGTCTTTGTAAAGCAAGTAATGATCGACCTGGACAAACTCCAAAGTGGATTAGCAAATAGGCCCGCGGCAAGACCGAACGATGTCTCGCGGGCACTAGGAGCTTTAATGTATTCATATAGCATGTATTTTGTAATTGTATTATCTTTTTGTATTTGTAGTACAACATCATTTGTAATCGATGTTTGAGTATTAATGAAAATTCAAAAGAAGTTGCCATTATTTTCTCTCTTTTATATGCAAATTGCTTGGGCGATAGGCAAACATGTAGAAATGAAAAACAAAAATGAAAAAAAAAACAGTGGAAAAGAAGAAAAAAAATAAACAGAAAAGCAATGAAATTTAGAAAAACAAAAGTGAAAAAAAAATCGGTGGTTCAAAGATGATGCATAATGACTAGGCAAAAGTTGTGATTTTAGAACTTGTGATGTTTATCCCTTATGAGCTAACTATTAACAAGTTTTGTTGTTGATGAGTCTCAGATTTTAAGTTGGCAACTGGCATTCTGGCACATCACAGCTACAATACACATTCTAAAGTCATGACCAAAGCAGTAACTCAGAAAATCGAGCCTACTATTATGGATCTGGTACAAGAGGAAGAAGTTATGGACGTAGCTAGTATGAAAGAAGAGATGTACAAATTAAAACAGCAGATTTCAGAGATGTACCAAGCCTGGTCTAGGGGTCAACCCTTGCCTTCCTACCCATCCAACCCAACATACATTCCTCCTCCGAACTCAAACCCTGAACCACCCACTATGAATTTGTCCTCCATATATCCAACTTACCCGCATTACTATGCTACAACCTCACAAGCACCTCCACCTTTGTATAAACAAGATCCACCACCCCTAACTCAGGTCGCTCCAGTATACGTGGCACCGCTACCAGCTGTTTTACAGAAATCTTCCAGCGAACCTGTGTTCCATGTCCAGGATACCCATTATTATCTGCCAGAACCCACTTTCAGACAACATGATTCTTACACCCCGCTCATAGATATGACAGAGGAGGAAAAACCTGTCAGAAATCTTGAACAGGAAGAGATGGCCAGTAAAATGAAAAGTCTTGAGTAGTCATTTCGTAACATGCGAGGGTTGGGAGGCCAAGTGAGTGTTGCGTAAAAAGACCTATGCTTGTTTCCGGAGGTACAGCTACCTGTCGTGTTTAAGTTGCCCAATTTTGATATGTATGACGGTCACGGAGATCCAATAGCCCATCTGAGGGGTTACTGCAATAAAATGCGTGGAGCAGAAGGAAGGGATGAGTTACTCATGGCTTATGTCAGCCAAAGCTTAAGTGGTTCGGCGTTGGAATGGTATACTCGACAAGATCATACCAGATGGTTCATCTGGGATGACTTAGCTCAATCGTTTGCAAACAATTTCTAATACAATCGAGAAATTATCCCTGACAGGTTCTCATTGACTAAGATGGAGAAGAAACCCGGAGAAAGCTTTCGGGAATACGAATTCAGGTGGAGGGTGCTGGCTGCACATGTAGACCCGCCAATAAAAGGAGGAGAAATGGTGGACTGGTTCTTACAGGTTTTGGAGCCAACAAAGTATGGCCACTTAGAGTCTGTAATAGGAAAAACCTTTAACGAGGTGGTAAAGATGGTAAGCTTTGTAGAAGAAGGGCTAAAGACAAATAAGATCATGAGCTACTCGGTCATCAAGGCCACAAACCAAGCGATACAGACTGGAACCGGAGGGTCAATAGGCAAGAAGAAGAAGGAAGATGTTGCGGTCATTGAAGGTAGATCATGGTCCCGGGGTCCCAATCCATATCATCATCCACCAACACCATATAATCCACCTCTACCATATTATCCTCCAACCAGTCCACAGTTTTCTGTCCAACATGCTCAACCTTACCCACCGCCTCCATATTCATGGCATACCCCATCTCCACAAAATGTCTACCACGCACAAAATGCCTATCCGCCTTCCAAAATGTACAGAAATCCAAATCGACCTAACTTCCGTCCAGATTCAGAAGTAAAAGGTGATAGGGCCCAAAGGAAGAGAACATTCACTCCTTTGGGAGAATCATATACCAATCTTTTTCACTGTTTGGGAGAACTAGGGATGTTGAGCCCTATTGAACAAAAAAATTCCCAACCCTCCACCTAGAAATCTAGACCAATAAGTCAGTTGTGAGTACTGTTCCGGGGTATCGGGACATAATACAGAGAAGTGTTGGCATTTAAAGTCCGTAATACAAAAATTTTTTGATACGAGGAGAATTAATGTGCAAGCTCCAGAAACTCCCAATATCATGCAGAATCCTTTGCCAGCACATCACGAGACGCATAAGATAGAGTTGGAATAGGGAGAGAGCTGCAGAAAACCTTCTCAGTCAGTGATGATAATTAAAGCGAACAACAAGGTGGAGGGGGAAGTTGAAAAGATAAAGTGTCAATTGAGTTACCAACAAAGAAACCATTAGTGATTGAGCCCGTGAAAGTAGTAGTACCTGGAGTGAAGCCTTTGCTGACCATGAAGGGAGCTTATGTAGAGTCGGTGGTTATCAAACTAGTGGTGTAGATGCCAGTTGTGAATACCAGGGCCATACCATGGAACTACGATAAGGTTACAGTAATTTATAAAGGGAAGGAAGTTAAAGGAGAAATTAATGAAACTCATGGTTTAACTTGTTCCGGGTGATGCTTTGCCCTGGAAGAACTGAGAAAGACAAAGGTAGTTAAAGAAAAGCCAGCTCATGTGAAGAAGGCAGTTACTGAAGAGGAAGCGGATGAATTCTTGAAAAAGATGAAGGCTCAGGACTATTCTATAGTGGAGCAATTGAGAAAGACGCTCGCGCAAATTTTGTTGTTATCATTGCTACTCCATTCTGATGAACATAGAAAGGCGTTGATGAAAATTTTAAATGAAGCCCATGTGCTCGAGAAGATTTCAGCATGCCATCTAGAGAAATCACAAAAAAGCTCGTTGAAACAAATAAGATAACATTTTCAGATAGTGAGTTGCCATTGGAAGGAACGGAGCATAATAAAGCACTATACCTCACAGTCCAGTGTAAAGAATCTGTAGTAACCTGTGTTCTGGTGGACAACGGGTCAAGTGCCAATATTTGCCCACTGACAACCTTGGGGAAGTTGAAGGTCAATCATGAAAGAATTCATTGGAACAGTGTATGTGTAAGGGGTTTTGATGGAGGAGGAAAGAACACTGTAGGGGATATCATACTGGAGATTACTATCGGACCGGTGGATTTCACTATAGAGTTTTAGGTGATGGATGTCGCTGTATCATACAACCTTTTGTTGGGACGTCTGTGGATCCACGCTGCGAAAGCAGTACCATACTCTTTGCATCAGATGGTAAAATTTGAGTGGGAGCAGCAAGAGATAATAGTGCACGGGGAAGATGACGTTTGCAATGCTATTACACCATTTGAGGAAGCTGAAGGAGATAAAGGTCCGTGGGTTTATCAAGTCATGGACACCGTGGTGGTGAACTAAATACCTGAGGAAGAAAACATGCCAGTACCCATGGTGGCCCCTGCAGCAGTGATGGTCGCTAAAGAGATGATAAAGAATGGGATTTCTCCGAGAAAGGGCTTAGGAGTGACTCTGCAAGGTATAACACAGCCGATCCACCTTCCGGGCAGTACTGACACTTTTGTTTTAGGTTTCGAGCCAACCATTGCCGATATCCAGAGAGCTAAGAAAATGAAGAAGAAAGGGTGGTCCCTCCCAAATCCTATCCCAAAACTATCCAACTCCTTTTTCAGGCCTGGTACACAGAGACGCCTGGCAACTTTTATGCCAAACCGTGCTGAGATAAAACCGGATGAAGAACTTCTAGCAAGATTTGAGAGGCTATTTGAAGATGTGAATGTGTAGGAGATGGGTGAAGGAACAAGCAAAATGGATGTTCAATTCGTGGGACCCTACACTATGCTAATAACTGGGAAGCTACTCCTCTTCCGATCAGGAGGGAGTTGTGGTAGTTAGCTTTTAACACTTCATTCCCCCAAAATTGTCTTGTTTTAAAATTGTAATCCCACATTCCGTCAAATCAGATGTATCCAACTCTTGTTACCTTTTGAAAATTCAATGAAATGCAATTTCTTTTCATCCTCCATTTTTGCCTTATTTTATTTTTCTTCTTTTGTACAGTTCAATATTTGCTGCTTCCAATGATATGTCATGCATGAAGGATTCCCGGTCCAGTCTTGATAATCGAATAGTTATACAGGAAATTGAAAGTGAACATGAAGTGGAATATGAGGATGAGGAAATACTGGAGGAAATTAGTAAAGATTTGAGTCATTATGAGGAAAAACCCAAACCGAACTTAAATGAGACGGAGTCTATTAATTTGGGAAGTGAGGAGAATGTCCGAGAAACAAAGATTAGTGTGAACTTAGAGGCTTCCATTAGAGAAGATTTAATAAAGTTGTTACATGAGTACAAGGACATATTTTCTTGGTCCTATGATGACATGCCTGGGCTAAGTACTGATTTGGTGGTACATAAATTGCCCATTTATCCAGAATGCCGGCCGGTGAAACAAAAGTTAAGGAAATTTAAAACGGACATCAGTGTTAAAATAAAAGAAGAAGTTAAAAAGCAATTCGAGGTGAAGGTCATACGGGTCACTAAATATTCCACCTAGTTAGCTAATGTTGTGCCAGTTCCGAAAAAGGATGGAAAGACCAGGGTGTGTGTTGATTATCGGGACCTTAATAAAGCTAGTCCAAAGGATGATTTTCCATTGACAAATAACCATATATTGATGGACAATTATGCCAAGCATGAATTGGTTCTTTTGTGGATTTCTATGCGGGTTATCACCAGATCCTGATGGACGAAGAAGATGCAGAAAAGACGGCCTTTATTACGCCTTGGGGAACACATTGTTACAGGGTGATGCCGTTCGGGTTAAAGAATGTCGGGGCTACATATATGAGGGCAATGACCACTATGTTTCATGATATGATACACCGAGAGTTTGAAGTATATGTGCACGATGTCATCATTAAGTCCAAAAAGCAATGTGATCATGTCAAGGATTTAAGAAAATTTTTCCAGAGGCTTCGAAGATATAATCTCAAGCTCAATCCAGCAAAGTGTGCTTTCGGGGTGCCGTCAGGAAAGTTATTGGGGTTCATAGTAAGCCGGCGTGGTATTGAATTGGATATGCCAAAGATAAAAGCAATCCAGAATTTTCCTCCGCCGAGAAACAAGAAAGAAGTGATGAGTTTATTTGGCAGGTTGAATTATATCAGCAGATTTATTGCTCAATTAACATCGATTTGTGAGCCCATTTTCAAATTGTTGAAGAAAGATGTTGTGGTGAATTGGACAGATGAATGTCAATAAGCATTTGACAAAATTAAGGAATATCTAGCTAATCCTCCTGTATTGGTTCCTCTAGAACCGGGAAGACCTCTGATCCTTTATTTGACTATATTGGATAATTCTTTTGGCTGTGTACTGGGGTTGCATGATGAAACAGGGAAGAAAGAGCAAGCAATATATTATTTTAGTAAGAAGTTTACATCTTACGAGGTAAAATACACTCAGTTGGAGAGAACATGCTGTGCTTTAACATGGGTTGCGCAGAAATTGAAACATTACTTGTCGGCTTATACCATTTATTTGATATCTCGGTTGGACCCATTGAAGTATATATTCCAGAAGTCTATGCCTATAGGAAGACTTGCAAAATGGAAAATTCTACTTACAGAGTTTGACATCATTTATGTAACTCATACGGCATGAAGGCACAAGCAGTTGCTGACCATTTGGCAGAAAATCCGGTCGATGATGAGTATGAACCATTAAAGACATATTTTCCTGATGAGGAGACAATGAACATTGAAGAAGTAGAGCAAGATGATAAACTAGGCTGGAGAATGTACTTTGATGGGGCCGTCAACAGTAAGGGAGTCGGAATTGGAGCAGTGTTCATTTCAGAAACGGGTCAGCATTACCCCGTTACCGCTCAAGTTTGATTTTTCTGTACTAATAACATGGCCGAGTATGAAGCTTGCATATTGGGATTGAGAATGGCAATAGATTGAAGCTAATACCTTATCGACAGTGTCTGCATGAACTGTCTCAGAGATTTCAATCTATAGAATTCAAACACATCCCAAGAATGCACAATGAAGTAGCGGATGCTCTAGCCACATTATCCTCCATGTTGCACCATCCAGATAGAGCTTACATAGATCCATTACAGATACAAGTTCGTGATCAAAATGCGTATTGTTTCGCTGTGGAAGAAGAACTTGATGGTGAGCCGTGGTATCATGATATAAAAGAATATTTGAGGACGTGAGTATACCCATAACAGGCCGCAGGGGACCAGAAAAGGGCTATAAGGCGATTAGCAAATGGATTTTTCCTTAGTGGAGGAGTTGTATACAAAAGAACACCGGATTTGGGTCTATTGAGATGCATAGATGCACAACAAACTGACACAATTATGGCTGAAGTACATGCAGGAGCTTGCGGACCTCATATGAGCGGATATATTTTAGCCAAGAAAATACTGAGAGCAGGATTTATTGGCTCACCATGGAGCGTGATTGAATTAGATTTGTGCGGAAGTGCCATTAGTGTTAGATACACAGAGATTTGATTCACTCCCCACCTATGAGTTGCATACAATGTCAGCACCGTGGCCATTCCTTGCCTGGGGCATGGATGTTATCGCACCAATAGAGCTTGCAGCATCTAATGGACACCGATTTATCTTGGTAGCAATTGATTATTTCACTAAATGGGTGGAGGCGAAGACATTGAAAGCAGTGACAAAGAAAGCGGTAGTGGATTTCGTGCACACAAATATCATTTGTCGCTTTGGAATTCCTAAAGTGGTTATCACAGACAATGGAGCAAATCTAAACAGTCACCTCATGGCAGAAGCATGTCAAAAGTTTAAAATCCTGCACCATAACTCTACACCTTATCGGCCTAAAGCAAATGGAGCACTAGAGGCTACAAATAAGAATATTAAGAACATTCTCAGGAAAATGGTGGAAGAGTCAAGACAGTGGCATGAAAAACTACCATTTGCTCTCACGGGTTATCGTACAACTGTACGTACTTCAATTGGTGCAACACCTTACTCATTGGTGTACGGAACAGAGGCACTCATACCCATAGAAATTGAAACACCTTCTCTTCGGATCATAGCTGAGGCTGAAATTGATGATGATGAATGGGTAAAAGCTCGGCTCGAACAATTGAGCTTGATTGATGAGAAAAGGTTAGCGGCAGTTTGCCACGGACAATTATATCAGCGTAGGATGGCCAGAGCATACAATAAGAAAGTACGTCCGCAGAAATTCGAAGTGGGACAGTTGGTGCTAAGACGTATTTTGCCTCACTGGGTCGAAGCAAAGGGAAAGTTTGCACCGAATTGGAAAGGGCCATTTATGGTGTCACAGGTATTGTCCAACAGAGCTTTATATTTGACAGATGTTGAAG